>CM021779.1:6009495-6453179 GCA_011076525.1 Nettapus auritus | reverse complement strand
GGGGGGGAAAAAGCCCTAAAATATCCTAGCACAGCGCTTCAGAGGCGGTTTCTCCTCCAGCCTAGCGGGGAAAGGAGCCAGGGCTTCCACACCAGGCGTCGGGAAGGCAAAAGCCGGGTCCGTAACTGGGGGATGAGAGAAGGGGATAAATCCTTTACTGCAACCCCCTGGAGGTAAATCCTCCCCTGCAAACCCCAGGGGATGCGACTGGAGGGGAGCGCTGCGAGGACGCGAAATGAACGCACGGAGCGGGCAGGAGAGGGGGGGGGGGAATTAAAACAATTAAAATAATAAAAAATCCCGGCAAATGCGCTTCTGGAGGGGCTCATGGCAAGGAATAAAGCCCGACAGAGAGCTTGTGGAGGGGGCAGCGCGGGCTGCTCGCTCCCCTGCAGCATCCCCGGGGGGGCAAAGGGAGGAGAAATGTTCCCCCTTCCCCCTGCGAGCCCGAAACGCGACGTTTCCAACCCAAAAAAAGCCCCTCGCCACCGCTCCCGCCGCAGGAATTAGGGCAAAGCGGGCGTTTTGCCCCAAATCTCCCCTCCGGCCGGGGTGCGAAAGGCTCCGGGCATCGGCGTGGGAATTTCGGTTGTAAAGGCAGCGGGGAAAAACGGAAAGCCCAAATCCACAGGCAACGTTTTAGCCCCGTTTTCCCCGTTTTCTTTTTCGGGACGGGGGCAGGGGAGACAGGAAAGGCTGAAGGGACGGGGGCGCAAACATTTGATACACTGAAATCCTCCCCCGAAGCCCGATTTTCTTTTTTTTCGTAGTATTTCTAGCCCAGCTCTGCGAACTTCGAGAAACTCCTTTCGTACCTGCGTTCATCCATTAGCACAGCCTCTAATTAACGCGTGCACACGCGCTGAGCCCTGCACGGCACCGATTTTTTCGGCTTTTTCTTAAAAACAATGCCTCTCTCGTCGGAATTTCCTATTCGCCCCGCTCCTGCTCATCAGAGTTTCCACCGGGGGAGAAAAACGTGCCGGGATCATCAGCGATTTTCAGCAGCGGCGATTTTTTTCGATTGGGGCAAAACTAAAGGGAAACGAGCAAAGGTACTTCCAACCAAGCAATTATATCACAAGCCTTTTGCACAAATGAACTTAATGAGGAAAAAAGCAATATCGCAGTTGAGGGCTCTGCCCCCTCGCTGAACCAGATTAGCTGTATTTGTTGCTTTTCTAACGACAACAAAACTGCAGTAATGAAAAATAATCTTGACATCGTGCAACTTCCTCAAGGTATCTTTCCCCCGCAGACGCTCTGAAAAGCCATTAGGGAGATGAGACGAGGTTGTGCTCAACTGCTTCGGCGTTCGCTTTGATCAAAATTAGATGGAATCGCTTAAAATAATAATTAAGGCAAACTCCTTTTGTTTTGATTTTAATTTTTCCCCTTGCTTTAATTGGTTCGGAGCAAACTTGAGGGTTACCAGTTCCCCCAGCCCTCCCAGCGCCGGGAGCTGGGCACGGGCAGGGGGAAACTGGGGGCC
Organism: Nettapus auritus; assembly: GCA_011076525.1. Taxonomy (NCBI): domain Eukaryota; kingdom Metazoa; phylum Chordata; class Aves; order Anseriformes; family Anatidae; genus Nettapus; species Nettapus auritus. The sequence goes on along the minus strand of CM021779.1, from coordinate 6,451,687 downwards.
ACGAAAGTTTCGAGCCCCCTTGAGGGGACAGCCGGGGGGCTGCAGGGTGTCCCCCCCCCCGGCCACTGCTCACCCCCTGTGAAGTCGGATGGAGCGAAAGAGGCTTGGGCTCCTTGCAGGGAGGTGTTGCAGCATTCCGCACCGGAGGATTAGCGTGAATTTGGGGAGGGGGCGATGGAGCTGGAGGCAGGCAGAGCATGCAAACCTGGCTGAGCTGGCAGGGCTGCACAAGCCTCGTCTGAATGCTGAGTTCTGGGGGGCTGGGGAGGGGGAACAGGGCTGGATGTGGCGTAGAGGAGCCCCCCACTGCCCCCCGAGGTGCCAGTGGGCGCGGGTGGCAAAAAGCAGGGTGGAAAGCCCGGGACGATGCTAAAAACCTCTTTCTGCACATCAAGCGAACAAACCAAAGAAATCCTCCCCCCTCCTGGCTTTCCCAGCCCCCTACCCGTCTGCAGAAACACTGGGATGGAGCCGCAGCCCCCCCCCCCCCCACGCTGCCCCCTCCTCTGGGAGCAGAAACGCAAGGCGAGGGGAGGCGAGAGCGCCAGCAGTAACCCCCCGCCAGGTCTACCCCCCCCCGGGACAGGCACAAGGTAGCGCTGGGGAGATGGATTTTCCCCCTAAAGGGCCTCTGGAAGATGCAAAAGTGCCTTCAGATGAGTTTTGCACGCGTGGCCACCTCCTGCCAAGCACCTTGCCCTGGTGCACGCTTGCGGTGCCCGGTGCAGTCCCCAAGGCATGCGTGGCCCGACAGAGCACCCAAGGCACCGAAAGAAATGTCAGCTCCCACTCGGAAAGCGATCTCCTTTCCCCTGGATCACACTTTTGATCTAATTTGTTGCTCTGTCCAAATGACTTGGCTCAGCCTCCCCCCTGAAAATTCGGTGTACGGTTGACATCAATCATGTCTCAGGCTAGGGAGGGATAAGGATAGAATATCAGAGAGGTGACCATGCATGCCACATGATTCAAATCATCTCAGCATTGATTAATTGGGTTCAATCTAAGTTTCAGAATCATAACAACTGTTGTTCCCCTTCACATAACATCAACAGGGCCTTTAAAGCAGAGTATCCATTTACTCCAAGGCATGTGATGCATTAAGACCATCATCTTCTATTAAACCTTAAAGCCTGGATGAATTTTAGACAAACTCAATTAGCTCAAGATGGTTCTGCAGTGATTAGACATTGTTGCCCCTTCCCCTTCATCAGGGGATTTTTCTACCCCCTCTCCTTTTTAATGTAAAGGGCAAAGTATTTTGACATATGGAAGATCAATGCATGCCTTGAGACCGTCCTGGTGCTGCTCTGATTGTGCAGGTAACCCACCGAAACAAAAGCAAATCCTTCTAAAACTTGCCTAGGAAATACCTCGTACAGCATGACCTACTTTCCCCTGGATTTAAAGGAAAAATTCTATATTGGGGCATGAAGACAAAGAGCAGCCAGAAAACAGCGCGGTTCAGAGGTGGCCAGAAGACTGGAGCCCAGGCTTCGCAGAAAGGAAGAGCCAGCCCTGATTCAACGCCCTTATGAACCAAATACCCAGGACCTCTCCCAGCCCCAGCGTTCAGAAAAGAGTTGAGGTTGGGTGAGATAATTGCTCATCAATTAACTACAGGACAGAAACACCGCCTGGGCAGACGGCGGGTGAGCAGGGTTTGAGATGGAGACTACTTCTGCAGTTCGGGTTTCCATATGTTGAGAAAGATGAGCCATATTTGTGTGTGTTTGATTCTTATCTACCAGCTGGGATCACTCATCCGGGTTGTAACTGAAATAATAATGATTAAAGAAAAGCATGCATGCCTTGTAACGTGCAAGTATGGGCCTCCACATCACATATATTCAGCCACAATTGAGGAATGACCTATCACAAACGCAGCCCTGAGCAATCAGAGGAATATCATTTCTAATTACTGTTTTGCAAGCTGAACCCCTATTAAGTACTTCCCTGTTGTGCCTATTATGACTGGGTCTACACGTAGAACAAAAGCGTCCTTTTTTTAATCGTTCCGCTTTGCGTGGGAGCAACACCACCGCGGCTCCGCTCGGGGACTGCCTCCCTTTTTTTCTCTTTATTCCTCAAGTAAAGCACCCCGTCTTTGGAGGCTCTAGCTGAGAAGGAGATGAGCATTGCATGAACGCTCCTCGCAGCAGGGACAGTCACCCTTAAATCAGCCCCTCGGATATTAGGCACGGGTATTTTCAAGCAGAGAAGTTCTGCAACCAGGGTTTGTGGATAACGCTAAGATAACTTTACCTTAAAGCTTTATCCACACAAACTGTCCTGCCATGAGTATGGCAGCCAGGAAAATAGATACGTGATTTTTTTATGTGACATTAGTGGATGCCCCAGAGCAAAACGCACACAATGCAGAAGGGTCCTGCCAGGCTGAGCACCAGGATCACACCACCAGCCACACCGCTAGCAGAGGAGCATTGTCCGGAGCCGTACAGCTGATTTCCCATTTTTCCTGACTTTACCACTAGAAATGGTGCAGTAGAGAATTAAAAAAAAAAAAAAAAAAAAAAAAAAAGCCAACCAAAATGCTGACGCTAACTACGATACAGAAACTTGTTTCAGCGGGGGCAGCAGCAAACCCCAAGGGAAACCCAGGTGATGCTAACCCCTGCACCAGGAGCCCGCAGCAGTGGCTGTCTCTGCTCACACCAATTAATAGCCCGGGAGCAGCCTGACTGCTGCAAGTCCTTGTGCTGACTTCAGACAGGATATCGAGTTGATTTGGTCAAACAACGGAAATTGTTGTCTGGACACTTATCAGGTACACGTGCGGTTGGCTTGTCAGTCACTAAGGCAGAACCATTTCCCAGGAAAAAAAAAAAAGCCACCACACTTTTGCTTCCGCTGATATTGCTGAAGGCTTTCATGTCTGAAAAGGAAAATTGCACTTCTGCCTCCTCCTGAGCCAGGGGACAAATGGGCAAACACCCGAAGGCAGATTGGAAAGCAGCGGTGTATGGAGATGAGAACACAAAGACGGACAACCCATCATTTTCAAGCCGGCTGACTTCCAGTTCAGCCAGAGCAGTAGACTGTCTCCATCCCTAAGTCTGTGTGAGACCCACAAACATGGGACTCATGATTGCGCCCCAAGGGGGAAACCCAGTGGAGATCCCTCCCTGACACTGGTCGGCAGCAAGCACTGATGTGAGCAGTGCTGGAAGATGTAAGGGTGACAAAAAATGAATTACTGTGAGAAAGGCAGCAGGCTCAGCAGGCTCGCTGTCAGTCACGGGGGGACAGGACCCACGCGGGATTGTAGCGGTAACCCCAAAGGATCTGGTATGGGGTCATGGAGCAGCAGCTCTTTGTTGTGGGGTTAAGTACGGGGAGAAGGGTCTGCTCTCTCAGAGGGGAGGCAAGAATCAGCCCTTTGCTGGCCCAGGGAAGGTGCCTCAGGTACTATGGGGACAAACCCCAGCCGCAGGACTTGCTACATGGACTTGCCAAAAAGCAAAACCTTTTTTATTTTCTATTTACCCCCCTGAAACTCCACTTAGAAAGATTTCCAAGCACCGCCATGTGGAGTGGTTCCTCACCGCACCGTAACACAAACCAGCCGTCGGCGTGGAGTGGGTTCCTTGAGGGCTGTTTATTTTCTCTCGCTTCTTTTTCCTCATTTCACATGGGTCACCCAGTCCCTCCCCCCGGGTCTTACGCAAGTCCTCGGATGGGAAACTGGAGCTGGCTGCATCCCTGAGAGCACCGCCGCTACCTCGCTGTGCGTGGCCGAGAGCAGAGGGCTGGGAGCTGACCTGGGCGTCTCGCCTTGGGCCAGCTCTTGGGAAGGACCCTTACGGTCCCCCCCATAAAGACCCCAACCTCTAACCTCTCCCCCAGCCCCACGGGGACGGGACAAGGGCTCTCGGCAGCCGAGCGCAGGGACATGAGAGACCAAACCAGCCCCATGCTTGAACTTTTAAGCCTCCTCTCGCCCAGCGTAACTTTTCACTTTGAATTTCCCCGATCCAGTAGCTACGAGCTGAGGAGAAAGAATACACACATACGGACACCTCCATCCCTCCGGACTTTCTGCAAGCTACAGGCTGGTGCTGCTGAAGTTTATTCCGAGCCTCAATTCATGCAGCTTTCCCCAAGTGAACTACGCCAAGAATGCACCAGGATCAGTCCCCGGAAGAGCAGAGGGAGAAGGGGGAGGCTGCTCAGCAACGCAGCATCTCCCCCAGCTTTTTCGAGCACGTTTCTATTCCCTTCCTTCCAGCCGACTCCCCCCGGGTGACCCGAGAAGTTTTGCTAATAAAAATATAGATGTAACCTTATCTAAAGTGAGCACAGCAAATGTACTACGGATAATGCGTAATTAATAACAGAAAAATAATGTTTCCCCGGTTATTAAATCAAGGCCTCCCCTGCCCTTTCACCCCCATATAAGTGTCTCTGGTTTTATGACAGCGCCGGACGAAGTTATCGCGTGTCTGTGTGCGCACGCACATCCTCGCTGGCAAGGGGCTCACCTAGCTGTTGCTGGAGTTAGTTTAGGGATTTTCCTTAAGGTTAAAAAAAAAAAAAAAGAAACGTCTCCAGTAGTTTATATGACGCTTGGCCCCCGAATGAACTCAATCAGTGCATGAAACTAATCTGCTTCCACCGAGGACTGATCCTGCCTCCCAGCCCCAGCGTAACCCTATCTATTCACACGCGCACATGCGTACACACGCTACCCGTGGGTTCCCTAGTGCATTTCCAGGCTTAGATGGATGCTCGAGGAATGTATCAATATTTAGACATATATTTGCAGCATGCAAGGAGAAAACAAAGAGCAGCCAAATTCCCTGGAAGGGCTCAGTGTAAAATCTTCGCTGCTTCCCTGGCTGCTTTTCTTGTTTCAGTACTCGCAGCCGCTCAGCCCCCAGCTATCCCTGCTAATGAAAATATATTTGTGGCCTAGGAGAGATGAACTAGGGAAAATCAGCAAGTTTGGACCTGAAAGTGCATCGAGTCTTTAAATAACTTAATAAATATGAGTCCAGCTTGGCTTTCTCCATGATTCCCCCTTCCCCAGCATGCTGACTGTCAGCAATGCTGTCTAACTCCAGAGGTCATCGGGCTCGTCTGACGCGGAGGCTTCCCTCCTCACCCATTTCATTTGATGCACGGCTGTTCCAGGAGTCTGCTGGGCAAACCCCTTGGCTTATTGGAAGCCACACCAGCTCCTACTCCAGCAGCTTTGAATCCTTGTGTTTGTTGGATTGAGAGGCCAAGGTGCTGCGAGAAAGCCTGGTCTCTCCAGGCCAGAGAAGCAGTGGGGATGTGAAGCCCCGGTCATGCTTTTTCCACCAGTCCTCTCTGCGTTCATGCTCACACCAACCCCTGCCAGCCACTGCTGGGGACAGGACGATGTCCCCGTCACCACCAAAAGCCACCTGGGTGCCAGTTCCCTCCTGTCCCTGTGCCTTATTCCAGGCGACTACTTCTCCGCTCAGCCCAGAGCCGTGCCTCTCCCCAAAGCCCTTTTCTCTGTCATTTCCTGAAGTGCTAAAAGAAATGGAAATATTGCTTTTCTCCAACATTTTCAGCACAACGCATTCTTTTAAGGAGGTGGAAAACCATTCACCTTACACACACAAACGTGAGCCAGACCCTGGGTCGGTATTTACCCACTCCCCCCCCCGCGTTTTGAGTGTATAAATCTGAGCAGAGAGAAATGTTTTCTTACTGCAAGTGCCTTCGAACAGCAGGCACGCCAGCAAGTGCTTGGCAGTGCAGGCTGCCATACGAGCAGGTACGACCCCATCCTTGCTCCATGGATGGCTGCAGAAGGGTAAGCACGGACCCAAAAGTCAAGGAAATGCAGGCAGAGGCAGGGGGCTTGCTCCTGGGAAGGGGGATGAGCAATATTCAGCTTTTGAGTGATGAGGGCATCTGCGGACAGCCTGTTTGAAGGGGAGATTTCCCAAAAGGGAAAGAATGCAGATGCACGCAAGCGAGGGGTGAGGGACAACAAGCTTTCCTCTTTTGCTCCATCCTTCCTGGGGCGTACGGGTATTTCAGGAGGATAAATGGCACTGGGGAGCCCCCAGAGCCGGGGAACACAGCGCTGCCCATCAGCAGCAAGGAGGCTTGGCACTGCTCGGGACCCTACCTGGCTCAGGGAGGATGAAATGGGGTCAAGGAGTTGGGGATGTTCCCCCAGATGGCATCGTGCAGGTCATGAAAACAGGTTAACATGGGATGCACCCCCTCGCATGTTGCCCCCCCAAGTCAAAAATTGCCATTTATTCACTGCTTTAACAACTCCTCACAGAAGTGAATGGCTGCAGCTGCTCTGAGGAAGGCAGAAATGGGAAAAAATTCTGACTTCCAAGTCACCATCGGGTCCCAGACATCTTAAAAATACTCCGTGGAGCAGCAAAACAAACCACACACACACAGACAGAGCTAGCTTCTTTCCAAGAACACAGATACTTTCAAGTTCGACAAAATGTTTCATCTCAGTAAGCTCAAGCTCTTTCATCTGGTTTTGGAGCCTCTTGTTCAATTATTTCTCTATGGATTCTCCTCCAAATTACTTCCAAAAATTAAATAAGATGTAGCTTTCTCAATCTGAAAACATTCAAATAAGGTATTTTGCAATTCAAAGAAACTCTCTCTTTCTTTTAAAGAAGTTTTGCAAATAGCAGGGCGTTCTGTGAGGGAGAAACATTGCTTCCATCAAAATCGCATTTTCTGATAGAAAACCAATTCTGCTCTGTTTCCTCTGCTTTCTGCTATGGGGAGAGCAGAGAGCCTGGGACCCCTCCATCACTCCTACACATCCCTGCCCAACAACTGTGCACAGACATAGCCAACTCCATCGTAGAAAATAAAAAACACCCTGCTGTGTTTACTGATAAATATTTATTCAGCTATTTACGGAGAAAACATGAAAGCCATCTGTATTTCTAGTATCAGTGACTGGGGCAGGGCTCCTCCGAGAGCACATCCCCATGCGAGCTGCAGCCGCTGCCAGCTACAAAATGCCCTCTGCTGCTTTTTTCTCCTGACTTTAGGTGAGCTCCTTATTTCTGATTTATGCCGGCTAGCGAGCGAGGAGGGTTTGTCTGCATGAGACCGCGCGGCGCTTCTTCATTTGCTAATATTATGGGCAGTTACTGGAAAACAAGAGGTCTAAATAGACCTTTGCTGCAGCTTATTGTATCAAAGCTGCGGTTTCATGTGCACGTAGGAAATCAGCTACAGCAGCAGAGCCCCCAAAAACATTGTAATGATGCAAATGCGAATTCTAAAAGGAAGAAATGCTCCTGAACCAACTGCAGAAATGTTCCTAAGAAATAAAGTCCTGACAATTGCAAACCTCAAGCCTGCTAAGTTTCGTCCATTTAGTTTAACATCGTTTTTCCTATAGTAGAAAATATAAATACACGAGCACGTAAAGAGGTAGATCAATAGAGTCAGACAAAACTAATTCTTCACTCCTCAAAAATCACTGCACGGGAGTAAGCAGATGTTCTGGTCAAAATTATACACATTTTTACAACAAAGGGTTATTGTTTGTTTGTTTGCAACCAGCTCTAAAATTCTGGAAAACCCAAGGAGATACCCCTGAACGAGAGGGAAAACCAGTGCCTCGGGGTTTCTCCGGTGCTTTTGGGGGATATGGAAAAAGAAAAAGAAAAGAAAATTATGAGGTGGCACCTGAAAACCTGCTCGGCTTTTAGCGCAGAGGAATGTAAACACGTTGTTTTGCTTACTTTCATCATTGATTTCAGGAAGCCGGGACGGCTGCTCAGAAAATGGTTCCCCAGCCTCGGCTTCAACGCAGTTCCAATAATAGACAGCGTAGGCAGATACTTAATCATCTTCAAATCGTGCTTCGCTGTGCCAGATGTAAAGCTCTTGGCCCGCGCTAGGACACAGTTAAGCTCCCGTTCAGCCCGCGAGCTGCAGCAGCGCTGGAGCACGGCTGTCCCACCGCCGGCCCCGACCTCCACGCGCCGGGAGCGCGAGGCTGCCGTCGGCTTGCAGCCCGGGAGGTGTTTTCTGAGGGGGTTGTTAAATGACAAACACCACGCGGATTTGGATTTTTTTTTTTCCCCCCATTTTTTGCCTGATTTTTGAGTCTCAAGTGTTCTGTTCCTACCTCTCTGTGCCTTTGCCACTTCCCCGCAGCACCCAGCTGCTTGGTGCTTCATTTCCACCCGCTCCCACCTTGAGGTGCAGACACGGGGATGCCACTCCCAGGGCATCCTTTCAGGTTCCCCTATAACATTTACAGTCCCTATCTCTGTCACTAATCCCCTAATTCTTGCTACAGCTGAACGAAGGGCTTCGTGGGGTCCCAAACCCACTATTTCCAGTGGGAACCGCAAAAGGGAGGCAGGAGGGGTTACACGAGCTGTGGGTCTTGTTATTTAGCTGGAGGCTGGCTGAGATGCAGGGGCTAACGCTGCTCAGTGAGAACACATGCCATGGGATCCCACCTGACCATATGGGATCCCACTTGTGGCCATTGTCATGCATCTTGCCCCAGCCTAATGTGGCACTGGGGTGTCCCTCTGGTTACAGGCTTCGAATGGATCTGGTTGGGCTGAGGCCAACGCATTTTCTTCACGTTCTAGGCTCGCACACATCTGCCTAGCTCAAAATAAATTTGGGGAAGCCTCAGCTTCGCTGCAAGCGTCCCCTGCAGCAAACCCAAGCGAGCAGCAGGAGCAGTCACGCCGCTCGGGGTTCGCCAACCCATCTGGGGCTCAGGAAGACGTTTTCAGCGAACAGGTTTTACCTTGTACTTGTCACCAGCCAGGAATACCCGCGTGGCTGGTTAATGCGCAGCAGCTGAGCCCCAGTAACTCGATCGTGTGTCTGAACCCTGCTCACGGACTGTCCCATGAGACAGAAAATCCCACACTAACACCACAGCGGGGCGAGAGCACGAGGCTGCCGAGCTGAACCCGAGCCCGGTGCTCCCACCCAGCCCTGGGGTCCGGGTTTCCCTGACAGCACTTTGGGGATGACACGGCTTTTTCTAATGCAGTTATTCCCAAATTACACCAGAGTGAGCAAGGGGAGGGAGGCCTGACCTTGGCACTGGCCGCATCCACCCGTGCGGCAGCCCAAATCTCCACAGAGCTCTCAGCATCGCAGCCGAGTAGGTGAACCACGGCTCTTCCCCTCCTAGCTCCGACCGGACTACCGTAGCTCTGGATTTTCAACAGGCAGGACTTGTTCCAGGATCTGACAGCAGTCCCAAGCATTTCAAAAAGGTGAAAAATATGCGCCAAAAAACCCCGCTCATAAATACCTCCGCTCTGTGCCGCGCGAGCCAAGCAGACGGAAGCGTGACATCGGTGTAGCGAAATATTCTGGGAAACAATTAATGCAGGAGCGGGATCAAGAAAAATACGTTTGCCTAAGTCATTCAAGCGGCGTCCCAGCTGGCAGCCTGGCTTCCCGGCCGATGGCACTTGTCCACCGGGCTGTCAGAGCCGCTCCCAGCTCACCTGAACGGGTGCCAGCAGCCGGCGGGGGACGCGGGGGGGACGCGCGAGCTCTGCTAGAGCCATCGCAGGGCCGCCGGGCTCTTTTTCAGATGAGTGACGAGTGGTGGAAGGAGAGGCAAAACTAACGGGAGAGCGGGGAGGGGGGGTTCAAGAGTTCAGGATCTTTCATCTATCTTTGGAGAAGGGGCACCGATAACCTCTCCTGTTCAAAACGGTCACCCTGCCAACCTGGAGAAACCGAGCACGGCCCCGAATCGCCCACCCCAGGATTTCGAGGCTATTTTGAGCAGATGATGGAAGGCGCAAAAGTGCAAAGAAAAGCTTTCAGCATCGCCAGCGTGGACGGGAAGGACGCTCCTGCACTCTCTGGCATCATGTAGAGAATCGCAAGAAAGCCAAAATCACCTCTGCCACTCTGCCCCCGCCTCCCTCCGGCTTCATTGTTAATATTTGAGATTTCTATGAAATTATTCATTGAGCTGCCTGGGGATTTCGCCTTCCAAGAGAAGCAGTAATAGGATTAGGCGGCTGCATTGCTCACGCGGAATTATTTGCCTGCCTCTTGGAAGGAAAACAGCCATGTTTATTCTGCTTCCTTCGCTTTCGGCGGACTTCGCAAACAGTGACAAAGCTCGCGCTGGCTTTTTGCTGGGAACGGGGAAAGCAGGCATCACTGGCACGATTCGGAGAAGGGTTTCGCCTCCTCTGAAACAAGTCAAAACCAACGCCTTTCGGCCTCTGCCCCCCCGCTGGCTCCTCTGTGCCGCGGCCGTCGAGGGCAAGCACAGACCGAACAGCGGCTCCCTCGGGAGCGCGCAGGCAGCTCAACCCGCGCGCGCTTCCAGGGCCGACAAGACGTTACATGCAGCGAGGACAAGGTGTTCTGTGAATCACTTGCAAAGAGGGGGATTTTTAATACAAAAAAAAAATATATATATATATTTTTAACGTCCCTCTGCAACACCTACAAGACAAACAAACAAACCGAAGGATCTGGCTCGCTGCAGGTTCAAGTTCTGCATGGACTTGGCTCACCGTGTAAGCACACGCCACGTTGCTCATATAAAACGTTGCCTAAGTGGTGAGAACCCCTCATTTAGTGCCTCGCTGCAATAAATTAGCAGGTGTCTTTATGAAGCACCGTCTCCCCAAAGTTAATGCAGCCAGTGGGTCTTGCTTGCGGTCCTTCCCAAGGAGTTGTGGTTAAAGCCAATAAAAGACCCAAATGGAAACACGGGCATTTTGTTAAGCGAAAGCAAAATATGCCCCAGTCACCAGCACATTTGCCTAGCATATATGAAAGAATGGAGCCTGAAATTGGAAGACCAAAGTCATGAAATAAGCTTTACTATGGGCCACCCTTATCAGATGTGGTAGAAAATCGCTTGAAGGAGCAGTGCCGGCGAAAGTGAAATGAAGACCAACTTGTGCACCCTTCCATCCCAAGCGACATTCGCGGCACCAAACCCGCTAAGGAAGGAATAAAACCATCCCTGAAAACTCCCCGAGCTTCTTTCTCAGCCAGTCAACATCGTTAAAGCGGGCCACATCTGCCTCCAGCTCCTTGGGTTGAGGGCAGGGAGGAACGAGTGGGAATTATCTCACTTAGCGCGGAGATAAAGAGGCAGCCGGGCCGCGCGAAGCCACCGCCAGGCGCTTCCCCCGCGGGGCCGTGCGGGGCGGCCCATGCCGCCTTTTAAACCTTTCCAAGTTCCAGCCAGCCCTGCAGATTTACGACGTGTTTCACTTTTTGAACACCCTTGGATCGCACCGGGGCGATGAAAGCCCGCTCGGTCTGCAGATAGCTCTTTTTTTGTGTGTGTGTGCACGGACAAAGCCTACAAAAGATGCTGCCCCCCTTCCGTGTCCACATCCACGCACGCTCCCCTTCCCACCCCCTCACTCAAACGCGTCTCCTCTACAAGCTTCGGCCAAGCCCATCCATGCCAAAAACCTTCCCACACTCCCCTCCAGCCTCCAGCTTTACTTAAAACGAATTCAGAAACACAGTACCAGGGACCGCAGCCTTTTTTTCAGTCTTAATAAGACCACAAGGAATGGGGAGGGGGGGGGGGGGGAAAAAAAAAAAAAAAAAAAAAAAAGGAAAAATTGCAGCAGTTCTTGTAACTAAATCTGTTGGAGTTGTAAGTGTGGTAAATGCGTGTTCCTGCACTCTTTGGACGCCTCTGCTTTGCCTTTAGCAGCTGCTGTAATAAACTTCCCAGAAAGTATTGGATTCACAGAAGTGTTACTAGAAACCCTAGCAGCAACCTAATGGAAAAGATACATCAACGCAGCAAACCAGGGAGATAAGCCCTGCTACAATAAAGAGAGATTTAAACCCGGTTTCCTTGGCTTGAGAGGAAAAATAAAAATTGCCCTCTGCATTTTAAGGGGGGAGGAAGGGAAAGGGGGGGTGAGATCTAATTACAAGTGTCTTGAAATTCCTTCTACATAAAGTTTCCTTAAAGAGCTGCCAAAAAAGCAAACTCTTGGAAATTGCGTTTTAGGTGCCGTTTTCAGCTGAAGTGCATGCGGCTTTGCCCTGCGATGACAAAACATTTAATTACAACGGTCCCAATGTCTTCCACATTTGGAAACTGGATTCTTGACACACATAATACACCCCATGCTGACATGACTATTTGGCAAAAGCCGAGCCTGTGATCTCACATTAATTGCTACACAAATATACTTATTGTGGGCATGGGTTTTATACGGCTGAAGCCTCCATTTGCACATGTTCACAATAAAAACACTTCCCCCCCCCCCAGTAATGATTAACGTTTCTTGGGGAAGTTTTTTCCTTTTTTTTTTTCCTGAGATGCAGCTTTAATGGCATGAGAACTGTCTGTCGGCTTCCATTACCCCTTTGTTCTCTTCATCTCTCGCTTTATATGTATTTTTATAAGCCTTTTAAAACCAAGTCTCCCAGTTCCTAATTCTTCCCTCTCTTTACTTTTGTTTTTATTGTAGGGCATCAACAGAAACAGAAAGATTTCGCTGGATTAAAGACGCTGCTGTCACTTGAAAGCCATTCCCCTGATAGAGATCTTATAGGATCTCGCTGTTTCTTCCATCTAAGGCCTTTTGCACGGAGCCGGGGGGACGGGGACACGTTTCCCTTCAGCTCGGCGGTGCTGGAGGTGGGAGATACCCATCAGCAGGCGCGAGCACGGCACCCGGCCCTTGGCGGCGGCGGAGCCGAGAGCGAGGCACGCGAGCGCTGGGGCGTCCGCAGCGATGGCTCCTCCGAGACATCACACGCCTGCGAGGTCACGGCTCCTCTGATCCCACGCGCGGGAACATGCAGCAAACAGATGTCGGGGGCCGGCGCCGGGAGAGACGCGAGCGTGGCGCAGGATCCGGCCACTTGAGCAGATGCTGAGCGATGCGGTGCTGGGGCTGCGGGCTTGTTTCCATGAGCAGAGGGGCTGGGGAAGCTCGGGGGCAGGCTCGTGGTCATGCTGCCCGCATGGATGTGCACGAGCAGCCCTGTCCCGTGGGTCAGTGAGCACCCTGAAGTGCACCTTCAGAGGTGTCAGTGGGGTTCCACGTTCGGCGCCTCACCGTGGAACAAGCTGGGACCTCCACCTGGGTGCTCTGATCCTGCTGGAGAGTCTACAGAGGGAACCTGGCTCTACCCTGGGCCAGCATCCCCTTGCCAAAGCCGTACCAAAGCACCTGAATTTAACATTCCCCCCAGCACATGGCAGCCAGGCGGTGAGCTACCAGCCCTGGCTCTCCCAATGCTTCATGTGGGGACCTTGAGCCTCCTACTGAGTCCCTGAGAGCCTTCCCAGACACACAGGCAAGCCAACAGGTGAACAAAGCCACAAACCCCCGTGAGATGGGGGAAAATCCTGATGTGCAGCAGGCCTGGAGAACCGAAGCTATTTTAGGCTTTGATTTCAACCAGGACAGGAGTGCTGGGACACCGCCCTGGGAGCCCCGGCAGGTGGAGAAGCAATGCCCCTGCTTCCCCCAAACCTTTGCTGCAATGAGAGTTATTTTATTTTATGCCTTGTTGGTACAAAGAAAAGGTTTCTTTAGATCAGGGAACCCAAAACACAAGTGAATCGCTCTCTTCTGGGAAGGCAGCAAAGCATGCCCAGCCTCGCTCGTGTTTGCGTGGCTACGCCGTGCACGCTGGCCGCAGCCTCCCTTCTCTGCCTGCACTGCAACAGTTCTTCCCCCGCTTGTACGCCGTCCATCAGCTCTCTCAAACAATGACCAATTTGTTCCCCGGGGTGGCGTTTCCTTGTGATTCATGCAGCGGGCAGGCGGGCGGGGATGCTCGCAGCAGGATCTGCTCACGTGCTGGCCTCCGTGCCGCAGCGAGAGCCACCACGGCCACCAGGTTTTCCCCTTCCAAGCCGCACTGAACGCGATACCCAGCCCTGTGTGGGTGCTGGGATGGTCTGCTCCACAAATTGGAGCTGTTTGGGTTTTTTCGGTGGAGAACCCGATGTTGCAAAACACAGATTTTGTTTGGGAGCGGAGGGGAGAGTCCCCACTGCAACGGCCTCTCGGAATGGGAATTGCGTAAAGCTGCGATTGGACAGAAGGAGAGGGGGGGGGGGAAAGGTCGTTTCATTTCAACAAGGCAAAAGTGTCTCCCTTGAACAACAGGATGTCTTCTGTAAACACGAGGCGACCGCAGCTGTCAGAGATAGAAGTGCTGCATTAAAACGTTTCATTTTGTCACGGCTGAAATGGAGTGAGAAAGCTGGAGCGGCCGGTTGGGCCCTTCCTCCGCCCCACGCTGCCAAAATCCCACCTAGAAGGGCGAAGCCTTTTTACTTTAATGGAAGTTCATTCTCCAAAGGGCAAGTATTCCTCTAAAAAGGTTGCAGGCACTTCCCCCCCACGCACATACACGGTGCTGCCAAGTCATAATTTTAACAGCAAATCTTTTTATTTGCCTTTTTTTTTTTTGCCTTAAATCATAAGCACTTGGGATTTATGCTGTGTATGGGAAGCAGCTTTCATGACGGGAGCGAGTTTTCACACGCGATGTTTGTGTGCTATGAGCTTCTCCCCGTGAAGGAGCAGCCCGGCCACCAGCGCGCAGGCAGGGAGAGCAACGTGAAATGTTTTTTGCCCCCCCGATTATTTGGGATCTCATCGCCTCTGGCTGGTGTTGGCAGCACGACGTGCTTCCAGCGACCGGCGCAGCTCTGACAGCATCTGCAGCCTGGAACCTCGCACTTCATCTGCAGCATCCACGGCCCATAAGCACAGGGCAACGCTGGGATTTACATCAAGGAATTATCTTTTGGTGATGGCTTTTTTTAGCCACGTTTATCTACACGAGGCGGACCGAAAACAGCCCCACGGGCTGGAGGTTCACGCGAGGGCACGCGCATTCGCAATTTGTTTGACCATACGGTTTTGGGGTTGCAAAGCCAGACATGAAGCTTGCTGAAAGTCCAGCCCTGTGAAGCATTTGGAGCTGGCAAAGTTGTGCTACTGATTTATGTGGCGCAACAGCCTCAGCCCTGGGATGCGTCCATAACATTCGTTCCATCTGTCGTCAGTGCGGATTCTGCTCTGCGCCGCTCGCCTTGGCAGGGCTCGGTCCCAGCTCAGCTCCGCACAGGGGGCGAGGGGGGCGCCTCCCTTTGGTGCTAACGGCTTCACGGGAGGCCTCGAGTTCTTGAGATGCCTCCCAGCATTGTCACCGGCGTGATAATCTTTGGCAGCCTGCGTAGGAACGGAAAGAGCCACCGTGCTCACTTTCTGTATGGTTTTCAGAATCGATGCTCACCGATGGCCTTGTTTCACACCCTCTGTCCCCACACACGCACTACATAAAGGATAAAGGTCCCCAAAACCACGCAGTCCTCTTGCTCTCCTATCATTCGTACTTCTTCAAGGCAAATCTCTACGATCAATCCGCAGCGACTCCTTTTCAGGCAGCTAAGAGTGCCGGTAATTTGTGTTATGTTCTGAGGCGATGAGCACTTCAGTCCGAGAAGCAAAGGGCCTGTTTATCTTGGGCAGGACCGAGACGTCCAAATCTGTGCTGGGGATCTCGTGGCACGTCCGGGGCTCGCAGGAGTTGACGGTGGTGGAAACTCCACACGCGAAAAGCCAGCGCCGAGCCCCGCGCTGGGATTCACCCCGAGCCTTACGAGGCCTCTTCTGCAGACAAAGACAGCTGGAGCAGGAGCTCGGCTGCCAGCCAAGCTGCTCCTCCTCCCCTTCGCTCCCCAACGTTTTGGGAAGGCTGCGGACGGTCCCCCCGTGCCCGAGTGCAGCGCTCGGGGTGGGGCGGCCTTCCCTGCGAGGTGCTGATGCTGCGATTCACCTCTGAACGGTGCCTTATGGCTCCTCGCCGTTCCAACGCCTCCTACATCTACAAAAAGCTGGAATTTCCTGCCAGCTCAGTGGTGCAATTTCAAATGCTTTTTGGTTTGAGACGGCGCTCTTTAATCTCCAGCCAGCTGGGCCCGTGCGTTAGTGTGAAGGCTGAAAGCTTCAGAGCTTTGGGCAGTTAGTTTTCCAAAGATCTCACCTGTGGGTGGAATGGTTTGCTGCAGCTCTGCATTAAATTAAAAAGAAACCCGCGTGTGTGTGTGCACACGCTCACAAAACCATGTGTCTGAGCTGCCCTGTCCCCGCTGCAGTGTGAAGCAGGCCAGCTCCGGGGGCTGACTGCTGCCACGCAGGGAGAAACGGAGATGGAGAGCCCTGTGCCAAGACGGGCGAGGGGCGAGCTGCAGGCACGGTGCCACAAAACCCCCCGGCCCCTTGAGCAAAGAAGGATGGAGCTCAATGCTCGCTGACTTAACCTGCTTCGTGCAGGCATCCGGAGGATACCCTAAAAGACAACATCCACCACCTCGGCATTCCTCCCAGTAGACAAGTGGGTTTTATTCCCCGCCATCCCAAGCGATCTGTGCGAGAAGCAGCCCACCAGGCTCCGCCGTGCTGCTCGCAGCCCTTGGCATCGCGGGCGGCTTGCAGAGAGGAGGCCGGAGCCCTGTGCTCCTGTGCAAGCTGTTTCGCAGCCCCAGAAACTGGGACCAGATCCTCAGCTGATGCAAAGCAACATCACTTCCACGACGTTAATAAACTGGGGCTGGTTCACATCAACCGAGGATCTGCTCAGGAAGCAACGACAACTAAAACCAGCACATGCACCTGCTGGAGCCACAGCATCAGTATTTGAGAACTGATCTTATGCAGATAAGCCAAAAAGGTGTGGGGCAGAGAAGAGAGGGAGGCACGATGAAGTGCTGTTACCCTGCTCACTCCACTGTTTAAGCAAAAAATCTGTTTACACAAAGAGATCTGACAAGAATCACAGCAAATTGGACAAGGAGCAGAGTACGTAAAAGGCAAAACCATCGCTGAAAATAAATTCAATTACCCGGTTTTGCTTAGAGAAGCAACAAAGTTTTTGACGTGTTTGTTATTCGGTCTGTCATTAGAGCTGAAAGATGTCTCAATAATGTTGAAGTTACATTTTTAACATCCACTCTCCTCCGAGCAGTTTGCATATTTTCCACTACGTTAGCTGATCAAGCCATTAGTTACAGTTACTTAAAAATAAATGAGCTCTATATATTCCTTCCTCTACACTCCCCACTGTGTAGCTAAACAGCAGAGGGGGGGAGCAGGGGAGAAAAGTATTTAGTTTGCAATGAAACAACCCAAAAATAATGGCTAAATGCTTAAGTTCGACTGTGGAAAGCGGGTACATCTGAGGAGAAAAAGCAGAAGCTTCTTTCATCAGGCAGGGAACTGATAAGGTCCTAAACAGCGGCAAAACACGGAAAATGAAAAACATATTGGTAAAAGAAACTGCAGTTGGGAGGTTTATGGCATCCGAGTAAATCCAGCAAGAACAGAGGCAGAGAGGAATTTTGTCGAGTGTGTTGATACGCATTTACTTGCCAAAATGAGTTTTAACTAGAGCTATTCTTTTTGCTCTTTACCCTAATCCTCCCTCCTCCCCATAAAAAAATACCATCAAGTCAGTCAATTTTCATGAAAAGATTTCTGCTTTCACCCATTAAAGAAGCAGGTAATAATCATTTCTCTATTCCCTCTTTCCCCAAATGCAGCCATAAAAGAAAACCCAAAGCAAACCCGACAGTTTATGTTTTGACTGTTGGAAAACAGAATCTGAAAGCAATTTCACTTCGTTAATTAAGCTTACAAAACCTGCAGAAGATGAAGATATTTCCTTCCACGTGGAGAACGAAGGCAGAACATTTCCCCAACTATCTGTCAACTGCCGAAAAGCACTGAAGAGCTTTCGGGGTAGAGAAAAAACCCGAGCATGCCAGGAAAAAAAGCACATTGTACTAATAGGTCATTGGGCAATTCTAACTCAATCCAGATTTGTTTGTGGGATCCAAACTCATCCAATATATTGACCACTGAGTCACAAGAGCAGCCTTCACAGCCAGCTCGGAGCAAGTCTCCGACTGCTGCCATCGGTGCATGGCAATGACCCACTGAGAGGCCGTCAGCCACGTTGTGCTGCTCTCAGCAGTAGCTTTATCAGAGAAATAAAGGAAAAAAAAATCCTGCTGCAACATGTAACCTTAATATTGGCCTCCCACGGTCCTGGTGTTTAACCATCTATAGCTTTTGGTGATAGAGTAAATGTTTAGGTCCCATAAGAGTCTCACCTCTCTCCTGGTGATGCTCTCAGCTCAGCCTGTACCACCAATTGCTATGGTTTGCTTGGGTTTCTCTCCTGTCCTATCATTACCTGGGCTCCCCAGATTTCACAATCCACACTGGACCACAAGCTCCGCTGTCAACCAGTCACTTCCCCACCAGCCTCAACAAACAAACGCTTACGTGAAGCCACGGTGCCGAGCGAAAAATCCGACTGCAGCTGCCAAAAGCCCTGCAGCCCCACCGTGGTCCAGACCAGGGCTCGGAGATCACGGTGTGACAGGCTTCTCCCCGGCTCTGGAGCACGTGCTGCTGCCACGTGCTGCCCAGCTGGGGCCTTCCAGCTTGCTCTTTGCCAGGGAAGGTGATGTGACTTCCACTGTAAGAGGCTGGAGGACTGGATCCTAACAGCACTACGCTGCAGACCCTTTCTAAGCTGTCTGAAGGTGCTTATGGACCTTGGAGAAGCCCTTACTTGTAGGGGGAGCTCTTGGCCTTTTTGAAAGTATCCCCCGCCCCCCCAAGTTCTTCTACTGGAGTGCATTCTGGCTCAGATATTTGGCTTTCAGAGCAGAAAACGTCCAGGTTTCTGCAGGCCCTGCAACCCAGTGAGACAAGGAGGTCTGAACATCTGCACATCACGAGCTCGCCTCCATCCCAGCACAGCCAGACTCAGTCACCGAGCTTCCAGGGTGCCACGGCCACCCGTGGTAATCCGAGGCAGCCCAAAATGCCGTGCTGGGTCCCGACTGGCTGCCCCCGTTCCAAAGGGACATTTTGGGGGGTCAGCCTGGCTTAGGTAGGGCATACAGATCCCACGCATGCGTCCTTCGCCTTAACCGCGCCCTCGATGCTGGGGTGTGAGAATGCTCAATCCCCTCCAGCTACAGGGGAATTCCCAAGCAGATGGTTAAACTGGATTTCCAGCTTCGCGCAGCGGCAGAATGGGGGGAACTCAGCAGGGCGAAGGGGCTGGCTCAGGGTGCCCAGTGCTGTGAGCAAGCCCCAGGTCTGCCAGCCACTGGGGTTTCAACGAGCCCATCCTGGGGCACCTGCAGAGACCTCGAGACCTTCCTGCAAGTCTATGAGCTAGGCAGAAATGTCACAGAAATAATAAAACGCGTTATGGAAATGCAGCGTGTTTGGGGCTCACTTTTAGGAGCTGGAGATCTGAATTTCCCTCCGATCCCCAGGGAATCAGGCACCTAATTCTCAACCTCTGGCTGCCACTGCTCTGCTTCTGGGGCTTCTTCTACCAGGCAGGAGCAGCAGGCAGCGAGCCGAATGCTGGCGGCTTAAAACAAAGGCCTGCAAGCCAATAAAGTTCAACAAAGTAAAGTCCCTCATTTCTTGCTGTCACTCACGAGCCACTGCGGTGTTGACTCTGAAGGGTGGGAGAAAGGAAGAGGGATGGAAAGGAGGTGAACAGGGAGAATCGGGCACCGGGGAGAGACGGCAGCAGCGAGCGCAGCCCAGCCCTGGCTGACGGGTGCAAAAGGTCGGGGATTTGGGAGTGTTTCCTGCACCAACGGTGCCAGCCAGCGAAAAAAGGATCCAGGACCTCCTCTCCGCCTACCCCAGCCCTGCGAATCCGCTCCTCACATGCAAGTCTCCAGCAGCTGCTCCTTCCCGAGGTGGGAGGAAGGGGGAGAGAGGAAAATGTACACAGCTAAAGGCACCCAAACCAACACCGTGCCATCAACAAGGCTCTGCTTCAGCTCAGGCTTTTCTGCCAGAGTGCAGGAGCCCGGTTATGAGTGCTTTTCTCCCTGGGGTGGCTGCATTTTCACAGCTTCATGGGCTTTGTGTAGCAGGACGCTGGGGTGGAGAACAAGGAGACCAGTCCTGGTGCTGCCACCAGCCTCGGTATGCAGGCCTGGGCCCAGCTCTTCTTTCCTCTCCCCCTGCACCTCCAAATCCATAATGTGAGACTGGATTTACCCCTAAGGGGAGAAGGGGAAGCACTTCTGGGCACCTCAGCCTTAGTTTCAGCAGCAGCTCCCTTCCCATGGCCCTGTTCCTACACCTCGAGGTGAAGATCCCAGGTAGCTTCTCAGGAGCACCCATCACTGGAGCCAGCCACACTTCCAACTCTCTGCTACTTTTTTTGTAGGGACATCTGGAAAGACTATGGAAATATGTTCTCTTGAGCCCCCAGGGCTTTCTGCCTCTATTCTCAGCCCTAAATCCTGGCTCTGAAAGCTTTTCTCACAATATTTTCCATGTTCAGTGTGTAGAAGGGTATAAATATGTAGCACAGAGAGCAGCGATGTCTACAAGAATCCTCAAGGCTGTTTGGTTGGGAAGCCGGGAGGCGTCCCACCTCCCCCAGGTCTGATTTGCCCAGGCCAGTTGACTGCGAGCACCTAAACAAACCTCACAGCCCACACTGCGTTAAGAGATTTACATCTGCAAAGAACAGCCCCCCCGCTCACTGGGGGTGTCTGCATCTCGGGGGGATCAAACATCTGATTTACTCCTGTGTCCAACCCAGGAGCGAGGAGAGATCTCGATCTGCCACCACACCTCGGGCCAAGATCCTCAGCTGGAGTCGCCTCCCGATATTGGTTCCTATCAGCGGAGCTTTGCAGCTTTAGTCTAAGCTGAGAATCTGGCCACTTCTGACTTAACTAGTTTTCTGAAATGCATCCAACAGGAAATCCTAAATCAAAAACACTCCACATTTTGAGAAGATTCCTCTCCCTCGGATCCAAACCCAACTAAAAGTTTTGCAACTTTTTCCATTTTAGGAATGAGAGGCTTTCTTCTCATATCTTCCTCTCCTCCCAAACAAATAATCAAGTACACAGGAGCCCAAAATATTTTTCCCCTCTGTTCCCTTTATCCAGCGAGCTGACAGCGAAGCCAACGTGTTCCAAACTGGCCAGCTGCGTTCTGACCAGCTGACATTGGAGGCCACAGCTGGGACAGCCAAACGGGCAAGCCTCCAGCTGCAAACAAATGAGGCAACACCTTCAGAGAAGGGATCGAACTCGTGGAAATGGCCCCGATTCAATTCGGAGCTTCCCTGCTGCTTTTCCAGTGACAGCTGCTGGTGAAGGCCAGATTCTCAGCAGGAAGAAACCGGCCGCGCTGCTTCAGCTTCGCTGGGTCCGTGCCTATTTACACCAACTGAGAACACGGCACAACCCCGTTAATGTTTGCTCTGCCATCTCCCTCTTATCATCCTTCATGTAGAAATAGATGTGTTATATGAGAGAGACAAGAGAGAGGGAACAGCCACCAAAAGTTGTCTTGTCCAGAAATGGTTTCCTGGAACGTAAGCCCCTTTTTTTTTTTTTTTTTTCCTGAAAGGAGATAAAGTTGTTCATTGTTTGTCTTGGCTGCCTATAAACTCATGCTGCTGAGAGCAGCCTTTGATCACAGGGCTATTGGGAGGCTGACCCTTGACAGCCCATCCACTCCCTGCTCTTTCAGCCTCACCAGCCCAGGCCTGATTTCCTTTTTCATAAAATGCCATGAAAAAAAATTATCCACACATTATCCAACAGCCCTCGCAGCGGTTTACGGATCCCAATCTAACGAGCTCACAGGCAACTTTGCAATCAGGCTTCAGCTTCCCCAAGGGTTTCTGCGATGGGGACGGGGAGGGAGGCAGTCTGGGGTCTCGGGTGTCCTGCCATGAGCAGCAGCAACCCCATCCAAGCCTGCGGTGCATCAAACGTGCACCAGAGCGTGTCTAGCAAATGTGCTCTTTGTAAGGGACAAATCACAGCCCTGCCAAACGCGGCTACAAGCCTGAGTTTATTTTGTGTCCTCCTTTCCCACCAAAAAGCTTTTGGACATTTGTGTAGGATTCATGCGCTCCTGTGATCTGGTTAGAGCTCCCAGCGCTAGCCGGCTCACCACACATCCAGAACAGTTTTACAGCAGGCGCTGCCCGACCACAGAGGCTGGAGGCACAAAGCACATTCTCCTCTGACACCTAGCAGGGATTTTTTCTATGTAAGGCAATCCGTGTGATGTGACTCACTGGTCCCACGCTTCATGGAAGTAGCAGGCTTATTTCATCTGCGCGTTCCCAGGCCAGGACAACCATATTCCCAGAGTACTGGATTTACAAAGCTTGTGTAAACGATCTGAAGCGCGAGCATGGTCAGGTTGATGCTTCCCAGCTATCCTGCACGGAGGTGTGATGGCTCAGGTCCTGCCTTCCTCCCCAGCACGTCTGCTTCAGACATGCAGTGCACCCGTGGGACACGTGGTAGTAAGCAGGGATTTTTAAGAAATTAGAGGCACGCATCTCTAATAACTTTCCTTTTACCAGCATGGACAGCTGGGTTTTGAAACCTGGGGTGATAGAACTGGCATTAGCTGGATTTATTAGACATCCCCTTCTTAAAAATCCAGAGGACTCAGAGTATATCCCTGTTTCCTCAGGGTTCCTCCTACTTCTGCTCTGGGAGAAAAACTTCCACTTTTTTTTTTTTTTTTTTTTCTCTCGATTTCCTGTATCACATTAGAGCTATTAACTTCTCCAGTCCAAAATCAGTGCCACCCACATGTGCAGCAGCACTTACTACATTGGCTTAAAAATAAAATAAAATAAAAAATTCCTCTGGTATAGAAATAAGTGACTGCCAAGCTACTGTTTAGACCAGACTCAGAAACAAGTCATATTCGTCTTGCACTCAAGTTGTCTGATATGTTAGCTATGAAAATTATCAGACAAAGCCAATGTTCAGACTAACATCTTGCTATTGCATCTGGCCACATACTTTAAAGTTAAGCTCCAGTTGGTTGTGGTCAGACCAGATGTGACTGTCAAAAAATGGCTAATTATTCCCAATTCCCAATAACAGTACCAGGGCAGAGGAGGGAACTATGCAACTGGTCTGTAGCTTCTCAGAAAACTTGTAGCAAGGCCAGGGAGAGAATCTAGTTCAGCTGTAGCCACAGGGTTTTCCCTTCTGCTCCAAATTACCTACAAAACCTGGAAAGACAGGGGTAGGTCCCCATTTGGGTTAAGAGAAATAAAACCATCGCTGGGGAGTAGGGGGGAGCACGGGTAAACTTAGGTGAGCAACTCTGCTGCTGTTTGAGCAACCTGCCCACAGAAACACACCAGATGGACACACATGTTCACAAACCCCGTTCCAGTGATCATAGGCATGTATTTTTCCCACATATATCAAAAACTCTTCTCAGCCCACCTAAGACAACTATAGAAGCCACAAAACTTGCAACATACCATAGCAGGACTCTAAACATATTGGTGTCCTAAAGTAGATGCACATTACATAAAAATGTCCAGAACGACGAAATACAAATGTAAACCCCTTTCCAGCTCTCCCTCTGCCCCAAAACCCAATCCTCTATTCCAGGTTACCTATCCAAACCCCACAGCCTGAGAAGATTGAACGCTGTCCATGGGTTAAGCATACAGCGTGAATCATTCAGACATCACAGCCTCATTGCCACCTCTTGGATATCAAAATTAAGGTTTGCGATCCTGAATTTTGTCACTCTTTAACATTGGGCGCACAGTTAAGAGCGAGACACACCCAAAATCCAGCAAAATAAACACACATGAAGGGTCTGGCTGTGGGGACACTGTGTCTGGGATTTTCATAAACACACGTTTTTCTTGTTAGGCGCTTACCAACGTATGAAAGGCCATATTAAAAAAGTGTAAATAACGCTTCTCGAAACTCTTCCAGGCTCACAGTGCTGTGACAAAGCACCTTTGTGCCACTCTACTCATTTGCAATGTCAAGAAAGTCCCCCCAGATGACCACGAGGTCAGAAACATAACGAACTGAGCTCTGATCCTTGAATTCCCCTGCTCCATGCTTATGACCAGAGGGATGCAGGAGCTGGGCTGCATCCCCCACCAGCTCTGGAGGGAGCTCGGGCTGCTGGCCAAGCTGCAGGGATGGCTTCAGACCTGTGGGATGGAGAGCTGGACCTGCAAGGGCTGGAGGGATGAGGTCTGCTGTAGAAGACCTCACAGCTCCAAAGTGCTAGACGTCAGCTCCCAAAGCGACAAGCATCAGAGCGAGGCACAAAAGCTCGCACACCAAGCTAAAAGCTGCCTAAAATAGCCAAAAGGAAACTCAGAAATATTCACGTCAACCACAATGTCCTCTAGAAATTCGCACACTACATGACTGTGCATATAAATTGCTCACACCCTAAGAGACCGGGGCTTTGAGCTCCCTTCAGCAGCTTTGGAAACTATTATTCCCTTCTGTCCATAGCAGGAGTTACTCACAGCTGCAACGTTAGTCAGATATTTGGCACCAGCTGGCTTCCCCTTATGAAAAAGAAAGCCGCTATGTTCAAAGCTACCAGAACATTTAACTTTGACCCTCTATTATCACCTTTAAAGATCAGACGGACATCAGATGGGATGGCCCTGCAGGGGGCTGTGGGACGCCCGAGGGACAGGTGGCTGTGTGGAGTTCAGCAGTTCCTCTGCCATCAGTTAGCGGCAGGAAGCCCAAGAGCCAGAAGGATGTCTAGTCGTGGGCAGAAATTGCGCAAGTCAAATAAATGTCCTTGAAAGATCTGGACCTGGAGCCCATCTTTAGCATCCAACAGTTGGGTTTAAGCATCCTTCTGCTAGAAGAATTTAATGTTATGTTTACAAGACTGACTTCATTCCTTCTCTCCAACTCTAAGGCACAGACTCATTGCAGGTTTCATTATAAGGTTTCTGAAGCTCCTGCTGGGACAGCCAGGATTAGAGGAGGACATTCAAGGCGTATTTTCAGGATGTCCAAAATTTCAGGGGAGTTGCTTTGCAAAAGCTAGCCAGCAACACAGAGCTGACTGAAGGTACAGCGTGTACAAGCAACTGTAGCACCAACAGCTATGGGCTTCTGGGCAAGGGCTCCCATGGCCAACTAGTCCACAAATGCTGACGGAGCAGTTGCATCCCCAGCAGCTGACCACCACCAGACCTCCCTGCATGAAGCCGAGGTACACGGACAATCCGGGTCCTGCTCCTGGCTCTGACACAGAGCTGCCAGAAGGAAATCACTGTGCTCTATGCTATGGTTTCCTCGTCTGGAAAACAGGCACTGATCTCAGAATCCGAAAGGAAACCGTGCTGCAAGGAGATGGAGAAGGAGATAGCACCAAAGCAGCGTTTTGAGATGCTACATAGTTGTGACACAGAGCAGCAGGATGTCAATGTGATTTTAAAGTGATGGAAAATACATTGACAGAAGCCTTTTAAAGTGTAACCAAGAAGAAAAAGGATAGAAACTCCAACCAGTTTCACATGAAGGGAAAGCTGAGAATGCTCCCTCCTCCGTGCCCTCCCCTCTAAGCAAAACAAAACAAGAAGCCAACTACGAGAGGGACCTGTTGCTTCAAATCTGAATGGAAAAATCCACACAACTCTCCCATGGCATTCCCGGAGCAGAGGTTAAGAACGAAGGGCAAAACAGAAAGTGGAGATGGCAGATAAGCTGCTTAGATTCAGATCTCCCCATTTCCTCTGCTTCCTAAGAACTGGGTCATATTATAAACTTATGCAAATGTGTTTACTTTACATTTTATTTTGGTCTTAGCCATGCAGTTGTCAGCCTGTATCAACATGTCAGTCTGTTTGTGCAAACAATCATTCCTTCATGGAACCATTTCAGTAAAAACAGACAAAATGTTATGACATGCAAAAAAACTTCCTAAACATGACAATAAAGGCAAAGCCACTAGAAGAGGATATGTTTTCCCTGCAATTACACAGCTTAAAACAAAAGAAATCACTCAGTACGTTTGCAGGGTGGGTGCGAGCAAAAAGAAGTGGAGCCCATCAGCATTGCCCACGTGCAACATGAGCCACCCTACAAGAGCCTCTCAGTTTCTTCCCTGTTTAATACCCATGGATATGAAGAGCAGTGGAAATGGTCCTGCTGCAGTGATCAGCAGAGGCCACCACGTTTGGAGAAATGTTAGTGCCTTCCAGCCTCTAGCAGAGGATGCGAGGAATGGGTAGAAGAGGACACAGGAGGGCTGAAGGTGGGCTGACAGCGGGACAGCAGCTGCAGGGAGCAGGGGACAGGCTGGCCGAGATGTCAACGCTTTGTTTGCTCTGGGGACAGCTCTCAGCCGCTCTGCTTCCCAACTGATGTGGCAACATCTGGCCTTGTGCTATTGTGTTTGCCTTTTGCGGTGTACCACACAACACTCCTGTGAGCTGAGCTCTCAGAATATTAAAAAAAATCATTCAGGATTACCTTCTCATGCAGTTTGCCCAAAACAAGACCAAGTCCGAGTTCTTATAAGGAAGTTAATGTTTTTTTTTTTTTTTTTTTTTTTTTTTTTTTTTTTCCTGCTTGGAAGCACCAGTTGGGTTTGTCAGGGGCATTGGCTGACACTTTCTTCCAGGGCAAGAGAAGCAGCAGAGACTTGGTCCCTGGACAAGTACTGACAGTGAATGGCTCCTGAGCCTCAGGGATTGCATTATGCCACCAGAAATAACAGCACAGCACAGGGCTGTGGTCACCGGCTCCGCTTGGCAAGCCAAAGGCCCTCGTTTCAGAGCCACACTGCTGCCACCACAGCGGAGACCTCACACCTTCCCTGCAAGGCGAAGCACACCATGCTGTCATAAGGAAAAACGAAAATCACTAATTTAGGAGAAGCAGCCACTTCGCTGCAAATTCCACAGCACTTGGTGCAAACCCCAACATGCCCAGAGCTGCCAGCCACCGCGACCGCGACCAGAGCCACCAAGCACCCACCCAAGCACTTGGCACGAGCCCCGCTCTCAACGCAAGGCTTGCCCGTGACTAAGACAAGGCAACGCACATCCATAGATGCCTTCAGCTAGGAAATGCTGACTGAGGCCTCTCTGTTACCCTAGGAACTCTCAAAATCTTCCAGCAAACAATTAAAAATGTTCCGAGTGGGAAAGCACCCCTGTCTGAGGTGGAAAGTGTGCTGACGGCACCTCCGAGCTTACCTCTTCGCCGCGGAGCTGCCCCAGGCGGCTGGCACAGGCAAGATGGCTGCAGGCCCAGCCCCGCTCCCCCTCATACCGGGAGCCTCCTGCTCTGTTCCTCAGGAGCCTACAGAGGGCATTGTGGGAAGGCAGTGGAGGATTCCCAAATTATTTGCGTCTGGGTTGGGTGGACAATGTGGGCGAGCTCCCTTGGCACTGCCGTAGCCTTCGGGGGCGATTCCCCCAGGTGAGGAGTAGGTGCGGGCAGGTGAGAGCTCTCTGCGGGGAGGTGGCCACGCAGAGGTGAGTGCCTGCGGCAAGTCTGTGGTGAAACAGACCCAAAAACACGAAGAGAAAGAGGTTTTATCCCTCCCCTGCCAGGCAGTCTGCGTCTTTGTTGCAAAGGATTTCAGCTAATGTAATGAGAGCGGTAAGGGCATGGAGTCTAGCTTATACAAAGGCTGCAATCTTGTTATTGTCAGCAGGCTGAAGCTGCCTGGGGTCAAGAATCACTAATTAATTACTAAATGAAATGTAGCTTTCGGGGCTCAGGCCTTGCTGCTCTGCACACACAGCACACGAGAGTGGGGATGGCTGGCTCAGGTGCACAGCAGCACCCGCTGAGCCCGGCCTCCTCCTGGTGTCCCCTCCTGTCCCACCTGTGTCCCTGTTCTCCCAGCCACAGCACTGGCCCTTGTGGAAGTCACAGCATATGGTTTCTATCCCCTGCTATGGATATTCATGTCGTTCCCACCCAGACACAACACAGGTTTTCTCCACAACCTTATTTGAAACTTCTGTAAGCTTGTGTCAGCACACAAGGTGGGAACTGGTGGTTGACCGCACTGCACCAGGAGGAGAAGCATAGGGAGAGCTCCACAAGCCACAACAAAACGTCCAGGCTGGTGCGACAGAGCCCAGCAGCAGAATGACAGGACCAAGCTTTCAGTGATTAAAACCAAAATGTGGCTTCGTGCACTTGGCTCCAAGAGCCAGCTGAAATTTCAAAAGTCGAAATTCTCAGAATTTCTCTCTGTGGAGTCCACACAGCCGCTTTTAAGACCTGGCCTGTCTTCAAAACAGGAACCACTATTGGTGGTTGTGTTCCCAGCCTATTAGAGTGAGAAGGTCTTGGCTTTAGCCTGGGCCCTTGTAATGAGAGAATTTCTTATCACAAGAATCTAAATTAGAAAATTAGGAGAAGACTTAAAAGTTACTGATGAAAGGAATCCAGTGACCTAATGTCATTTGACTTTTCAGGCGATGCATTTCCACAGTAAGAACATCTTTTGCCTGTTTTGGGAGAATTTTTTTTTTTTTTTTTTTACAAATAAAGTTCTTAGAAGAATAGTAACACTTCTCGAAATACTCTTATCTCTTCAAGTGTAATTTAAAATTTCCAGTGAAGTTAGGTGGAGTTTCTCATCATGCTGGAGCTTCCAACCACTAAAGTCAATGGAAGCGCCTTCATGGGGCAGCTGGAACTAGGAATTGTTGCAACACCGCCTCTTCTTCATTTCCCACCAAGGGATGGAAAAATAACTGCAATCCTCTTCATCCATCTTCCCACTTCATTCTGCTCCAAGGGGCTCTGCTATACCCCAAAGATGTGACAGAGACTAGATGTGAATATCAAGCCAACCTTGCTTCCATTTGCTTTGTCTCCCATCCCCTTTCTGTGCACTACCATCCAACTTTTCAGCCATTAAAAGGTTTTCCTGCTTCCTGAGAAACTAAACATGGTTTGTAGCTTGATCAACTAACTCATCAACTAGGGATTTGGGCAGACTTGTGAGGGGACAGGCAAACTGTGGGTGGTGCAGGACTGGGCTGGGACTGGACCCCTACAAGCCCACAGGTCATGATGCAGCATGTACCACTGTGTCTTTGCTGCAGTTATGATCCATCTAATCTATAGCTGGTATTGATTTGCCTTCAGTTCTTTTAGGAAATATATCCTTAGACATTGCTGCCAGCTCCCACACAGAAGGTTTCAGGGTGCATTGCTCTAAAGGTTTAGATGCCATACATCCATGCATAAATAAGGGCCCTTTTTCTCTTTCTGGTCCGTTTGCCAACTGTTCCCCTCTAAGTGGCCACTGCAGCAGTCACAGAGGAGGCTGTGATTAGCTGTTACAATGTCAGACTTGTCTCCTTGACCAAATGGAGTCATCGAGATTTTCTGAGTTGCCTCAGGCTGTGTAATTCCCACCCCTTTGGAAGAGCGAGCATCTTGTGTCTCTGAGTTACAACTGTTGCTTCACCCAAATTAAAGCAAGAGCAATTAAAGCTAACAGATATACCGTAACGGTTCTGCATTAAGGCTGGCTATCTTAAAAACAAACAAAAACAACAGGAACATCTCCTCAGAATGATCTTACGAAATATTTTAAAAGCGGAGATCAAAATGCAAGGTAACTCCTAAAAAAATCAGCCTTAGGCATGTTGGAAGAAGGATGCAGCAGTTTCCTGGTGTTTTCTGATATTAACTAGGCTAAGTCATGCATTGCTCCTGCTCCACTGCTTTCTCTAAGCCCGTAGATTATTTAATATTGAAGGGGAAGGCTTCAACCTAGCTGAGAAACTGCAGGAATTCAGAGTGACCTGCAGGGAATTACAAGAATGCTGCTTGCTGATCAGATTAAAGGGAGAAGTGGCGGGGCTCCCAAGGGTCTTCTTATTCAACCTTTGCTGCCTACAATAGCGTGCTTTGTCTCTGATTTCTGCTCTTTAAAATGATTCGGGTTACTGCACTGGAAACGTCTCTGCCTCGGGAGGCTCCTCTCCATTCCCGATTTACTGATTCACTGGGACGGCAGGAACACCTGGCCACAGTGAAACAGGGCTGGATACTCAAGTGCCAGCCCCAGCACATGTTTTTGCTTCCTGTTGCTCCCGATATGATCAAAACTCTTGCAGGCTCTTTTCTTAAAGAACTTTTAAAAACACTCATTCACCCTCCTCAGGGCCAAAGCTGCAAAACATGCTACAGAGAAGAAAGATACCTCCAATAGCAAAAGCCTGCAGGATTTTTGTACTTGCAACCTGGGTTGGCTTCAAGGATGAATTTTAGCAAGAGCAGAGATGCATGACACTCTTCTCATTTGGGTATTCTCCCTCTTTTTGGGGGGCCAAAGCATCATTTCGTACCTCTCCACTACTGCCTGCTTCTCCAAAGGAGAATGCGGTCTGTCTTGAGAGCTACCTCCCGAAAGACTTCACAAAAAGATGCACTGCAATTAGAAAGTCAAAAACAAGTTGACTCAGTAGGTGTGAGGGCAGAGGAAAAGTGTTCCACCAGTCAGTTAGAGAGAAATAGGAGACAAACTGCTAACACAGCTACTGCTCATAAGCTAGAAGCTCTGGGAAGAGCCTGGAACGGCAGAGGTTGGTTTGACAGAATTACACATCTCACAGTTTGAACAATTCTCTCTGGCTTTCTCAGAACTCCAAACCACATTTTTTCTTCATTTTTAACACTAAAGGCCATTTAGCACACTTGATGGGACCAAATACAGATTTTCAACTGTTCAACCTCAATAGCAACCACCAGCAAAGTAGTTTCAACTTGTGTCCACAGGTCAATGCCTCTTGCTTGTCTCTCCAATGGAATAATTAATTAAAAAGGCAACTACACGGTTCTGCTCATTTTCCTATTCAAAAGCTGATCCCAGCATCCAAATATATCTCAATTTAAGGGAAACTCCTCAGATCCTCCTGGATGCCATGACTGTCCATGACTCACTTGTACTCCTGAGCATCTATCAAAGGCAGGGTACGTTTGGCCAAATCCATCTCTCGGCTCCAGTGGTGCTACTTCAGCAGGGTAAATCTGACTCACTGGGCTTGTTGCCGAAGGTGACACAAATTTGGTGTCCTTCCTGCTCATCCAAAGCTCCTGCACTGTGCCCAATGCATTTAGGTATTAACTTTTGGTGGAGAGGCCCTTTCATCTCTGAAATTTCTGCTCCATTCCCATGGCGACAAGCATAACCTGGGCGATCGTGAATGAAGCCTATTGTGTTCCTCCCATCGCCTTCTTCCCCAGATTACCCGTACCTGCTACTGCTAGCAAAGTGAGGCCATCTGCACAGCTTCCAGCTACCCTGAAAGGAAGATTAACTGTAGAAATCTACCTCCCCCCTCCGCTCCTGGCAAATGAAGTAACTTAATGACTCAGAGCAATCCCTTGAAAGAGACCAGGTAATTCTAGGGTTCATCACCAGGACACCCAGGTTTGCCAGCCTCCCCCTCCCACCGCAAATTAATTCTCACAAACAAATACAGGGAATATTTCCCTAATTTCTGTTTTGATCCCTGCGCTTGCACCGGTCCTGAGGCCTTGTTTCAACCATTAGTCTAATGAGCAAAAATCAGCCTTGCTCTGTCCCTCCCCTGCTCCCGAGGAGAGCTGCCAAGGGGGATAAATTGGCACTGAAGCAGTGTGTAAATGGGCTTGAAACGCACAGAGATGAGAACCTGGCTGGAGAGAAGTGCTGGCTGAAGGGCCACGAGCTTGAGGGGGGCTCGGGGACAGCAGTGGATGGCCAGCCCTACAGTTCCTGGGGAAGAGCACGGCCCTCGGCGAGAAGCACAGCAGGGCTTCATCATTACCCACCGTGAAACTCTAGAGGGCTACGGGCAAAATCAAAGGAGAGCAGGAGGTGAAAAGGAGGCAAAAGGGTGCCTTCGGGGCGCCTTTCATGCACCTCCCTGCCCAACCCACCAGTCAAGGCTCCTAGGCAGGAACAGAGACGCCATTCAGGACAAATCTGGATGTTATCCCAGGGCACCAGGGACACCACTAAAGGGAAAGTTTTGACAGGTGAAATGACCTTAATATAATTAGCCCTGCCAGCCCCTCCTTCCTCTGCCTCCTTCACCTTGCCATGAAAACGGTAGTCTTTTAATGAGATCCTTTTTCCCCCTGTAACGCAATACCGTGGTTTCTCCAATCTTCTGCTCGCACGTCCCAAACGGGACACGCATGATCTCCTCCGCCTTTGCTCCCCCTGCTCACGCGCTGCGAGATGGACATCTAGAGATATTGCCATTGATCCTTCTGCTGCTGACGGGGTCGGGTTTTTTTTTTGTTAGAGAAAAGGCTGAAAGGAACCTTGGTAATAGAATGATTTGGCCTGCAAGTCAAATCCCTCTTGATGAACAATCAGACACAAATGTCAATAACAATTAGATTGGCTGAGGGCTCCAGTCACTTAGGACTTCAGTTTTCTGTCTACAGCGCTCGAAATGAAACCCTCAGTACTGTGATCTCCAAATCAGGTTTGGCATCAGGAATGAAAAGACATCAACAATAATATTATTAAAAGGCTGATGGCAGAATAAGAGCAAAAGACAGACAATGGGGTGTGTGTGTGTGCACATGCGCACATACAAAGAGGAGGAAGGAAATAAAAAAGTGAGAGCTGATGTAAAAATCCATCAAGATATGAAATCGGGCCTGCCTAAAGAACGATCTAAAGGGCCTCAGATTCACCTCCCCGACAAGTTTTGTTCCTCTGGGTTTTCAAATTTCCACCTCCCGCTGTCCAAAATATCAAGCATGGGAAGCAAATGAAGGAAAGAAAGCCCTTAAGTGCAGGCTGTATTTTTTCCTGTTCCTAAATTGTAAATATACAGTGGAGGCAAGAAGTGCCCAATCTAATTAGGAGCAGTTGAGAAGTATGGAGACAGGGTCCTCCCAACGGGAATGCTGCAGGTTAAAGAGGTTAAAAAGAGGAATGTTCTGCCTAATGAGGGAAGTTTAACGTTATGAGCACACTTCCCACTGGTGAGGCAGGCTGGGAAGAAGGCGATTAAAGGCATGGAAGGCACGGCTCCACGGCAAGAGCAGGTGTGTGCTCAGCTCCGGAGCCAACTGAAACAAGGAACAAGACACATTATGTTCACAGCTTGGGGCAGCAGCTCCAAACACCTCTCACAGGGATCCAGGAGCTGCGCTGAAGATACTGTCCTAAATGAAAAGCCGGCTTCTCTGCAGGGCTGGGGCTGTGTGAGGTGGCTGTGCCAAATGGGGCACTGCCGTCCCCGTGCTGCCTCTCTGGGGGGTCACTGCCCAGCTCACTTTGTCACATCAGCACAAAGCGGGATGCAGCTGGATTTACGCCAAGACACCAAGCTGGGAACTAAAGCAGCTCACACCGAGGCACGCGGCGCTAACTCCACTAGCAGGGGCTTTGCTCCGAAGCAAGCAATATTTTGCTTCTTGGTTCACTTCTTGGAGGGATGTTCACCTCCTTCTCAAGGCACTGGGAGCATAAGTTACCTGCCCGCTTGTTGGTTTCACACTAAAAGATTTTATTTGCTGAAGGCAAGGAAGATGGGCAGAGAGCCATGTGGGTTTTGTTCATTTTTTAGTTGTATAGCCACTAGGCTAAGAAAAAAAAAAGAGAGAGAAAGGAAAAAGAGAAAAGCTTCACCCCCTCCCCCTAGTCTTTAGGGGAATTTCAGCTTTTTGGAGATCCCAAATCCTAGCTCCCCTTAGATGCTCCTGCCTTGAGCTGATGGAGAGCCCTCATCCACAACAGCCCTGTATGTCAGAGCATGGGCTGGGGGCAGCTGCTCTCCCGGCCACCCCCTGCACGGCCCCATGTCCTGACTGCCCCTACTGCGGCTGTCCTGCTCCCCAGCACCATCCTGACCCAGCCGTCCTCATGGCCCCTGCGATGGACGCTCTGCCACTCGTCTTGCTCTGGAGGCTGGGGATACAAAGTGTGCCACTAAGCCAGGAGCTCCAGCTCGGGGCTATGTACTGGATTCCCAGAGACATCAAACAGGACAATGTGCCTAAATCCCTGGGCCAAACGTCCTGCCTAGAGCGACATGGGAGCCCGTGGCAGCACGCAGACCCCAGCTCTGCTCTCTCCTCCCTCCCACTTTGGCATCTCCTGCTATTTTGGCAGCAGCTGAGGACATGAAAGCATCCAGCCCAACGCACTCTCCAGCCTCAGCAGCTGGGACAGGGCTTGCTGGCCATCCCAGCCCCTTGGCCCGTGGTGGCAAAAAGGGGGAGCAGCTCGGCTGTAGGAGAACACCCTTCTGCTTCAGGGACAGCTCTGCCCCCGTCCCTTCCCCTGGATAATGGCCACAGCCCAAGAAAGTCACCGCTGAGTTCTGGGGAAGTGGCTGTTACTGCAAAAATAAAGCATTCGTTATTGCTAAAAACTTTTTTCATCTTTGAGGGGAAAACACATACCACATGATTTCCAAAAAGGAGCTGGTCTGGTTTACAAATACAGTACATTAATAGCTTTGTAAACATTTATTCAGTATGACAGCTGACTGCAACATGTGGCATTAATTAGAAGACTCAGCAATGTAGCATATTAAGAGCTAAGTTAAATCTGAATTAGCTGGGTTTGTTGAGACTAAACACCCGTGGGGGAAGTCCTCGGATCTAATACATTATGACTCACTTGACACGGGAGACCCACAGGCCCGATTCCCAATACACTGGGGGGCCCTTATTCATACTCCGTCTCCACACGAGAGCTGCAAACTCTCAAGATACCATAGATCAGAGGGTGTTGATGTTGGGACGTTGCGACAGAATGGGGCGCGTGAGTCCCTGGCTCCCGGCTGCCCCAACCTTCCTGAGGAGGTACAAGTGGAAAGCGCGTGAGCTCGTCCCTTCTTTCCGCACTCAAAAAAAGAGAGTGCAGACAGGAAGGGAAAGGATTTTACAACCCTCTGGGCTGGAGGATCTTGCTCAACACTCCTAGGCAGCCACCTTCCCAGGCATGGGTGACACAGCCTCTGCAGAGGGTTCTCGTTTGATGATTCAGCAGCCCGGGGTGCTCGGTGTCAGCGGGTCCCCGGGGTGCTCAGTGTCAGCGGGGCCCTCGGGTGCTGCCTGGCGGCACGATGCATGCCACTGCCGGGCGAGCTCAGACTTGGATCCTGAGCTCACTGCTCTGCCGCCAGCCGAGGGCTTGTGTTTTAGCTGAGGGGATGGAGGCACCTCTTGGCTCTTCTCTGCCTTGGCAGGGTTTTAGGGCGGCATGTTTAGGAGCTGCAATGGAGGCCTAAGGAGCCGGGAAATCCTGCGTTGTTCTTGGTTCCTCCCCTAACCTTTCCTGCTGCTCCAGACCCTGCTGACCTCCGTCCCCTTGCTCACTCCATTGGAAAGCAGAAAGAAATCCCAGCCTTGCTATCATCCCTGCAGAGCTGTCACCAGGGCTGATCACAACTGGCAAAGCATTGCAAAAAGCATGAAAGGTGCCTTGCAAGCAAAGCAACGTTGGTGGGGTTTTACTGCAGCTGGAAGGCACTGCGCTGAGGCCAGCCAGCTCGCAGCAGCCACAATGGACAAAAACTACCCGATTTCTACCTTTCAGACCTGTCTCTTATTTCATTTGCATTATTTCAAAACTGAGCAGCCTACTGACAGCCCCTGAAGATACATCAGAGCAGAGCTGTGTTGATTCCAAGACGAGAAGCAAGTTCTCGGTCCCCAGTCAAAGCACGAACCAGTGGGGATTATGAAGTCCTGTAAAGAAAAGGGACCAGCACAGCCCAGAGTGTGAGAGGTACCATGTCGTAGCTGACCCGTGCTAACAGATATACCAAACCCTGGTGCAAATACACAGGTTATCCTACCGGGATGGATAGTTAGGACAAATGCAAGATAAGCATCTTGGTTTGCGTTCAGGTCCCTGCAAGAAGATGCTTTGTGACTTAAGACAGTGTAGCCCTCAGCAGTCCTCTTCCCCCTCATCTAGTGCTTGGCAGAACAGGCTGCAAAGCCACTTGCAGTGGTCCCATGGGCAGGTGGAGCCTGAATTTCTCACCTGAGCTGGGATTTGAAGCAACAGAGGCAGGAGGGGGTCCCTTCTGCCAACCCTGAACAAAGCAGCCACGTGAGTGTGGGGCTGGGGAATGGGCAGCTGCCTTAAGGACTAAGGGGTTTTGAGTCCACAAGTAAAGTCTGGGCAATTTAGCCCACAGGACCCCATCCCAGTTACTGGTTCGCAGAGGAAAATAACAAGGAAAAGAGAGGCAATGACAGACAAGCTCACGTCTCACCAGCACCCCGTGATTTGCTCTGGCAGTCCCACCAAGGCACAGACATCTTGAGCAATGCAGCTATGAAACATCCAGAGCGAGTCTGTTTTCACCTCGCAGCATTAAAGCAGACTTTTCTTGCCCTGGGCTCCTTATGTTGGATGCCTAAAACTCATTTGATTAGAAGCACCTATGAAGGCACCTTCAGAGGTGCTGAGTCCTCACATCCCCTATTGACTCAAGCCCTTGGTATTAGAGCTGGAGAAACCATCTCAAAAGCAATAACATGATTATCCGTGGCAGTTCCAGCTTCCCAGATACAATATCACTGATGCTAATTGCCAAAAGCAAATAAAATAAATCTCTCCATGGATCTGTCTTCTTCATTACCCTGGATCAGATCCTACCACTCTTATCCAACTCTCTCCCCCTTCATCCTTTCACACACAATTTTATCTGCCATAGATCTGCCAAATGGAGAGCAAAGCTACTAACGTGTGACAGACGGCTATTTGTATAATTTAAGCCTCTTTGTTCTTATTAATGTTGCATCAAGGTATGCTCTCCATTGGCCTGCAACAATTGTTTTTGAAACAGGTCAAAAATTAGAGTGAAAAGCAGACAACAAGAAAATAAAATACATTTATTACCAAATAAATCACATCGTTGGGTCTCTACTCTCTTAATTTTAACATGAAATAATAGAAAGGGCTAGGCAAAAGTTGAATATTTGTATGGCAACAAAAAAATCTGAGATTTCTACATTTCAAATAATTGGCTTGTTTTCAAATTGGCAAGAAAAGCCCAAACCCTCAGACTCTGGGAGAGATGAAAACTAATGAAAATAGTTTGTTGTGATTTCTTTTTTTTTCAAAATCATTCTTTTCCATAAGAACTGACCGTCTAATTTTCACTTCAGCTTTTCAAGGAGGGTTCAGATCTTTCATCCTTTATACTATAAATAATGTGCAGTGTAATGGAAGACAGAATTAAGTCAAGAGGAAGCTTTTCAACTTCACCAAAAAAGAAACATTCTGATATGTTCCTAATTTTTTCCAGTAAATTCTTTATCAGAAAAAAAGCTTCCAAGTGCTGCTATAATAGCTGTTAGCAGAACTAACAAACACCAGTGATAATACTCTTTGCATGGCAATTTCAAAGCCATCTAGGTCTCGTACATGAGTAAAGCCTTCTCTAAAGTAAAATAAAACAGAGTCGCCAACTCGTGACTCTAACACGAATCTCTGGATACTTCATATTTACTTAAAGGCCCCAACTCCAGGAAACAAGCAATTACATGAGAGTCTAAGCTCTCATTAAAAGAAATAAATAAATAAAAAGAAGCAAGTTTCCTTGCTGTCACAAGGAAAATCTTCAGCATATGACCCATGCACATCCCAAATGCAGAAGCCAAATAAACATTTTTACTTTTAAAATCTTATTAGTTTTTGATGCCTATCTCCTGTTTTTAGAGCATTTCACATTAGCAGAAATGAACACTGGATCTTAATACAACCCTTTAGATCATTTGCCTTCTCCTCCCCTTTCCTTTTTCCAGTACTTTTACAGAAACTGAGGTCTAAGGTGCAGTACCCGTTGAAAGGTATTTTTTCCAAAAGGAAATCCAGTCACTTCCCCACACTCTTTTCTGAACCAAGAAGAAAAAAATAAGAACGTCAGGGGGATGAAGCAATTTCAGAGTCTTAGGCATGAGCTCAGAGCTGAAGACCAAATCCTCCAGTTGCAATTACACACCTGGTAACGCTGTCCCGGTAATCCAATGGGGCAGCAGTTGCATGGGACCATCACCTTCCCTCAAGAAGAACCAAACAGCTCTGGTGACTCATGGAAATACAGGGTGAGACAATAGCACACTGCACCCAACTCCTTCTATTCCAGGAATTAAACTCCATTTCCAGTCAGAGGAAACAGGCAATGCGCTTATGAAGTTGTTCTCATCCCAATGAAGCTATCTGAAATGAAAGAGGCAAAGCAGGCCCTACAAGTGGCTGTTTCCTTGACCGTGAAAGATGGGCTAAAATATCTCTACATCTCTGAGGAGATGAAGAACACCTTGGAGATGTAATCCCTGTGCTCATGTACATGGACAGGAAACCTCCAAAGTTAGGGATTGTGGATCCTGCGAAAGGCTCCTACAAGTCCCTTAAGACGTGTGTGTGCCCATCTCTCTGCTAAACCTGGAAACTGATAGCCATCCTGTAACTTAAGGTGGATGAAATTAAAGGTCTCAAAGTGACTACAAATTTCATGTAAACAGACAAGTATGAAAAGGAAAACAGGGTATGAACATTCACAATTCTCCCCCTAATAACATTCAGTAGCCAAAGCTCAAGCAGAGCCACCAAAATACTCTGGAGGTATAAAGCACAAATGATCACGTTATGTATTATCGGATCATTCTAAATGCTGAGATTTTAAACTATAAGATAACACCGCAAGGCTACCAGCAATAGTTATTGTGAGATCCTCCCTTTGCTGAACGATTTGCCAAGCCTGCTTTAGTTTTAGCCTTTGAATCACAAAGGACGCGTCAATGCTTTGGAGCATCGCTAGCACAACCAGACCCTCATTCAAGTTTGACATCTTTCACCAGGACCGCTGCGCTATGAATATTCCTGCGGCGCGAGGACTGTTGTGCTAGCACAAAGGGGACTTGGGACATGCTCACATGCGTGTGCCACCCCATTCATTCAGTACATCCGTGTCCTGGGAGAGGAGCAAGTTCTGGGCGCAGCGCTATTCTAACAGCTCCTACATGTGGGAGTAAATATTCTCCGCTTAAATGTCCCCATATGCCATCTCCCTTCCCACTGAAGGAAGAGGCTTCAGTGCAGCCTGATGCAATGCTTCTACCAGCCACCGAGTCCCGTACTGGTACGTTGTTCTGGTTCTTATGATGTCCTGTATCCCTGCACGTCCTTAACCAGCTTCCCAAACTTCCCAGCCCCTCTCCATTTACCATCAGCGCAAAGTACTAGCAAAAAACCAGCACAGCAGAGAGGCTGTCCTTCCTCTACAGGCATAGCTGCCCATCACAAATACAGCTCCCGCTCCTCCGTACTCAGAGGGGTAATAGATTCAATATTTCCTATTTGGATGGTCTTTAACACCGCAGTGTGAATCTAAAGATAGGAGCCAGAAGAATGTTACGATCCTCAGATCGCAGAAGACTCAAAACCTAGAGAGTCAGGAGGTCTGGTTCTAATCTTCAGTTTAACACCAGGGTGTAACTTCGGGCAAGCCTGGGTTTCTTTTTTATTCTTTGATTGTTTTCACTGTAAGCTCTTTGGGGCAGGAACTGTGTCCCATTGTGTTGTTACAGGGTGTAGAACAATGGGCCCCTGACCTCAGCTGGGGAATCAAGAGATTACAAGAATTATTTAGAGGAAATCTGCGGTTAAACAAGGAATTGGAATCAGACCTCGAGTCCCCATCAAGTGCCAGGACCATATGACTATCCTTTTTTTACCCTTCATAAAAAAGAAGTCATAATCCACATTTATTGTTGTCCAACATTGGCCATTTTTCACACGTCTGCTCGCCTGCCTGACATCTAAGAGCCTCGCCTCGCCCGGCTCTGCTCCACGCTGGGGCAGAGCCTCGCGCCTTGACGGCGGCCGCGGTGGCATTGCAGCTCGCTCTGCTTCTGATAAAAAGTTGTATCTGGGGAAGGAAGCACAAAAAGGAAATCAAAAGGAAACGCGAGGGCTCGCTGCGCTTGTGTGTGTGTGCATGGGATTCTTCAGCTGTACATAGGAAATTAATTCCAGCCAGGGTGAGCTCTGTGTGGTCTCACTAGCCATCCAAGTCAAACTCCAGCTCACCCCGGCTGCCAAGCGGAGTTGGGGAAGAGAAAGAGGTTCAAGACAACGTGGAAAAGAAACAAAGCAGCCAAAAAGAGTGAGCTGTTGGTATTTTTCTCCAAGATTTTTTTTTTTTTTTTTTTTCTTCCTCTCCCCTCCTCTCTCTCTGTATTTTTTTTAAACAAACCACCTGGATTTTAAGATCTCCAGAATCCCATTAAAGGGCTTTTACTCCTTCATGAATTGGAGGCATTTGATGAAAAGGGGTGAGGGGAGAGAAGTGTGTCTGCCTGTGGGAGGGGGAGAAGAGGGGGAGATAATGGGGCATGCGAGGCCTTAATTTCTCCTGTCTCCCCTGCCGGTAATAGCGCTGGATGTAAACACTGCTCTGGTGAATGTTGGAGAGTGATTACAGGATAGCTGGGGAAGGAGGAAGCATTTTGAAACCACAAGTAGGAAAGCAGCTCTTTGATGGAGGGTTAGTCATTGCTTTTTTCTTCGTGCCCTTCTCCCTTGCAGAGCAGCCCCCCTTTCCCTCTGTCCTCCACCTTCTGTAAACACAGGGGCAGAAATTAGACGTAGGCCAATCTGTTAAACATTTGAAGGCGAAGTGGGCTCCACAGTCGCTCTCCCTTGGCTGGATGCACAAGAAGAGGTTAATAACGTTGCGATGGGCCCTCCTGGTCTCGCCATGGAGTCAGCCTTCCCTGCTGCTATAGAGGAGGGAAGCCACATGCTGTGGATGGATGGAAGAACACCATTGAGAGGGATAAAAATTGAGAAAATGCAGGCTGCATGTTCATTGCAGGCACGACTGAAGCACCCAGGTGCTGGCGGCTGAACAAAGAGCAGCTCTGAGTTGTCCACGTACATTGAAGGTGAAGAGATGACCTTACTGGAACAGACCTGAGGTTCACCCAAGCTAACAGCTGCTGAATGGGAATGTTACCAAACCCTACACCCAGATGGGTTCCTGGAGTCTGATGCTCGCTTCTGGCCTGGGAGATGCCTGGGCAAGCCAACTGTCATGTTCAGCATCGCTTTTCCTGGGGAAAGAGGGAGGCAATTATTGCTCTCGAAAGAACTTCTGTTCAGTGGCTGAGAAGAGCTGGGAATTACTGAT
This sequence comes from Nettapus auritus, assembly GCA_011076525.1. NCBI lineage: Eukaryota > Metazoa > Chordata > Aves > Anseriformes > Anatidae > Nettapus > Nettapus auritus. Next base: position 6,410,674 of record CM021779.1, on the reverse strand, counting down.
CTGGCTCTGTATGAATGTACAGTCCTGGAACAAACTGCCCATGGGGGTCATCTCTCAGCATCAACTAGTTAATCATTTGTCCTCACACACAGACTTTCTGTCTTCCTAAATGCCAGAGACGTTCCTACAACTCCTACCTGTTCTCCAGGGGAAGGGCAGACAGAAAAGGACGGATATAGTCTCTCTTTGCAAGAGCTATACAAGATTTGGGGCAAAATCCCCCTCTTTAGCCCTCTTAGTCTTGCTCACTGCTTCTCTGTGCCATACTCCTCCAGAGCGGAGCCGGCAGGAGCTCGCTGTGCATCCCAAACACAGTGTCTGCTTTCTAGCATTCATCAGACAGCAGCTTTCCCTCCTGAGCCAAGTCTATTGCTGGCAAAGGGCAGTGATTTTACAAGATCAGGGATGAATTCAGCCTTCAGATTGTTACTGAGCACTCCAGAGGCTTTCATGAGATTTAAATGCCCCCATTCTACAAAAATCCCATAGGTACTGGGTATCTAACTCCTAACCTCCACCAATATTTTTTTCATGAATCTCAGATGGTGATTCAGCTCTAATCAGTTTTTAACTGAATATATTCCTTAGCTGGAAGGGATCATGATGGTCCTTTAATTAAATCTCCTGCTTAATATATCCAACCCCCCGACACCTAATACTTTTTGCCCCAGGCTCGCAGCGCTGCTTTGCACGACAGCACCACCACGAAAGCCTTCATTTAAACAACTGTAAATGATGAAGAGTACACATCCTGTACTGAACACGCATGGTTTACAAGCTGGAATACACCAGACAGCTCTGTTGCATGTAACAGAGTAATGTCTATAAAAAGGTCATTATATTTCTATTGTTCATTCATGTAAGTTTGTTTTAACGTATACATTATATATACACACACATAAATGCACATATATATGTGTGTATATATATATATGTATATATTAAAAAGGCAAAAACAATTTATAAGAGTACTTTACATTTCCTTTAATGCAAAAGCTTGTGCATTAACTACAGGAACTGACCAAAACAAAATGGAAACTGATACAGAAACTGACCCTTTCAAACGAGGTGGCACAATCCAAACTCTTCCAAACACCTACCCAGCACTCTTCCTACACACTATTTTCGTTCTCTAGCATTCTTCTGAAGCTCTTTGGTCCATACATCTCCGATAGTCGAGGTTCCAGGCTATAATTAGAGAGTTTCAGCTTCAGTGCAGCTACAACCCTCTTTTGTGACCATCACACAGCTACAGAGTTCAGTGCTGCCTTTGGGTGTCTGCCATCCCATGAATAAATTAGCTACCATAAAAAGCATTCTTGAATAATTACTCTGGGACCTTGTTTCAGTTTTTATTTCTACAAAGCTCATTTATCAGCTGTAGGCTCAGCATTAACCCGACTAAATGATGAAGAAGCACAGACTTTTCCTTTCCCTCCCTTCCTTTACCCTTCCACCTTCCCCTCTCCTCTCTCTAGACCAAATAGTTCTGTTTCTCTGAATAAGATGGAAATAAAATATATGGGCAGGTGGAAAATACTTTTTTTTTTTTTTTTTTTTTTTTTTTTTTTTCCTTCCCCCAAGCGCCTACCTCTTTTTGGTACCTGAATAAACCTCTGGAAGGCAGGAAAAGCAAACAGAAAATCTTATATATAGTCTGTTCTCCCTACAAGGCAAATTGACCACATTCCAATGTTCTGGGGGAGCAAGCTCCCTGTTAGACACATCTGAGGACAGATGAGCCCCTCAGCCAGTAGCAGGCAGAAAAGGCACCCAGAGGCTTGCAGCAGCCTCAGGCAGGGCAGGCACCACCTCCCAGGCATCAAGAGACCCCGTCTATCACTCTTGCTCCAAGAGTTTTCTTGGTCTACAGTTATCTGGGACCAAAAACGAGGTCCTGAGGGTTGCAAATGTCATCTGAACCTCTCCCATCACCAACACCAGAAGAACCGTATCAGTGAGTGCCATGACAGGATCCTCTTCTGGACAGTGAACTAGAAGGGGCAGGGCTCTCCATCACCCGATATTTTCCCATCTCACAAGAAGGGCTGGGACCTGTTCCAACAAGTTCCACCTCCTGTTGGACCTTCCTTCCCACCCCCAGTCAATGAACGTGGCATCTCCCACCCTGGGACCACCGACCCCATAGGCCAGAGTCCTTGCAGCTGGGCTGCAGGGGAGGCCACTCTGGCAGGCAGCAATTGATAAGACTGCCACATTGGCAAACGAAGCAACACAAAGTGGACTGCAAAAGGTGATATACAGCAGGGCAAAAGCCATTACAATATCAGAGCCTAATGACCGGGGAGTTGATCAGTACCGTGCCTCTTTAGAGCACTGGCACTGCACTTCACCTGATGCCAAAGCCCCATAGCAGAGATGCTCTTGCTCTGTCCCAGGACTGGCAGCAGCAGCTACAGAGCATTGGGGCAGGAGCCAGAGGGATATTTGCTGCCTGTGCCACCACAGGTATCACCCTCCACCACACACCTTTTCCTCTGTCAAAAGTTAGCACATGGTCTAATGCTACTTTTGTTAATGAACAATCACGATTTAGCCATAAAACAATAAATGGCGCCATGAGCTCATTAGACATTAACAACACTCTGAAGTTCAAGCATGTTATCTCCACCAGAATATTACAGGGAGCGCTTATCATTTGGGGAAAGCTGAGCCATGGGCTCCTGGGAGGGTTCAAATGTCATCTGTGGATGAGGAGGGCGAGAGGCAGAGTAACTGGAGATGATCTATCTCGAAAAGGCAATAACTGAAAACTCAAGAAGATATGAAAGCACATTAGTTCCCACAAATGGCTAAGGATTAAACCCAAGCACAGTTATAGCCAGGAGCATACAGTCAGCCAAGGTACTATAAAGGCGTGATGTTATTACTTCCAAGGGATGCCATTAAAATTCTGTTTACAAACCTAATGTGCCAGGGAATGGGTCAAGGAAAGAATTATTAGCAACAAAGCTATTTGATCTCTTTTATGATCCAATGAGTCATATCACTCCATACACGAGAAGGTGAATAATGAAAACCTCAAGCCTGTTGATTTATACATGTGTCCTGAATCCCTGTGTTCTTTAACCTCAGATGCCCTCTTAAGTGTGATTCATCCTAAATCAAATGGAAGATCGGGTGCTATCATCCACACACTCTTCTCCCACACACTAATTGAAATGGTGATTGACGCTCTGGTAGAATAAAATACCAGTGCCCAGTGATGGATGGCCAGGGCAGAGGACAGGGTCAAGACACAGGACTTGCAGTTATAACTGTCTTCCTCCCCATATGGGATGGTCCCAGTTTCACCTAATACTCCCTCTGGAATGCTAGAACACAGAGTCACTGAATAATTTAGGCTGGAAGGGACCTCTGGAGGTCATCTGTCCATCTGGACATACTTTAGTGCAGAAGATCTGAGCGGATAGAAGAGCCTTCTTTTCGTGACTGCCTCAATGCTACAACTTCACCAAAGGCATGTAACCACGGTACAAACTGGTCCAGAAATCGCATCGGAAAACTGCAGAACCCAAACATGTCAAATACAGAGATTGTCCTCAGTGACATGCTAGTCTCAATAATATCCTGACATAAATCATGTGGGTTTCCAATAGAAATCTGTCTTATTATCCGTCAGCTCATTCTTCCAGCTTCTCAGCTGTCCACTGCTGGACAAGTCTGCTTTTTAGGTTCCCAGATCCTATCAGGCTTTATGGCTGTAAGAAAGGTAGATTGCTCTTCCAACAGAGCATCCTGGGTCCCCAAGGTAAGTCAAAAGCAGTAGTTGCAGAGAACTTCAAAGCTTAAATTAATTCCTAAAGCTCTGCAATGGCCCAGTTTCTTCCACAGTGAACTGTCTTGACTCAGGACAAATTTGGGGGATATATATACAACTGTGGGGAGCATCTGAATAAATTCAAAATGTAACTTAATTTCAGCAACAACAACCAAAAAATAATAATAATTAAAAAAAAAAAAAACACAAAAAACAACAAGGGGAAAGAATCCAGTTTGTGTGCATACAGATGTTTGGTAATCATTCCAAATTTCAAGTAAAATATTTGATATAATGTCATCATGCCCTTCCCACTGGAGTAAATACTGCCCAGCACCATGGCCGCTGTCTCACTAAACTTACTGGCAGCTGCTACACAGAGTTCAGAATTTGCACTTTGCACACACGATCTATTAGTGTCCAACTAGGGCGCAAAAGATTTTCCTAGAAAAGCTATTTTGTCCACTTCAGCTATCCAGAATGAGGTTCAAAGAATATTTTTGTCATTGCCCTGGTCACACAGTTAGAGCAGAGACCTTCCCAAGTTTTGGAAATAGAAACCACTTAGGTCAAATTTCTACTCTTCTTCAGAGGTCAATGTCTCACTAAATGCAAACACGTTCAGAAAGAAGTTAGCTTTTACTCTGAACTACAGGGAAAAACATGGAGAGTGTAAGAATCTGTTGTTGCTGTTGGGAAAGTAACTGTTATGGCTCAAGGGTAGGAAAATGAACAAGCTGCTTTTCTATGAATATTCTCATTTTCTAACAATATAACATCAAAAAGTTAAATATTCTTCCAATGTTAAATTTTGCAAATTTTCTTCTTTTCCACTCATCCCCAAGATATTCAGGACAAACCAAGAAAATACCACTGAAATGATCTGAGGGGAACCAAAGGCCTTCCATCTTCCAGCACATACAAACTCCATGCTCCCTCCCTTCCTAATAGTTTCACAAATATCTGGAGGTGTGTCCAACCCTGGAGGTTTTGAAGGGGTTCCAAGAGGCACAGCATAACATACCGTGTATCCCTGGGCCTTGATCAACTGCTTTGCTGCCCAGCAGAGAAATTATTGCAGGTCATTTGTGGTTTTCTGTTCTGCCTTGCATTATTGTGTCCATTCTGCCTATTTATCACATGGCTTACAGCTGGACGATGGGTGGGAGGCAGTTTGGGACACTGAGAAGGCTTCCTTCTGCAGACTTGAGTTCTTTGCATGAGACACCACTATGACCAACAATAAAAAACGATCAAACAAACCAACACACAAACAAACAAACAACCCCTCCAGACCCATGGAGTATGATATTCAAGCCCTGGTGCCTATCCAAGATGTAGACCATGGTCATGTTTTTCTTGTGACGGGTGAATGCAATCAATCTTGATGCTGTGAACGTTATAATCTGCATTACAATGCAAAGTTGTATTGTTATTTTTTCCACAACTGGAGCCAGGAAGAAAGAGAAGCTGGGCTGAAGGAGCAAGGCCATGTTTAAACTTCAGCAATTTGTTAAGAAAGTTGAGCGACTGAACTGAGTGATCTTTTGCCTTGCCAGTGCTTTTAGTTTCTTTTTCAAACCCTCATAGTCCTTGAAATTCCTCCCTTTGATAAGAAACTTTCACAAATGCAGAAGAACAGAACAAAAAATGTGGATTAGAGGGATAAGAGCTGTACTAAACACCACTTTCAAAAGAAGGTGCGAACACAGAGAGATCAAAGAACTGAACTCAACCAACAGATCAGGAATGATGCTCCATGTTCTATACTACACCCCGTTATGGCAGGATTGGAACAAATCTAATCTTTTCACTTTTAAAATTTTGATCAGGATCCAAAATATATGTCTCCTTGAGCTCACCCTTGCCATATTCCACCAAAATGCGGAGGTCAATCTATTTCAATTCATGTTTCAAATATGTAAATCTGCATTTTAGACACAAAGTTAGAAAATGATCTGATATGCATCAATATATTGCCTACTCATTAAACCATTTTACTGGTTTACTAGTTTAGCTGGTCAGATATTGCATATGACCCTCACAGCTTCAAATGGTGCAGCGAGGAATGCATCCGTAGCAGAAATATAGTCAACAATGAAGCTTGGATCTCAAAGATTTTTGGATTAAAGCTTACTCAAAGGTTGCTTCTGGACAGGAATCCTGTATATTACAATTTAGACCAGACTTAGAGAACTGTCAGGGAAGCCGATCTCGGTCTAGTGCTTATAGATAAAAGTTTACCCTAATAACTTGAAAATTAGGCCTTTCAGTTCTTGTCTAGTGCCAGACTTGGAAAATTAATGACTGATCTTTCTAACACCTCTTAGAAGTTGGCTAGCCTTCACAGTGCGCAGTGGAACCCAGGAATTTCCATGTTCAGTGAGAACCAAAAGCCATGTAGTTCCAGTTAAGACTATTGGACATCAGCCTGCTATCTTCATTCTGTTGGCAGGACCACACATACATGGGATTTAAATATTTATTTTCACTTTTTGGCCATCTAACGTCAAACATAGCTGCCACGTGTAGTAGTTAACAACTGTGTTGTAAGATATGAGCAAAACCATTCAAAACTGGGTTTTAGATTTAACCCACATACACCACTGATCACTGCAAGTCACAAATTATGTCATTTCAGCAACATAGCTACTGCCAGCAGAAGGATTAGCACCATCAGTTATAACGAGCCACTTCATTTTCAACTAAAATTTAGAAATTTACAGTGCCTGGAACTGCAATGATTAAATGGAGAACAGAGTAGAATAAACCGGATATGGATCACTTTAAATTTTCCACTTATATCCAGTAACCCATCATAAACTATCCAAAGTCCTTTGGTCTTCATTTCTCTCACACCAGAATATTTAAACAAAAAAAGATGCTCCGTCATTGAAGTTATAGTAGTGGAAAACCAATGAGAGATAAGCTGGCCACAAATTCCCAGCCTTAGATGTCCTGTTTCCAATTCTGGCTACGTTGGGGAGAATTAAGAGAAATGCCTATGAAGTGACACAAAACTGAAAAATTAAACCAGACCTAGAGAACATTAATCTACGACTTTTTCTGATTTAAACAGCCCATACTCACATATCCAGTTTCACAAAATTCATTAACCCTATTCCCATGAGTAAAGACTGGTCACATATCTACAGACCAAGACCTCAGACTGGGAACACGCCTGCTTTAAAACGGTTGAAACAGAGTAATTATCTTTACAGAGTAAAGATCTAAAGAGGAGTATTGATCTTGATGACTTTTTTCATGAAAATGTCAGAATGTTTGTTACATTTCTGTATTATATACCACAATAAAGAAGTTCAAGCAACTAATCCCACAGACAGTGTGTTTTTGTAATATTAAATCAATTTTTAAAGTTGGTCTGCAGGACACCGTAAGTTTAGCATTTTGTTCCAACTGGGAACAATCCCTTCCTCCCTCCCAAACTACAGAATCTGAGGGGGTAGAAACCCTTCTTTGCTATTTTCTATACTACGTATGGTTACAAGGAGGTCTTTCACATGATGTTCTAAGGTTTCCTTTGCTGATCAGGCCATTTAAGCAACTACAATTCTACTACCTCTACTTTTCTTTTTCAATTCTATGCAGAATGGAAGTCAGCAATTCAGCTTTCATGCCCTTCCTCAAAAAGCTCTTCTTCTTTACCTTTACTTACAATACAGTTTAAATTTTACTTGCACCAAGTTTATTACTTACATCATAGCTCGGGTCAGTTTTAATCCAAATTCACCTACCATAAGTCATGACCTCCCCAAAACAGGCCAATCCACCTGGAAAAATTAATGCTTCTCTCTTTCTTTCCACATTAAAGCAATGAAATAAAATAATCAGATGCTGGAATGTGTCTTGGCATGAACAACAAACACAGGCAGCTAGCTTTATTAGCTGTTTCTCTGGAAGAAAGCTCCAAAAGCCCTACACATATTTACTAATATGCACTGTGAATGACCTCAGATCTTCCAGGCCAGGCCAGGGCAAAAGCTCCTTTAAATATCTTTATAACTTGCTTTATACTTTACTTCATTACTAGCAGGGAAGGACGGAAAAACCTTCCCGTTGCCTGGGAAGCTTATGGAAGGAGGGATGATGTATTGCAAATGGGGATTTGGCATCGCGGTGCCTCACAAACCGCCTGCCACGGCGCGTGGGTTATTTTCAGCTGGTAGCATTTAACGGGCCACGCTATTTCAGGGACGGGGAACTGCCTGGGATCCGTGCAGACGCCTCTGCAGAACTGGAGGCTTAACTGGGGGACAAAAGTATTGCTATAGCCTGCTCCGGGGACAGGGGTACTCCCTCGGGATAAGGTGTTCAAGGGTTTGGAAAGGGTGGCTTGATATTCCAGCGGTGGGAAGCTGCTGGCAAAAGCCCGATGGCCTGGTGCAGCTGGGTCTTGCTGCATTGCAAAAGGGATTGTGCACGTGAAATTAACTGGGGTTACTAAAAAGCAGAGAGGGTGTGAAATCGGCTCTGCTCTCATGGGAATTGTCAGCTCCGCTTTCAGGGTGTCCTGAATGGGTGTGCTGAGCTGCTAGCAGGGACCTACACCATCACACTCAGGAGCAAAACCTGTTGTGATCTGTATCAGGAGAAGGCCCAAGTGGTGGTAACCTGCTTCCACCAGCCACGCACTGCCTGATATCTGACCAGCCACAACTCCATAATAAACTAGGGCAAGACCAAGGGAGGGAGGGATGCAGTATCACTAAAGTAGGGGAGACAGTCTGAGTTTACACATAATTCATGCAAGAATGAGGAAAACAATGATCCAGTGGTAAACAGAAGAGCTGGGTCATTGTAGACAGAAAGCAGTGCAACGTGTAGACAGAGGCACACATGAAGGAGGTACGGTGCAGAGTTGGATTTTCTATGTGGAGCCGGGGTCAGCTGAACTGTCCCTATCTAAATCAATCTCACCAAAAATCAATCTCTGTCAAGAACTGGCTCCAATGCCACAAACCTGCTGTAGGACCAGGAAAGCTTTCTGCTGGCCACCACAACAGCAGACAACTATCAGCTGTCTGGTTTCCCAGCCTACAGCATCCTTCACCACTAGATCTCAAAACCACTTTGCAAAAGCAGGCAAATATTCCTGTCTCCACCATAAAATTACAAGACTACCCAAGTTTCCCCAAGTTCACCCCACAGACACATGTCCAAGACCAAATTCAGTGCTCTGACCAAAGGAAACATCCCCTCTGTCTTTGGGATGAGTCAGGATGCTCTTATTAAACTGTGCATGCTGGAGCACGGATGGCAACTCCGGGGTCTTGGAGCAAGGGGTCACTTACCGAAGCAGCTCACTGAAAGGTAAAGCCTGAAGAGGGCTTCTGACATTTCAGATGTGCACTTAAACCTTGAAAGCAAAACACTGCAGTCTGAACCTTGAAAGCTTCTCCCAAAGAAACACCACCGCCAGGGCCTGACGGACAGAGTGCCTTACAAAAGATTTATAACCCAGTAACTCCATTCAGTCAACGGCATGACTCCCAGTGATGTCAGGACAAATAAGAGTAATGACAAGTCTCTCAGTCTCTGGAGAGAAGTTTAGAAGTCTCCTCTTTGAAGACTCCTCATAAATGAAGCCTCAAAGTTCCTTTTTCCCCTCAATTCTCAGTCTGCTGCATACACAATATTTTAAAAAAATCCAACACTTGCATAAATAAAAATATAAATGGCATCCTGTGTTCTCTCCCACACCCCATTCTTCCTCCCTCCTCTTTCCTCATTGTTTGTTCAACAGGATGTTGGCTTTGCTGCGAGGTACACCAAGCCATCTGTCAAAAACATGGAAATAGTTAACAACGTGTGCGCACACACACAGAGGCTGGAACGACATGTTACGGAGCCTATTTAAGGTCAGAATTATAGACCGTGCCTTCGGAGAGCAATCCAAGCCCCAAAGCTGTGTCTGCTTAAACCAAATTACAGCTTTTCCCTTTTTACAAAGGGAATGGCACTTCGCTTAAGTGGTAGCTCATCTGGGATGCACAAGCGCTGGCAGTAGAGCGTTCTGGGAAGAATGGACTATTCACAGGCCGAGCTGGCACACACAGGAGCAACTGAAGTAGAGTGGTCTACTTGGTCTACTAGAACTCAGGAAGAGTCATTCTGCTACATATGTGAAGATACGGGGGAATGGGAGAGATACAGGAATGATTTTTGAAGTGTTTCTACTGAAAATAAAGGAGAAGAATGAATTATTACAGAATTTTAAACGTTGATGACCTTTTTAAAGCCTTCCCCCTAATACCAGACAGGCTCGTCACAACGTGTTCCTCCTCAGCTGCTGCCTGTGAACACCAGGGACGCCTGGTTCAAGATCAAGAGATCTTGAACTGCTCTCGAGGTGGGGAAGACAGATCTGCCTGATTTTGAAATGTGTGGTTTGAAGCAACATCATGGTTCACTAGACTCTCCAAAGGATGGGGGAAAGGAAAAATATCTGGTTCAGAACTGGAATCTCACAGTAGGTTGATTTGGTTGGCAGAACTTCCAACAACTCTGTACTTCTCAACCCCAGGCTGAAATATCCCATCTAGAGAGGGACAAGAAGATCGCCCTGTAGTTGTTTCAGTCCTTGACCCCACTGAGGCCATCCAGCAGAGCTGCCAAGTCGCAGAAACAATTGTTCTCACTTTTCAGAAGTGACCCCCCACTCAGTCCGTGGTGGGAGAGAAGAGCCAGATGGCTGGGCCCAAGCAATGCGTATGACACTGGAGGTGGAGATCTAGAGGTGAAAGGTTCCAGAAACCGATTACCAGGAAAACACACAACTGGAAACAAATGCTAATAAAAATTGCAACATTCAAAGATCAAACGCCTTAAATCATCACATTTCTTTAATTTAAAAATGTGGGATAAAAGAAACTAAAAGGGCTCTGCAGCACATTTAAGTCAACTCAGTATTTTCCAAGCGTGTCCCTAATTTATTTCACAGCACAGGTCTGAGAAAGCAGTTATAAATTACCACTAAACACAGATGGAAGACTTGTTTTTATAAAACCACACCTAAAAAGTTGTTCTCTCTTAAAAATACCATCAACAAAAACCTTGCAGCATTAGAAAATGTACTTTACCCTAGAGCTTAACTTAAAGGTACTCAAGTCAGCCAGTACTGCCATTTACTTTTGTCAGGTTTCTATTGGCTTCAGACCTAGACATTGCTGAGAACCACCATAATCCTTTGAGTAAGGTGTCCTGAAAGAAGCAAGGCCAAAAAATATCAGAAAAAGGAACACTAAGTACTAATCTTCAGGTCATTTTTTTTTTAATCATTATTACAGTCAAAATTGTGATAAAGGAGGTAAGCCTTTATGTTTCACTCAGCTTCAGAAAACGTTTTTGAGCATTAGCAAGCCATAGAAGTGTTGAAACACCTTGGGCACCTCAGAGTCCCCTCAAGCCCAAGGGCCCTCGTTTGGAGGCTTTACATGGATGCCCACACTCCGGTTGTACCCTCAGCGCACAATGATCACGAACAAAACCAAGGCAATGCTCTAAACACCAGCACTGAACAGAATTAGTTGAAACAGCTTAACAAACAAAAATACAACTAAATGTACAACAGCATGTGGGGACTTGGGGCTAATCAAAACCAGCTCCCCTTCACTTCCGGCTCCCACTCAGTTTTCAACCACTGAAAATGAAAACCTTTCCCTTTTTAAGAAGCTAGAGTGTTCTGACAACAATTTGACAAAAATCAAAGAGTTTGTTTTTGTTGATTAGTTCCCCCACAAAATTCCAGATTGCTCTTGACTGGTTTACAGAGCACTTCTGTATTTGGAGGAGGAAAAAGGCCCCAGTCAAACCTTATCCTAGAGTGGCTTCTCCAATACCTGCAGGATGTGGGGTTGGCACCACCTCCAGCCCCAGCCCCATGCTCTCATGTTCCTACTGAATCCACAGCCCAATGCAGGCTACCTGCACAACCTTTCTGCCCCTGCAGCAAGAGACATGACAGTCCTTTTAGGATTGTGGAAATATATGGTAATACCTTAAAGGTACATTTACCCAGAAACTGAGAAGCCAGATAAACCACATCCATAATATCTACACTGCAGAAATGTACGCATCTGGGTCGGCATTAAGGAACCGCATAGTCCATTTCTCTTTCCAGGCATTTCCTCACAAGAACACCAAGCCTAACCTGGTCTTACATCCCCACAAGTCAACAAGAAACAGGGCCAGGTTCCAGCAAGGGCTTGGGTCTGCACTCTACATGTTGCAGATGTAGCTCACACTTTGTTCTGGAACCTACACCTGGGCTCTCCATCTTTCCCTCTGATCCCAAAGAGCACTAATGCAATAAGAAAGGTCACGGTTTCAGTGTGACTGGAATGAAGGAGGCTCCGCATAACTGCCAAAACCAGCCCAGCTGGTAGCTGCCCGCCGTTATCTTGCCTGCCGGCCTTTGCTTGCAGATGGAGATGATACTTGAGGGCTTCCAAGATATGGTTTGCCAAACCAGTAAATCATTGTCTTTTTCACGTATCCTTCCAGGCCCTTCCACATGCCCCAAGAGGATGGCAGAAGTTACAGGACCCTCATTTGTCATTTTTGTCATTTGTTTTTTTCCTCCAATGGCTCCCCTGCCTCTATCTAATCAGGGGGACGTTTCCTGTCTTTGTTCTCAACCATTCATCCTGCAGGAGTGATTATTATCATCAAACAGTATTAAAATAGAAAGCCTGGAGCCAGCACCCAATTAGCATGGAGTTATGGAGTCGCGGAAGGGAGCAACGGAAGGGACCAGGAGCAGCACAAATGGCATAGATGGACAATGACTTAGGTGCCATTCAAACACAGCACCACCCCATCTTCAAAAATAAACCCGGGCTTCAAAACCAGCACGGGCCATGCTTAAAATCAATAAATGTCACGTACACTTGGCACATTACCAGTAGGCCTGGAGGATGACAGGGGTGCCAGCCCATCCACCAATTTAAACCTTAGGCTGGCTGGCAGAGAACTGCTCCGTGTCTCACAACCTGGGAAATTATTCAGCTTTCCTCTGTGCATCAAACCTCTGCTGCCAGGAAGTGATGGCAATTCTCTCCTGAAGAAACAGTGAGATAACAGGCAGGTCCTCAGGGTGGACAGGTTATTTTAAGCCTGGGATCCAAGTTAGGAAAAACTGCTTCTGCCAGTTGCCTACTCAAGGGATGTCCCCCACACGTATCCCATCCTTGCTGTAGTCAATTGGTGTTCATACTTGTACATAGTTCACAAACAAATGAAGGACAAGTGACATAAACTGGAAGACCCTCACAGGTTGTAGGGAATTATGGATAAGTTATAACGCAAAATTGGGCTGACTAGTTAATTTTTCCTCCAAGAGAGTCCCTTCGGATATATATAAAAATATCTCCCTGAGAGAGTGAAACCCATCATTATGATTGTGCTTTTTAGTTTTGCAGAAAGAACTATCAATTCACCACAAACACTTGCATTGCCTCTATTTCCAGTTGGAAACCAATTCGATAAATTAAAAAAAAAAAAAAAAAAGAACTAAGAAATGAACATTTTAAAAACAAGGCCAGGCATTTAACCCATTAAAAATAGATTTTTTCCAACATTTCTCACCAAGCAGTTACTATTTAACCCACCTAGGACAGCGCTAAGGAGGAGCTAGGAAAGCCCAGCAGGAGCAGAGTTTCTGCCTCCCCACGGCCAGGTTATTCCATCACCCTGCAGGCACAAAACCACGGGTGCAGCTGATGGGACATGATGCCCTACCACCTCCCTTCGCATTAGCACAACCTGATCAGCAGCGCACTTGACATGTGCTCCGGGTCATGTACACAAGGACAGGTACAAGGTTGTGCCATCGCTCCTCATCTAAAGCAGCTCTGGTTTGAACCTTGCCCTGATTCCAAGTTTCATCACCTGTTAAATTGGAAATATATAACATATATGTTATAAAATAAGTGAATTTCTTACAAGCATGGCTGTGGTATCCCAGAAGAAGGCTGGAAGCGTCGACCTGATGGAAAGGGCAGAGCAGCAGTATGAAAGCAGCCAGACAGTAACAGGCCAGAGCTGGGAATGTGCCCCGACTTTCTGCATTGCTTTGTCATCAATAATTTCTTTGTTAGAGATCCTGCCTGTAAACCTAAATCCACTTCATATCAAAATATATTGAGGAGATGCTGCTACCTTACCCTTGAGAACACAGAGCACTGTTACAGTAGCCTTAGTTTAGCTGGCCCAAGGATTTGCCTCCAAACATAAAATTTCAGTCATTTACTGCAGAGATCCCAGGACCCACGGATCACAACTGATCCTTCAAAAATACCTTTGGAAGAGACTAAAGCTTCTCCCAAAGTTCCTCGTGTCAAAGGCAGTGCAACCTGTACAACCCTCTGCATCACCAGCTATTGGACCTGAACCCTGCACGTTGCTGCAGCTCATTTTAGGAGGAAAATTCCAACCTCTACGAAGTGGGAAATGCAGACTCAAGGGTTTGGCCCATCACATTACTGCTCATTGTAAAAGAACTCGGTTTAAAAATAATATAGTCAGAATTGTAAAGTTTGCTCTTGTGATTATGGTCAGCCTACATGTTTTATTTTTCCGCTCATTTCTTCTACTTACTAGCTGTAGGATTGTAAGAAGAGCTTGCATGCTTAAAGGACAAGTCTTCACGTTTTCTTTTTTTCCCTTCTTGCACATCTTTATACAGCCTGGCGCCAAACACTACAGTGGTGTAAATCATGTAGTTGATGGGAACTTTGCTCATTTATATCCAATAAGCATCCAGTCTCCAGTATCTCCAGATAAGGATCTTGTTGTGTTTAATACTACATAAACACACAGGATGATGCGTTCCCTGTCTTTAAGAAGTTTGTTTAACTTTTTATGTCTCGTCTTCAGTTACAATAGCAAACATCGGGAGGGAAGGGTGGAGAGAGAGTGAGATAGCAGCAATGAGATCATGCAGCACAGAATCCGGTAAACTCAAGGGTGAGAAGTCTTTCAAACAAAACTATCTCTGCAAAATCAATGGGAGAAAAAAAAAAAAAGAGGCTAAATTAAGCCCTCATTCTATTTAAAACCCATATACAGCATCTCACATAATTGCATTATATAAACACAATTGTGTTATATTTACAGTTCAAAACCAAACAAAAACCCCTCGGTTGTAAGACAAAGTCCCACCCTGCTGCGGCATTTGCATGCTGCAAGAGCCCCATCCATACGCAGCGAGCGGGCCAGAAGCGCCGCGCTGTGCCGGCCACCCAACTCGGTGGCACAGCAGATCCAGCCTTCGGGGGCAGACGGCTCCAGCTCGTCGCATGGACCCATCCATGTCCTGAGACCCCTCCGAGACCCTGAGCCCCGATGCAGGTGCAGCGAGCCCCATGCATTAGACACAAACACACTTAACTTGCTTCGGGGGGGGCAAAAAAACCCAGCGCCCATAGGCAGTGTGGCACGGGGGAGCGCTGAATAAATACCAAGCACCAGCCCGCGAACGAAGTGCTGGATATAAGTCTTGCTCAAGCCACTCGGCAGCTTCCAGCCCTTCTGCAAACAGCGCTGGATGTTTCTACAGGAAAATCACCAACCACCCCCTGACAAAATTCTTTGCTGCCCGCTGAAACATCTGTTTGCCAGAGATGTCCGACCCCGCGTGTCCCAGCTTTCTGAGTCACACGGGAGGCCCGTACCAGTTTCTCTGCGTGGGTTGCACAGAATTCAAGCGTACAATGGGGTGGGAACATCCAATACCCAATAGCCTTTGGATGCTGAACCACAGCCAGGGCCCTTCAGATTCAGTGGCAGGGCTGGAGGTCAGCAGACAAGGGCTTCCCGACGTGGAGGAGGTTTTGGTTCTGCTGTTGTGCAACTTGTCAAGCCACCCGCGGCTGTATCAAAATAAACCTTGACCAATGTGATGCAACAGTCTTGGCACAGATCTTGGTGTAAACGCTTGCCCTGCAGGCCACAGAAACATTAACCAGCTGAAGCAGGATCCCTTTTGGTAGAGGTGTACCAGGAAACCCACAAAGCCCTATTTCTCCATCCTGCTGTCCTGGTTTCCCTGCTCCAATTACCTCGCCGATCAGGATTCCTCCAGATGCTCTTCTCACCTGCCTCACAGCTATAACTGCACTAAAACTGGAACAATTCAGATTTCAAGAGGATTTTACCTTCCTGCATAGGACAGGGAAGTTCCTCTCTCCGGATCACTGGCACGTAGACAATGGGCTCCTTGCCCTCACTTCTGCTTCTGAGAAGTTCGTCTGTGGCTTGATCTATTTACCCCAAAGACTTAAATACGACCTTAACTGTGCAAACACCAAGAACAATTCGCTGCAAGCAGCATTTTGGCTCCCTGGTTATTCCAAGAAGTAGTAAATAAGTCAGCCTTTCTTTTCTTTCTCAGGGAATTTGAAATTCTGTTCAATCCCAGTCCTCTCCCTCTCTTGGAGCAGACAGGACCCCAAAGTCATGTTCGCTTCTTTTCAGTTTGCCTCTGCAGTTCCCACTTGAACTGAGTATTTTGCAGCTGATGCTCAGCTCTACTCCAGCTGTTTGGAGGCATAAGAGGTGGCTAATGGGATCAGGGACCGACCTTGGCACGCCAGGCATGCAAGCATTTAATTCTGCCACCCAATTTATAACCTACCAGACACTCCTGTGGTGATACCACTTTGCAGCTGCACGGCAGTCACCGACACGGAGGTGATAGAGACTGCTTTTTAAAAAGACATCAGGTCTTCTGGGAAAAGCAGGAATCCAATTAGAAAGAAAATTAATTTCTTTTTTGCCATCATTAGCCTCAATCTGAAAGAAATCTCAGACAGAATGACTAACCAGGCTCCAGCCAACACAACCTCAGCGGCTGGCAGGGAAAAGCAGGTGGAAGCAAAGCCAAGTGGCCCGGATCCCCCCCGCCAAGCAGGGAGATGCTGCCAGCACAGGGACTCGGTGCAAACCGCTGGGGGAAAGGGAAAAAACATTGAACCTCGCCCCAGAACACAGAAAAGCAGAATAATTGCTGCTTCCATAAGTGGAGAGATCAAGGTAGAGGGTTCCTTGTAGTTACATCACCTTAGAAATACATTCTCCAAGGGGGCTTGCATCAGCAGCTGGTGGAAGGTGGTGCAAACTCCAGCTAGGAGCAGGGCACGAGGAGCTGGGCTCAGCACGGGGGGCACAGACAGACAGATGGACAGCCAGAGCCCACGGGTGTTCAGCCACGCACGCGCTAAGTCAGCGAGCATCGAGAAACGCTGCTCTCTCCTTGACTCGAGGCTCCGGTGAAATAAAGCTGCATTGTTTTGTATCAGGTTCTGCTCTCGCGGCCCCGCTGCGGCTGAGAAACAAAGGGGGCTTCATGCAGGACAAAAGGGGCCTGTTCTACCTAATGAGGACCAGTTGAGAGGTATGGAGACAGCACCCTCTCAGCATCGGCTCCAGGGCTGCGAATGAGCGCGATCCTGCGGCTAATGAAGAGCAGTTGAGAGGTGCCGAGCGGGAGCCGAACAGGGACGGCTCTCAGCAGAAAGGGGGCTGGTCCCAGGGGACCTCGGCTCGGCCGCTGCGTGAGGGACAGCCCCGGAGAGGGGAACACGGTGAGGTTCATCTGTCACCGTGATGGCTGCTGACCCCCCGGCCTCCCAGGCCCTGCTCCCTGACCTCCAAACGCGACCTCCCCGCGGAGGCGCTGGTGCTCGGCCAGAAGTCCCCTATTGACTACCTGTCAGAGGGCACCTGCTTAAGGAACCCCATAGAAATTAAAGTCACAAAATGAGTCACGAGGGACTGTTTGAGCTGGGAAGCTAGCATTAGTCCTTGGCTGGTAAACCAATCTCCCTAATTATCTGTCAGAAGAATCTCTCTTCTTTCTATTTTCCTTTCTTTCCCCTTTCCCCCCGCTGCCCCTTTCCCAATTCCTTTCTTCTCTTTGACTCATTATCTTAATTTCACATTAACCAAAGGGATTAAAAGCACCTTGTGAGGGGAATGGGGGCAGGGGGAGGCAGAAGAGAGAAAAAGACATCCAGGCTTCCATACTGAGCCCCCAGATTCTGTCGGACCTGCTGCACTCACTGCTCCCATCCCAAAGCATCGCCACATACAGCCCCGGCGCGCCATCCGACCTCGGATAAAAGAAAACAAACCCTCAACGGAGCGGTGTAAAGCAAGCCCAGTCCGAGGGAGGACGTAAGGCTGTTCTTCATTTCCCCACCCTCCTCCCCTGCAGGGTAATTTTAAGCAGCTGCACCGGAGTGTCTCCGCAGCCGGCTGGTGCTCCTCGTCCCGGGCACGTCACGAAGCAGAGGTCTGCTCCTAAGATTTCACTGGATGAAGATTTCTGATCTTTCGTTACTGCTGTTTTCCTCAGATAACAGCAGGAAAGGCACAGGAGTGTTGGGATTCGCCAGGTTTGCATCCCTGTTTTTTTTTCTTTTTGCAATTTTAACACTGCTCGCAGCTTGATCTGTGCAGGAAGGGACTTGTTTGTCCTCCCTCACTTTGATGGGAAGAAACTGGGAGCACTGCTGCTCCCCAGCACACAACAGGGTTGTAGACGGCCGAGAACAAGCCAAAGGTGGGCTTATCTTCTGCAGCCGCCTCCTATGCCAAGCACGTGTAGCCCACTGAGATGCAGAGAGCACATCAGCTGGCTAAGCTGGGGATCCTCGCCCCCAGAACTCTAGGTCCATCAACCCCCACCCTCAATTAAGTGTTACTGCCTGAAGTTCATCCAATACCACGTTACCAAGATACCTTTGAGACCAATGATAGCATTACACTTTTTCGAGCAACTATTTTTCTTCATCTTTTTCTCCGAAGGGAAGGCGAAGTTAACGCCACTCCCCCACCCACCCTCCAAGAAGCTGTACTAAAGCCTCCACAGTGCTTCAGCAAACCCATACAGAATTTGACTGCAGACCTGAACAACGCCGTCCCACAAGCAACAGCAGCACCATTTGATCCCAAATCCCTTCCTGGAAAGCAGAATCACATCTCCTGCGACTGTGCCTTCAGCAACCCGTGGTGCCCAACACCAGGCAGCACATCCCAACACATCCCACGGACCAGCAAGAAGAGTCCTTGCTCTGTAAAGACAATTGCTTATTATGCTCTGAAACATCTTAATTACCACAACAGCAAACATATGAAACAAGCAAACAAAACCAAATCAATGCCCCCCCTAACCTGGGATGCGATTTGCTCGGAACTCACCCAGTTGCTCTGAGAAGTGAGGCCAGGTGGGCTCGAGTGCCTCCCCCCGAGGATTACGTCCGAGGGTTTACAGCGGAGCCAGCTAGCAGGGAATTTTCACATGGGTCTAGGTTTCAACATGAAAAATTTTGCCCTGTACTACTCCTGACCCCTCTGACAGCCAGGACTGCATTTCAGTTGTGTTCACAAATCTGGCTGTAACCCATTACCCTGTTAAAAGGCCAAAGATTTAATAGTATATAACTCCACAGCTAGTCCCATTGGATTCCACGGGATTACTTTTGCAGCCAAGTACTAGCATTAAGTGTGAATAAAGACATCAAACTACAGCTTTAAGTGTCAATGATTCATCAGAATTCCTAGAAGAGAGGGAATCCACGCAACGGCCTCATAGCTGCGAAGTGACCTAACTAACATGTTGTCACACGGACAGGAAAACCGCCTCCACCGAGAGAAGTGGGAAAATATATTACCTAGCAGGGAAGTCACTGAAAGCGAGAATGTTTCTTGCCTTGTTTCTATGTGAGATAGCTGTGGGCTGTCCTAAATCTCCTTGTATTCCTTTGCACGGCTGCCCAAAGAGGGAGTCCCATGGGGAGGTGAGGGATGCGCTTCTCCATCCAAGTGGGGACACAGAGGAGCTCCTGGCTGCTCCTCTCCTTTACCCATGAGCAGAGCTCACGCAGCAAGCAGCTCATCTCAGCAAAGCTGGATGAAGCAGGAGAAATGTGCTTCCCTTCTCCTGTCCCCAAAATCGGCAGCAAGTAAATCAGTGCTGGCCTAACGCACCAGTCCCGGAGCCGACGCTCCCCTTGCACCCATGACTAGGTCACCCCATCCATCCCTTGGTGAACCCATGAGGGTCTGGAGTCTGTTTTACTGGGTGAAAACATTTGCTCGTGGTCAAATGATAAGGGAAGCTTGATGCAATGGGCAACAAAGGACAAGGAGGAAAAAAAAAGCAGTGTTAAAAAGACATTGTTCACATATTTTTCTCTCTGTCATCTTCCAGGAAACTGATAAAACTGGTTTCAGATGTAATTTTCATTCAAAATGAGACCATATATCTTCTGATTGAGTAAAACTAACCCTGTAGCACAGGAGCCGAGGGAAGGCAGCTTGCCTGCTTACCGGCCCCCAGCCGTGAGAAGGCATTGTCAGCACGGCCAGCAAAGCGAGCAGCACAGCTCCCACCTCCCGTCCCCACCAGTACCTGCGAGGAAACGAAGCGTCTCCAAAGAACTGTCTGTCCTAGCAAGGGTCTGTGGTTTCACTAGAGGTACCTGCTGAGAAGCATTGTTAGCCTGGCAGGAAACAAATGCAGGGAATCCAGGAGCATGCAGAAGCCATTCAGTGGCATAAATGAGAAAACCATCCTGTGAGCTGGAGGCTGGAAGCACTGATGGGGCTGAAAACCAACCACCGAGCAAAGACAACTCATCCCACCACGGTATAAAGACTCTTCACCTCCTCTCCACAGTTTAGTCTGACGTTTTTCCCCCATCAAGGACACAGGGGAAGGACTTTTTATCCTCCCATAGAAGCTTCATGCTTTTAAACCAGTATAATTGAAAAGAAACCCCATGAAGTGGAGCATTAGGCCAACAAAACGGGGCACTGGCATCACCCGGGGGACACTGAACAGGCCCAAAACGTCAGAAAACAGGGAGGGAGCTGTGCTCCTCTAAGCCTTGGAAGTATCTTTCTTTCAAACACTTCTCTGAGGACTAAAAACCGGACCAACACCATTGGCAGTGGTCAAAGGCAGCTTTCCTGAGGCACATTTCCGAGTTTTCAACACCGCCTGTTCTTGGGCGCCGCAGTAGGGCACAAAGCAACACTTCCTCGCCGCCTCGACTTCTATGGGGACAAAACTCACTCACACTCCCATTTGGGGAGAAAAGACCAAAATCTTAAAAGTTTTCTATGAAGCAAAAAGCCCCAGAGCGTTCCGTTAGGGTGAAAAACATCGAGTGCTTTCCTGGGAGGGAAACCACATCTTTTTTGTTCTGGTAGAAGCAAAAACTCTGCGATGCTGGACAACAAGTCAGCTGCTGAACCCTGGATGCTGGAACAGCAACCGGCTGCTCCTCCACCCTACAGTCACCGTGGCTGAAAGTCCTGCCTTACCTCCAGACACCCAGACTCTGGCTGTACAGTCCCCTTTGGGTGGGAGGCGGACAGGCATCACCTGTTCCCGCTAAGTAAAGGCCTGTTATGCCTCGTATGGGGTCAGTAACCCTCCTGCTTCTCTTAACACCAACACATTATATTAACTATAACCAAGGAGTCGAAGTGAAGTGAAAGGATAGTGCTGAAATTACAAGAGTTTTGACAATTGAGGGAAGAGCCTTTTGATGTTGTCCCAACAAAGCATGAAAGCCAAAACAAGCCACGCCAACCTCACCTGCTTGAAAATTTTGTTGAAGCTGGCACAACCTTGGAAAACATTTATTTTAACCAAAACGTTTATATATTTTTTTCAGCTTAACGTTTTACACTGCGGACTGGGGGGACAAGGTTGGACCAGTTTTACTGGGAACACACTCAACCAAGACCCAGGCTATTGCATACTGTGCTGAATTTTGCCATACAAACACTGATCCACCTCAGGGGTGAATGCAGAAGAGAGGGCAGCAGAGACCCAAGTGACACTTCTTCCCTGAGTGCACAATAACGACAAACCTTGCAGCCTAAGTTAGGGGTAAGAAAGCTGCCGAGGTGGACAACCTCACCAACTCGAGTTTCTGCCGAACCATCCACCCAGCCAGACCGTACGTTTTTGGAGCAGGCTAGGTGACAGCTTGGTACAGATCAAAAGTCAGAAATAGCAAAGCTTTGAGTTTTACACGTAACAAGGAAAACAAGTGCAGCTGATACCACATGTGAGCAAAGCAGCTGAATTAACGATGTCTCAGCCTACTTGCAATGTGAAGCTTCCAGACTATGTGGGTTGGGTTTCCTGGCCTTAATGTTGCAGCTAAACTACTTTTGCAAATGTAACAGGCCAGAACCATCTTCTGTGCTCATCAGAGGACATGCATCCAATTCAGCTTTTGGCTGCGCAGCCTGAGCTGTGAGCTCAAGCTGCAGAGAGAAGTGATCAGGGAAATCCCTGACACGGCACCAGGCGAGCAGAAACTCACTGGAGAACTGAGCTGCTGAGGAGCTCCAAGGCTTAAGGACAACCACTGTCCTCTGTCCAAGACCACAACGCTCAGTGCCTCCAGAGTCCTGACTTCTGGGAAAACCTTTAGCAGAGACAAGTTTCCTGCCCCAGCCACACACTTGCACACACTGTGCTCTGGAGTCTCTTGACTCAGGTTCAGCTCTACAACCAGACAGGCAAGTACTGTGTTAGCATCTGCCCTGGGACCATCCTAATCCCTGTTCAGAGGGCTGCAAAAGCAGCTCTCTGCTTCTGCTACCCCAAATAGGTGGAGAATCACACTGCCTTCCCTCCTCCTGGGCCAGCCACCTCTCCCAGACTGCTGGGGACATGGACCTGGCTCCACACAGGGCAGCAGTGGCTGAGGTCAGAGGCAAAACCCCAGGGTATCATTGTAGGCCCCTTCTGCCAGCCACAGAGATGCAAAGACACAGTAATGCAAGGAGGAAATGGGTTCAGATCACCGAGTACTTCTAAGAAACTCCTGCTTAAGCGCTTGAAGGATGCCACAAGCTGCTGAAGCCCTTAGCCCAAGTTCTGCTACACGCGTTCCCTTCAGATGTTCATCTGCAATGCTTTTTTTTTTTTTTTTCTTTTTCCCCAGACTCCTTGGTCATCTCAGAAATGGAATGAATCATTCATGTTAAAACGCTGAACGGAGTTTAAAGCTAACTTGCAATGTAATGGATCCCCTTTCCCTCCTGGCTCGCTGCGCAGTGCTGGCGGCTGCTCCCGGGCTGCTGCTGAGCAGCTGCCGCGCTCCATCTGCGGGGCAGCGCTGCCGCGTCGGGCAAAGCTGTCCTGATGGTGTCCGTGCTTCGCCAGAGCACTCAAATCCATTTTCAGCTTGGGGCAGGCACTTAAATTCCTCCAAAGACCTGCTGAAACAAGGCCACGCAGGGTCCTGTGGCTATCTGCAGTGTGCACGTGGTAGCTAAGTACTGAAAAGGTAAATGGTTAAATGAAAATATCTTTTTTTTTTTTTTTTTCATTTTTTCTGTGTTCAGTACTAAACGATTGCTGGGCTCCTTAGCAAAAGAAAGAAAGAAAAAAACAACCACCAAGAAACCACATCAGGACATGTTCCAAATCAGCCACAGAGCACAGCAAATAAATTCAGACACACAGGACTACTCCCCCTGACACTATAAATAATAAAAACAATATACCTAGGCTACAGAAACAAAACCGAGAAAGAAACAAACACGCCTTGTGCCGTGGGTTGATCTATATATCTGGATATCTATCATCCCTCTGTTTCTCCCTCTGTCCGCTTTGGCATGTGGCATTAACCAGATTTTTAGAGACGACCTTTAATTTGTTCGCTCCAAAGCGAGCCTGTCTTGCCAGAGACTTAACAGATGATATACTCTGGCTCCAAGGAGTCAGCGCTCCAGAGTCTTTGAGCGTCCCACTGCAGATCCGGGACAAAGCAGGGCTAAGCGTGAGCACGTAACGCTGCCATCGCTTCCCTTTGGTCTTGTGGACTCAGGGGGTTATTTACTACCTGGTCTGGCTGCTGGCAAGCCTGGGGAGGACTTGGAGGCTCCCGCGAGTACCCTCTGGGTTTGTGGTATGCCCCGGGCTATCTCCTGGATTATGGAGTTTCCATTGTATTTTCTGGGGGAGATTAAGAGGAAAAACGGTGTCGCAAATCTCAGCCGGTGCCGTATGACTCACCGCCTGGCCCAAGCCAGCCCCCGCATCCCCCAGCAAGGCACCAGCCCAGAGGCTCAGCAACGCGCTCTTTGCTGGGGTGTTTGAGATGCCGGGGACAGCCCAGGCTCCCCCAGACCCACCCTTCCTTCATCCCCCTGGCCAGCCCCGGAGGCTTTGTTCTGCTCCCTAGGTAGGAGAGGAACTCCTCGCTCCGTCCCGAGATGGAGAGCAAGAACATGACGTCCACCCAAAAAACCCCAACCCTGGGAGTCATCTGCCCTGGCCCAGGATCAAAGGCTCCGTTCCATTTTTAACCGCTGCCCTGCCCCACCTTACTACAGCAGTGCATCCAAGCATGTTTTCCCATCATTTCATTGTGTGCCAAAGCATAAACAAAGCCACCCCCTCGGTCCGAGGGAAGGATGCGTTCTTGAGAACTGCGAACCGTCCTCTACAGATAAGTGCCTTTCCCACTGCGGGCTGCGACGGCTACTGTAAACCTTGACCGAGCCAGCTTTCCTGAGCTTACACGACACGACGGCAGGCCATGGGAGATGGATGGCTTTATTTTTGTTAAGGACAAACCTACAGATGTTGGTTTTAACCGAAAGGGGAAAAAAAAAAAAAGACAACACAACATTCCGCGAGAAGCAGTGGGAGGGGGGAGAAAGAGCAGTCCAGAGATGCATATGGACAAATAATATATACAAAGTGCTTAAAAATAACGCCAGTGGGAGCTGACATCATTTGTGTACTAATGGCCTGCGTGTGCGTGGCTTTGTGTAGCTGTAGGAGGGGCAGCAGCGCACGCTGGTCCCCAGATCCTCACGGGGGTATGCTTTATGTTGGGTTGAACCTGAGTCCCCCATCCCGTGAGGACAGGATCGGAAACGCCCCTGGTGGGAAGGGTCAGAGGGATGCTCAGCTTGGCGTGGGGAGCGCAGCCAGCCCCGCTGCTCAGACATCTCTGGATCCAGTTTTCATCCCACCGCCACCACCCACCACGGCTTTGAACAGAACCAGCAAAATCCGCACTTGGACATCGTCATTAGGAGTTGCCTCGTTCCAAACCGTGTCCTAATTACGAGGTCTCCAGAGCTCCAAATGGTGCAATAACAGATCCCATAAGCAACAGCATTTTTCTACGGCTCCATCTGAGCGGCTGTTTTCAGATCCGTGATGGAAGGAGGCGAGAGCACCGCTGGTCTAACTCCATTACTGGACCTGGCTTGGGGCCACCATCCACAAACTCCTGAATTTTTCATCTCGGAATATGTACTCCAGTTGTTTCTTCTCTGTTCCTCAGTTTCCCCAGCTGGAAACGGAGATGACAGCGCAGCCCTACGCTAGAGTCGTGCTGCAGATGTGTTAGCAGAGTAACGCTTGCAAAATGCCTTCCAGATTGTACTTCAGACCGCTTGGGGGAAATAAGTGACCTCATTTTACACGGAGTCCCACGCCATAATGTCTTCGCTCTGGTTGCAAAACGCACGTCTGACGTCGCAGCTCTGGTCGCTGACGGCTGAGCCTCAGGCGAGGGGCTCCTTGCCACGGAGCGCCGTTCCTCGCACATCGCAGCATGGAGGGAGGGTGCCTACGTAAAACCACCGCTGCCAACCAGCCCACCGCCCTCCCACCTCGCAGGCTGCTCGCACGCTGCAGACACAGCATCCTACCTGATGGAGCCCCCAGATAGACGTGGTGGTGCAGGGCGGCTCTCACAAACTCATGGACTCACCCAGTCATCGGGAGGGGCTGCCAACGAGGCTGGCAAGCGGCCAGGCTCTCTGGTGTGTTTGTGTGCGTCAGCGGCAGATACCTGACTACCAGGAAATGGAGTGAGACCATCAACTCATTACACATAAGCCATCAGATGGTAACAACTTTCATTCGCTGGTATCGACTTGAGCTGCAGTTGAAAAGGCACTGGTGAGATGAAAGGCTCTGTATCCCATTACTAATCCCCTGAGTTATCCAGTCCCCCAAATTTTGTGGAAGTTTTAAGTTTCACCATGAAATGTTCATAAAATGAAATGCACATTTGTTGCCAGCTCTGCTTATTCCTATCCAAGCATTTCCTCAAGCTCCCTCCCTGCAAGTGTCAGCAGCGGAGGCTGTGCCGCTGCTGGAGGCTGCTCCTCCCTGCCCACCTCCGGGGCTCCCAGCACTCCCTCTGACCTCCTCTTGGGAAACCTCGAGCATCGGGGTGCCCAGCGTGACCCCTATTAGCTTTCCATAGAGGAGCAAACACTCTTCAAAGGGCTGTTGGGAAGTTAAGGTCTTCCTATAGATGTGCACAGGGTCTGGGTCCGGGACCCCCGAAGCCCGGGGGCCAGCCCCGCTGCCTCCCCACCAGCCCTATGCCCACGTGGTGGCCGTCGCCTCAGCCACGTAAGCCGTTGGCTACAGCTGCGTGCGTCGTGTGTTTGGGAATCTTGCTTACATTTTGGAGGCCTGTGTCATACAGCTGGACCCCAGCAAAAAAGCTGGGAACAATGTGGGAACAGCGGCAGAAACATTCATGTCCCACTGGAAGGCCCTTTTTTATCCTTTCCCCAAATCTATCCCACCCCCAAAGAGGAAGGCAAACACAATGCTTATTAGCAGCGGGGAAATCTCTCACACATTTTCTCCAGCTACAGACCAGGGGAAAAAGCCCATTTACATTGCTCACATGGCGCGGAGCATCTTCACACCCATGCAAAGGCTGCTTCTAAATCAGAAACAGCCCCGCTAAATATGGACATCGCAGAAACCAAGCTAGCCTGGGATGTTGTTGCTCAAGAGAACAACCTCTTCCCAGGGAGATAATGAAGAGCAAAACAGCCACAGGAAGAGCAGCAGTTGTACCAGGACCGGATGAGTGTCGCTGCATCCGCTGGGAGTCTTTTTTGGAAGCACAGCGTCCTCCCTCGAGGAAGGGTGAGAAGCCGTCCGACAGTTGCTCAGCGAAGCGTTGCGGTCATCCAGGGGAATTCTGCACATGCCCCAGCGGTGTGTCACTGCCCACAGCCACGTCCCAGCTCTCCAGCTTCTCCCTGCGGACTCGCAGCCGGCTGAGCGCTCGTGCGGGGGTTTCTACTGAGGGACCCCCTCGACAGCGCTCACCAACCAAAACAGTTCCTTGCTTTTCCTCCACAAGGCGTGTCTGTGGTAGTCGTGTGTCCGGAGACACCGATTTCATGGCTAACACCACCACACCTGCAAATTACGGCGTTCTGGGTTGCCCGCATGTATGTGGGCAGAGCCGATGACAAGGCTGAGGGTGCTGGCAGGCCGACGGCTGGCAGAGTTGTTAGAAAGGGCCTGATTTCAGCCTCCTTTTCTTCACAGCTCTCTTGGGGCCTGTCCCTCCTCTGGGGAAAGCTCGCCAAGCTCACCCTGCAGCACGAGGAACAGAACAAGGGAGGCAGGGGAAGCAAGGGCAGGGCAGCCGCCCATGGGCACCCCAAATTGGATGCAGTGCGAAACCCAGTCCTTGGGGTGCCATCTCACCGCCAGCAGTCTGAAATCTGGGCTTCTACCCTTCATTCCTCTCGTCAGTGCTGCTTCCTCGCCCCCTCTTCTTCTGTTGGCATGAGCAACCAACAGGCCAAGCGTCTGAGTGAACCCAGGGATGGATCCACCACCACCAAGAATGGCTGTCTCTCTTTAAAATCAATGGTTTTGGAGTAAAGTCCTAATTCTCTAACATTTTAGATATTTAATAGAGCCCTCTAAGATCTGGCTCAGCACCAAAGCAGCCAAGAGGGTTCTCTGTCTTGATAGCAGAGATGCTTAGGGAAAGGTCGTCCAACAGCTGGGGCTCGTGTCTCCTCCCGTTCAACAGCTCAGCTCTGGGCACACACATCCATCCGAGGTCAAAGCCAAGTGCAAAGCAGCGATATCAGCATCTGGCCCCGAGAGGGGAGTTTCACTCCTCCAGTGCTCGTGGCATTTCTCTGCTTCTCCAAGAGACGTGTGGCTCCTTGCGGAGAAGCCGTGGCTCCGCAAACATCTCGCTCAGCGGTAAGGCCAGCTTATCCCATCGCACTCCCCCTCCTTTCCCCATCGGCAGCCACTCGCTCCCAAATCCCAGTCACCCCTCAATTACGCCAATCCAGCTGTTTACGGAGCCACAGGGTGAATCAGCCAAGGGAGCTGATCCTGCAAAAAATAAAAATAACCTTGCAAAAATAAATGAGAAAGAAAAAGAAAACCCATTCAGCAAGAAGGGGCCTTAACAAGAACTGTAAAAATCCAAGGGGCAAGCTGGATTTTTAAAGGGTAACTCAGTATTGCAACTACTGCCCTCACATCTGTTTACTGTTATCCCAGCACAAGCGAGGTTCCGGATACCGGCACTACAGGGGCTGAGGCATAACAACACGTGGCACTTGGCTTTTCTGCTCCTATTAGAGCTGATTACCACTGTCTGAGCTTCAGAGCTGTTGATCATATTGAGGGGCGGGAGGGAGAACAGAAGAGAGAGGCTCTCAAATTGTAAAGGGAAAAGACTTGTGAGAGGTTTTCATAAGCGGCTTTCAAACATCACCTTTTAAATACCTTGCAGCTACATTTTCTCACCCTGATAACCCAGGGGGCTTTATCTTTAGGGAGAAAGGCTGTGTTCATAAAACCCTGAACGCCCCCGTGTTAATCTTACAGGTAAAGGGAGACATTCGGCACTTAGAGCGGTGGGGGAAGCAAGGGAAGAGGAACAGAGCTGGTAGGCAAATCACTGAGACGGAGCCACTTAAAAATACATTTTCCTTTGCATGGCAAAACTTGGTATCAACACAAACCCCTGCCCCTCAGCCCCTCCTCTCCATTTCCATAACACAGACATTAGTCTTCTGCAATAAAAATAATGGACTTATGGAGTCATACAGCCAACAATAGCACAAGTTTGCATTTTAGAGGTTGAACTCTTCTCCTGCTGAAGACACACTTTTGCTCAGGTGATGGTCCATAATCACTGTCTCACCCATTCAGGGGGAACACAAGCAGCCCTCTCCGTGGTAGGCAAATCTGCCTTCTGCTCGCAGTTGGCAGGAGGAGCCTGGTTGCGGAAAGACGAGAGCGAAAAGGCGGAAGAAGTGGATTTCAGTGTTGTGGGACACTTTCAATTGACTTAGTTTGATCTCCAAGTTTTCGTGGTCGTGCTGAACAAGATCATGTTTGAGTTTCCCAAATGACTAGAAAGGGAAAGCTTGCTTGTTCTTTTGCTCTGTGCTCGCAGGGTTTACCACGGAAATCTACGGCTACAACGCAAACATCCAGCAGCCAGAGCAAAGGAACAAGCCGAAAACCACCACCACATATCATCTCCCACAACAAACACTGGTTAACAGGAAGCCACAACAACGGGAAGCAGAGAGCAGTGGTGGTCTCCACGGTTACACGATAACCAAGAAATCAGAACATGAAAACACAATGACCACAACAAACAAGTAGCCGGAGACTCGACAAGCATGAGAACAAACCCAACAGGCAGAGGGGATGGCTACAGCCTGCAAGCAGCTCTGTTGCTTACAAGCACGTCAAGCCACCGTCAGCCAAATCCACAGCACATCCCGCACAAAACCCTCCCAATAACCAATCTCGATCGACCAGCTGAGAAACCATCCGATCTTAGGACAAAATTAAAATGAGATTAAGACATTTAAAGCCATTACCCTATAAAAAGGGGACAAATGCATAGCCTATGATAGCAAAGGACTTGATGAAATTGTTTGCATTGACCAGGGCCTTTGGTCATGATTGGCACTGGCTAGCCGAAGAAATTAGGAACATGAGTCAGTAAATGGAGGAAGGCTCCTTGCTTTCAGCCTACATGTTTTGGATTTTGAGGAGAGCTGGATGACACAATCAGCTGGGGAAGTCCCTAAGAAGGCAAAAACACATCCATGAGATAAGTACAGGGACCACCTCTGGATACACGGAAGGATGACTAGGCACAGAAAGGCTCACTGGTTGTGCAGAAGACTAAGTCAGCATTTTTTTTTTTAATTTTTATTATTATTATTTTTAGGGCTTTGGTTTATATCAAATCCACGAATGTCTATGGCCAGGCAATTTCTGGCCCTACAAAAAATAAAATGCCAAGTCTTTCCTCTGGTCTGTGATCAGACAACCAAAAGGGCAAAACGGCACGGCATCCTGTATAAACCTTTCTCCAGTGGGTTCAAATAAATATCCCTGACATCAGCAACCACGTGGCTTGTCCTGTGCCAAGCCTGGGCATCAAAGCGGGGTCTGACTGCCCCATTTCCTCCTCTCCTTGGGGCTGGGGGGGTGAACACCTCACAAAGGGCAGCTGCTGCTGCCTGGTTCCCCTCCAGCACTGCAGGTCTGTATTCCCCTTACTTGTATTTCCTAGCCACTCCCAAGTTTTCTTCTTTCCTTCCTCCTGTTCCAGATTCCCTGCCTGGAAGAAGCGACGTGACTCATGTTGGCATCAAGAGACATCAAGAAGGGGATCTCTTTAAAATACCAAGCACTGCACAAAGTTCACTGCACTGTTCACAAACCGACCCCAGGGTGACAACCTGGCAGCCAGGTCTCCAGCTTGCCGTATTGATCAGGGCACTTGCTGCAAGTCTCCCAAGACAAAATCCTAATCCAGGTTTACAAGCCCAGTTTGGCATGAAGTGAGCCGCATCCCGTGCTGCTTTATGTGGCCACCACGCAGCTTGTCCAAGAAGGACACGGGCTGCTGGAAGTCCAGAACTACAGATAAGAGGACAAATTATTGCTCCTTCTGAATGAGATTTCCAGGCGGTAACAGGTTCAATTAGTTAACCAGATTTGTGTAAAACGTAAGTCATTCGAGGGGGGGAACTGGAGCAGGCGGGTCAGGATTTAGATGCCTCCACACCTCTTCATAACCGGGGCCTGCCAGCATGGTTGAGCCACATGGCCCAAGAGCCTGGGAAGAGATCCCAGCAAACCAGGGACAAGTCCTCAAAATGAGCAAAACCAGAGGTCTGGGACCAAGTTCAGTTTAAGGTCCCTGGTTGTTCCACCTCAAAACTGCATCAGAAAAGCCAGGGTTATGAACCCTCAGAAACAAATCCCTCAGAGGCCCTCTACGGACAAGAACGGCAGGGTGTTCCTACCCCAGGGAGACGCCAACAATGCAGAGCGATGCTTTTCCCTTTGAGGAAGGGGTGCCAGACAAGAACAGCCCACTTGAAGTGGATTGCACATCTGCAGCCCACGGCACCCTGAACAGACCCCATTTCCCCAAGGCCATAAGGGGAGCCCCGAGCAGACCCCACCCAGGGGACATGGACAGATTTGGCCCAGGAACCTTTTAAGTTGCTTAAAGCTGGACACAAATGACACGATTATGGCACGCAGCACAGCTGTATACCACCTACTTGGGGGAGAACCTATTTCCTATTTCACCTCATTGGTTTTTTTTCAGGTTAAATAACGATGCAGAATAAGAACAAGGGAGAAATCTCTCTTCCAGCATCTTTATCTGAACTTCTGGAATGTGCTGTTCTTAGCTGCCCTCCTGCCACTTGCAGCTTCACAATATAAATGATTGCTCTGGGCATCTTGGACTAAAACAAATTAATTTTGTAATTAATTTTGTAAGGAAAAAAAAAGTGATTTCCAATGACTCGGTAACAGCATTTGACAGTCAAATAACTCAGGGCCTGGAGTCCCCGAGTGCCTATTGACACAGAAGTCAGAGCTGGCTTCCAGCGCATGAGAACTCTGAAAGGTACGGAATGCCATAAAAACATGTTTTTCAAACTAAATAAATGACATCCTGTAATGCAAAAAACAGTTTTAAAACTCGCACACATCTGTCCCATTCCTCCCCTTGCTCTCACACTCGCTCTCCCTTCCCCAGAATCTATTTATTTCTCCCACTGGTCTCAGGATGTTTTGTTTCTTGTTTATCTATAGGCATATCCACTAATAGCTCTGGGAGATTGTGTGATTAGACCTGTGTGAATTTCTTCGCACTGTTTTTGTGGAAAAGAAGTCTTTCAGAACTGCAATATATCACAAATGCCTGTTGATATTGCTGACTTAGGTTTTTATTTTTAATTTTCATTTACTGGTAACTCCCAAACCAGCAAATTGACAAGTCTCAACACTCCCAGAAATATCATTGCAATTTGAAAAGAGTGTTTCGTATTTTTTTTTCTTCACAGCATTAAGCAGCATTACAATGTTCATACTATTTTCACTGAACCAGACAAATGCAAATTTGCTCCTCTTTGGACCTTTTAAGTTTTCATTCTGTGTTACATCCCTGCCTTTTTTTTTTTTTTTTTCTCCAATCATCAACTTGCTTACTTTGTACAGGGCTTTAATTTACGTACAGAACAGAAGCTGAACGCATTGGTGCTGAACTCTGAGTTTGTCAAAAATGGTCAGAGAAATGGAAGTTAATGAAGAATGCAGGGCCGTGTCCTGCCCTTTGTAAATAAGCTGCACTGCTGCAATCACCACGTCCCAGCAGAACCGAAACAGTCCCATGAGCAAGAGGGAAACCTAGCCGGTAGCACTGAGCCCTGGTTCACTAATTCAGCGTTTTTAGCTGCAGCAGGCAGAGCTCAACACCCTGGCACAGCCCCACGCACCCGCACAGCAGCCTGCAGACAACAGCCCGAGCACAGCCGCGCTGAGCGGGAGGTGAGGGTTGCAGGGGACGCCGGGCTGAACGTGAGCCAGCGCAACGCTCTCAGCACATCCGATGCAAACCATTTATCCAAAAAAAAAGCGTGGCCAGCAGATCAAAGAAAATCATTATCCACCTCTACTCGGCACTGGGGGGCCCATATCTGGACTGCAGGCTCTGGGTCAGGTAGTGAGGAGCTGGAGGGGACCCAGCCACGCAACATCTCAGTGATTTCACCATCCTCTTGGACCGGCGTGTCGGTGCCGTGCTCGCACAGAGCCCTGCAAGTAAAAGCAGCGACACAGCAGAGGGACGGAGGCCAGGCTCCAACTGTGGAAAGCAGGGGGTGTATGGGGAGGGGGGGAGGAAGAGACAAAAAATAAAACACCAAAAAACAAAGAATGTACCATTGCAAACGATGTTTCAATTAGCACCAGTAACCAGCAACTGCGTGACATGCACAGAGCACATGGGCTCCGCACGCAGCTGCGATCGTGGCACACAAGGGGAGAGTCAAGTCAACAAGCAGCGTGGACCACGACCTCCTCGGGGACACGAACTTCCCCGCTGCTCCCCTGGGGCTCCCCGCTCGCACCGGGAGAGGCGAGGCATGTGTCACTGCACGTCTGACTGCTGGTTGCAGTGAGGAACGGGGAGAAATTCCTAGGTTTGATTCCTCTGCAGCCTCCCTGCTTGCCCCTCTCTGCAAGAAATGGTGAAATCTGGAAGCAGGAGGTTCTCTGTTGCTGGGGGGGGGCTGCAATGCTTATTATGCCTTTTAATTCTGTCATACTCATGGACCAGTCCCAAGCCAACACAAATCCTACTCATTTAAATGCCAGTGGATCAGGGTTTTTGAGATCTTCCCCCAGACAATGTGTTGCTGGGGTGGGGGTGAAGAGCCAGACACAAGAGGGACAAATCATGAACTTTTATTTTCTAATCTAAAATTGGGAAACTTCAATCAAAGCCCAGCTGGTAGAAAAGGAGAGCAGTACACGTGCGTTTTATCAAAGAGGTGTCTATTTTCTCTCGGCTTTCCAAATGTCATCAAAATAACAAAAACGTTCCAATTCCAACCCTCCAGTCCCGCACGCCTTTGATGTAACTGTCCCTTCTGGCCTTACAAATCTGTGGCTTGCTACCTCGTACTTATCTGCCTATCAGTCTTGCTCCTGCATCCAGGTACATACAGATGTTATCTATCTGTCACATACCCTATGTGTCTAAATACATACGATATTCTCTTTCTTCTCCTTTTCACTGGGAAAGAGATAACAGGTAGGCAGACAGACCAACACATGTAGAACATTAGCTATAGGTCCCGTAAAGCTTATCTTATCAGCTTAATTTAAATCTTGACTCACAGCCTTTTGCTCTGAATCACAGGCTAGGCGAAATCTTTAATTCAGAAAATGTGGCACCGCGAGGAGAGCCCTGACATTTGGCTCAAGAGCCGACCGGCAGCGCTATCAGCTCCCCGACGCCTCGCTGCTGAAACCACAGACGAAAGGAAAGCAGCCGTCTGTCCCCCGAAATCTAGAGGCGAAATAAAAGGTTGAAAGGGAAAAGAAACGGCTCGGGATAAAATGGGAAGTTTTAGATCTCACAGGAGGAATGCTGCCGAAAATGAGAACCATTTGAAAGCTCTGGGGGTTATAAAGTGGAATTCCCACTCATACAGTACACAAGAGTTATTAAGTGTGTATATGAGACTCCTGTTTTACTTCATGTACATGATTATTTTATACAGGGAAGTTTGGAAAGAATTATAGACTGAGCCTGAGGCCAAGCCAAGAAGCAAGATGAGCAGCAGCAGCAGCTAAAGGAGAAAGGTTGAGCTGGCAGTGGAGAAGCAGCCGGCCAGACAAGGGTTATTTATAGTGCCTGGAGCATGGGAATGTTAATTGAAATCAATCAGTGGCCATGAGGACACTAAGTTGGAGTGTCAAGCTAGAGCAATTAAAAAGCCCTTCTCAGGGGACAAGCATGCTCTGACTTTTTTTTTCCCTTCCACGGAACGGAGATTAACCAGCCATTTACTTCAGAGCGGGGAGGACACAAGGCGGGCGCACTGCACGTATCAAAGGCAGGAGCTGAACCCAGCCACTACTGCCACAGTCACCCCCGGTAGAGCACAGCCCCTTGTCGGGTGTTTCCATCGGGGAAATGGTGGGTAGAGGACTCAGTGAAGTCGCACACAGGAAAATAGGCGTTTTACCAAAAAAGGGGGCGAAAAATGCTTTAAACATGTATTTAAGCCCCATCCCCTCCCTTCTTTGGTGACATTGACACTTGGCTGATACCTGAACCGCAGCAGCAAAAGGACAGCCAAGTGTTTAAGGCATCCTTCGGTCTGCTGCTGTAACTGAATTGTGTCATAACTAAGTAAAAATTGGATTAAAAAAAAAAAAAGTAGGGACACTGGAGTGCCCTTTCTTAGGCAAGAGAGAACAATATTTTGCTGTTCAGGAAAAAGAACTGAAATCTGCGAAGAGGACAGCAAGGGGCTGTACCTCTGCTACTTCCAGCTGCCAGGCAAAGGAAGTAAAGGGAGAAAATCAGCACCTTCAGGCCCGACACCTTCCTCCTGGCTAAGACGGGTGTCAAAAACGGCTTTGGTAGCAAGGCGACAAGAAACTAGTGCAAGTGAAAAGGGAATCAATACGTATTTTAATTGCATTGTTTCCAGTGTTGACAGAACGCTTCCCACGTCTTCGCCTTCAGCGAGGCAAGGAGAGCGCTCTGTTAGCTCTCAGATAAGGCACGTGTGTGTTTTGTGTCCTTTTATTTATCCGGGAGATAAGCCCTGACTGACGAGGTTACAAATATTGGGAAATCCACAAACTGTATTTTAAGTGCTGCTGGAAGGGGAGGCAGAGCTGCAGGTGGTTTGGAAGGAGCACGAGAGGCCGCCCTTCCTTCGGGAGGACCTGGCAAGCCAAGTGCCGAGTCCTGAGGGCAGCTGGCCTCCAAACCAAGCCCTCTCCATGCCTCGTAGAGAAATCTCTGCCCCCTCTGGCTAAAATACCACCCATCTGTTATCCACTACAGGAGTCCTACAGTGTAAAGCACCGCCCATTCATACACAAACTAATTATGAACTTTATTTCCCCCTGCAGTTTTTTTTTTTTTTTTTTTAATAAAATTTCTATATGTGAAAACGGCATTTTCAATCCTAACACGGTGCTGAAAAGGAACCAAATGAAACCCACGAGGGCTCCAGCTCTGTTCCTGGGAGGACCAATCCCCTACACACAGCCTGGGTTCCTTTGAAGCAGGACCTCTGGCAGGAAGGAAAGCTGCTCCCAGAACCTGCCTGCTCACCCTGCCTTCCCCGAGCTGGTGCTAGGATCGCAGCTGGCCCCGCGTCCCCGGGAACGTGCAAGCCTTGGCCATGACAATCACCTCTGGATCGTCTCTCCAGCACAGCTGGGTCCACACATGCCAGACCTCAGCCCTGGCCAACGCTTTGTACATAATTAACCCTCCTGATGTTGCAACTTTAAGGAAGTTCAGCTGACTGCTGGCAGTAAAACACCCAGAATCTGCTGACACCAACGAATTACTACAGCGAAGAAAGCTTCAGGATTTTCGGTTCGGCAACAAAGGGCGATTCTTTTCTTCCACCCACACTTTGGAATTTGGATGATGCCGTTGACTCAGTTGCATTACTCCTGCTCATCAGAGGAGGCTCACGCAGGGAGCACTTCCCAAGGTGCCTGCCTTACAAGCAGGTGCACCAACCACAAAATAAAGCAAACACAAGCAGCAGCCACCAAGCCGGGGCTCAGCTTCTCAGCTCTCTGCTAGAAAAGCACCGTAACAGGTTTATTCTTTTGAACCAAGCAGTGACTAGATGAAGAACAACGGAGTGCAGTTCGGCTTTGCTCGTGCAAGGATTCCTAGGACTGAGTCAGCAAAATAGTTTGAGCAACAGGAATAACTCGTGTGCTGCAGCTCACCCTGCTCCTTAAGAAAAGTCTATTTTCTGGAGATAAGTACATGCACGTACATACGTGCATGAGAAAGAAAGAAAACCTCTTTGACAGAGGCTTCTGTAATTAAGCTGGGGTTTGTTTTACCGTGGCACCCCCACCTGCTAGCCCCGGCCACCCAAGTTGCTAACTGTTTTGTTGACTTTAGGCGTTTCCATTTTTTTCATAAGCACGGTAAATTACAGAGGAATTTTCATATGAATATCTTTCATTTGAAGAGATTTCCAGTACCGCAGGGACAGTGAAGTTTGCTGTTTACTGGCAGAACATGGGAGCACACATGATTTTGAGGGCATATAAAATAAGAAATGCGTTATTCCCAATAGGGGCAGTGGAGACTAAAGTGGAGAAAAGCAGCATACAGCAAGATCAGGGAAGAAAACTGCATGACTCGCAGGGAGTAGTGAGATCACAACTGTGTTAATTTCAGGCCAATTTACTTTCCCGATTCCTTGAATTGCATTTATTTTGCATCAAAGACCATGGAATTGGCACAGAGGCAGTGGAGTGGTGCTGCCTCTGCGTTACTTCTCTGCGAGCATCCTGCAGATGTTCACCAGGGCATCGTTTACTAGCAGCACATTTCGCTTTTCTCACTGGTGTTATGGTACAATGAAAAAGGCAAGCCAAAGGCTCTCATCACAGGTTCCTGGGATCATCTGATTAAAATTCTACTATCAAATGCTGGACATTGCCCTGGCCTTTCTGATGCTCCTCCAGCTTTGGATCAGGAGTTTAATTAAGGCCACCACACCACAGATGTCCTTGCACTGAGGTATCTGGAAACACCACAATGACCACTGAGCAGATCCATTCTTTGGCACTTGCCAGACTGCCAGATCCAGAGCACACGCGCCATGCTGTCAGACCGTGTCTGCAGCCAGTGGGTCTTAGTTGGATTTATTACGTGCACACAGGCTGACGCATCTGCCTATGTAATTCCATCCAGGAAACCAGGGCAGAAATTTACAGGCACTGGGGCTCATCACTGCTGCTCTCAGTGACTCAGTGCCAATGGATCGGGGTATTTGGGGAGATTCTACCAGGGGAATTCACCTGCTGGCAGCTGTTTTCCAAAGCTTACTTTCAGGGAAAGACATTACCTTGCAAACACACACAAACCAACACTTAGAGACCCACACTCCTGATTGCACAAGCTGAACTCTGTGCTGCACTATCAATACTCTGTGTGTTTTTCAGAAACAATGTATAAACATTTCCAGCAAAATAGCCTTCATTTCATTTCAGCTTGTTTTCCAGGTGACGGCCCCTCCTTCCTTGCACTGGCTTCTGAGAAACCTGCATTTAAACAGAAGTGCAGAGAGCACCAATGCACTGTAACTTCTCTCCTTCACTGGTGCAACCACTCAACTCGGGATTCAACACCCACTAACAGCAGGGGAATGGTAGGAGTCCTTGTGAAAATTACAGGCTCAGAGAAAGGAGCTCGAGGCAGTTGTTCGACCTCTCTTTGATATGCACTCGTTCTGGGATGTCCTTCCTCTACCTTGGCACCAAAATAGATCCTTTCAAAGCGTTTTTGACTACTGTGATGATTTGATGCCGCATTTTTTCAAGTGCTTGGGTGTAATCCAGTATACTCGTGCTGCGTTGTATCATAAAAACTACCAGCAACCTTACTGCAGAAAAGCAGCCTGCACACAGACTGCCTGCTGGTACCCAGCCTGGACATAGCCTGTTTTGCTGCCCTGGAGGATGAGCTCAGGCCATGTGGAAGGTTGGTGTCAAGGCTTCCTTGATGCTGGAGCAACCCAAAGCTCAGCACTTCCCTGCTCTGGAGGGCTGCGTGTGTTCAGAGCACAGACAGCAAGCTCCATCCAAGCCCAGGTTTGTGTCTGCACAACATAAATATCACATACATCCTCAAAGCGACCAAACAGATTTAACTCCATTATATTCTCCTAGAGACATTATTTAGTGCAACAAAAGGGTTTGAACATGACCAAAACCTGCAGATACTGACCCACCCTCACCGTTTCTTTATATGCTCATCCCCCAGAGCACAGGAGCAGGCTCAGGTGAGCCTTCCACTTGAATCACTCCTAAGCAGCACCTTGAAGGCCAAAAGGTTTCAAGCTCCAATAAATTACCTTTTAGTACCATCACCTGCCCTGGTACCATCACACAGACCTCTTTACCATCCCCTTAGTAAGTTGCAACACCTAGTTCTCCTGCCCTGGCTCTTAACTCTGGGCAAACAGTGCTGCTGCTGGAGTGAAAATGCTCCCAACAGCATAGGTGAAGTAACCCAAAGCCACAGCAGCAGGCTGCCTACGTTCACCCTGTGCCTCTCCACCTGCCATGCCAAAACCAGCAGGCTTCCTCGCAGAAGCACATGGGACCACAGCAGAACTATACCAAAGAAACTTTCGTATGTTTAAGATCTAAATACTTTAAGATCTAAACACAGTTTGATAGCTACCAGCCCTCAAGTGAGAGGTCTGGTGAAAGCAGCACACCTCCTGCCATGACAAGCGGCAGGCTTGGCCTTCTGGACTTGCTCCTTCTGCTTAGGAAGCTCTGGAAGGGCAAGCAGCTCCCAAACCTGGCTAGCTAGCATGTGACACCAGAGCATCAAAAGGTTTGCCTTTCCTATGAGGGCATTTATTACCCTGTAAGTCTCTGGAAACAAGCCACAACAGAGAAAAAGCAGTGGGTGAAGGCTGATAGACAACCACCACCCTTTTCTTGGGAAGCTCTGCCCCTTCAGTGTGGAATGAGCGGGAGCTAATGGAGATCACCACAGACTTGGTCCTGCAGGACCACCAAGGCCTGCCTTAGCTCTGAAGCAATGAAATGCCCAATAACAGCACCAAGACAAGAGCAGAATAGGTTTAATAACCTTCTGCGAGGCATTGTTAGGAGCAGAAGGTGATTTCTCAAACTCTGAGCCTCTCCAGCCACTGCTCCTGGCCTAGGGATCCCTGCAGACCTCAGCCCTGCCATGACAGCAGAGGCCCAGCCCCATGCACACACTGGCACTCAGCTCCCACACC
This sequence comes from Nettapus auritus, assembly GCA_011076525.1. Lineage (NCBI taxonomy): Eukaryota > Metazoa > Chordata > Aves > Anseriformes > Anatidae > Nettapus > Nettapus auritus. The sequence continues at coordinate 6,371,202 of CM021779.1, read as the reverse complement.
ACAAGCCTGCATCATTATGCTATTATCTGCCTGTAACTGAGGGTCTAAGTCTCTTTCCTCCCTCCCTTCTGCCAACAGGACACAGATGGGAGAGGCACAAGTGCATACACACACAAAATGTCCTCCCGTGACTGCCTTGGGTTTGTTTTGCTGAGACAGGCCCAGCAGTGCCCGCGGCACAGCCCAGCCTACTTGTTAGCACAGACAAGTTTTTGGGACTGACCTAGAAGCTGTTTAAAAGCAGGTTGGCTTGGGAACATGCTACCTGATGGGACACTCTTACTAGCAATGCTCACCACCAGAAATACCCAACAGGGACCAGGCAAAACACTGCAAACCTTTCTCAGAAGACAGACGAAAAGCAATACAGGTCTTCAGTCCTGGCTGGGGGACACTCCTGGGATGCTGAAGACTTCCAGAGACACACTGTTGGTCTGGTTGAGGAGATATTACTTGATTGCAGAGGAGATTTTTGCTCCAAACAACACAGAGGCTCCAAGTCCCTTCCCCAGGCCTGCCCCGGCTCGGTCTAGTGGAGGCCAAGACCAGGCCCAGCCCTGACCTCTCCCAAGCATTTCCCCCTCCTGCCTCCAAGCCAAAAGCAGGATTGAACCCCATGCTAGGAAACAACTGGGTGACCTTTTTGCGGGATAAATCCCTGAATTTTATGCCTGAAGGACAATTCCTTTCCCTCTCCCCGCAGTTCCCTCCCACTTCCTCCCTCCTCCCTGAAAGAAAGATAAACGACTTTGCTGGAGGAAAGGGTGAAATTTCATCCCGGATCAAAACCCATGAGCAGAATACCCATGTGACTGCTTGCAGAATGTGTTTTGCATGCAAATATCATACATGCAAAGTGAAAATGAGTCATTTCACAGCAGCTCTGGCTCTAGGCACCGAGTGACTTCTCCTTGGTGACTCCTACACTTGTCTGCTTCCCCTCATTCACCAGCTCCATCCCTGTCATCCCCAGCTCCTGTGGTTTCCTCTGCCTGTTTGCCTGCTTAGGCTCCACTCACTTCAGATAGGATATTAAGTAGGAAGGAAAGAGGGCTTTTTTTTTTTTTTTTCTGTTAGACTTGTTTTACATTTTGGTTTTTACAGCTTTGAGGTTTTTGCTCACTGCTTTCACCATCGGCTTCAGTCACTGTGTTGGCTCCCAAAATCCGGAGAGGCCAACAGAGTTTCCAAAACACAGCGGCGGTATTTGTATTGGCTGCTGAACTTGCTTGGGCATGGACATGGCTTGGCTTGCTCTCCCTGTGCACGAGCTGTTTTCTTTCGTTATGGCTCTTATTGTTTGCTTTTGAGAGCTAGACATGGGACAAATCCATTTATAGTAGGAGCAATCAAAACCAGGGGGAAAAAGCTGAGCTCCCCACCAGGTTTGTCTTTATTAGCTGATCACACAGGCTTGGAGACCGAGGGCAGGATGAACCCTCTGCACTCCATGTCGGCACACAAGGGAGAGGGGAAGCTGGAGGTTTTGGCTGCCTGGATGGAAAAACAAATCTCCTCCCACAAACGAGCTGCCCTCACAGCCTCGCAAAAGCCACCTAGGAGCAGCTTCAATGATGGCAAAGGGTCTGAAGAGATCACAGCAGATCCTGGGGGTCTCAAAGAAGTTCCCTGCTGAAGGTTTGCACAAGAGCCATGGAGAAGATCGAAAAACACGATGATGAAAAAGGCACATGCACACATCCCCCTCCCCCCAAAACACCCCAAACCCACAAACCAACTCCAAATCCCACTTCTCTTAAATCAAACAGTAGCTTAAAACAGCCAAAGGGAACCTGGGTTTCACTTGGAAAAGCAGAGCTTTAATATCACCCGGCCGTTTTTCTGGCAGCACCGCAAACCCCAAAGCCAGTAAATAGCACAAAGAACAAAAACCGACTGCAAAGAGGAGTGACAATCCTCAGATCTCAAGTGGGCGCCCAGCCTGCCTGAGCACACGGAGAAGTTCAGAGCAGCCATTGCGTTCAACTAAGAAGCTAAAACTATTTTGTCTGTTGTTTACCTCCATATCCCTCCCTTCCTTCCCAATCCTTCCCCACCGCTGACCTCCTCCTCCTGCCCTCGCCGCCAATCCGCCGAGCCTGCCAGCGCAGGGGTTACAGCATGACATAATTGCAACATGCATAAACAACATTTGCCATTAAGGGATACTTTTAATGAGAAACAGAGCTGCGAAGGGGAAGCATCAAAGTGGCTCACGGAAGGAAACCGCCTGGAACAAAATCCTACTTGATGCCCCAATTAATATGTTCCCTAATTCTATTTCCTGCACTTGTGGTCCCGCAGCCTCCTTGCTTTAATTTCTTTGGGAGGATGGAGAGGAAGGAACCTGGAAATGCAGCGTCTTCATGGCTGACTTGATGTGCAGGCAATGCGCATATTAGAACAAATTAGAGAATTAAAAAATAACCGACGACAGACTGAGGAAATGTCATCCCCAGCGTAATAGTATTAATTGAGACCTGGGTTTTGCAGGCCAGGCCGGCTTTTGAAAAAAAACCAAGCCGAAAGCTGGAATAATATGACTGGATTAATTACACTGGGAGTTTTTTTTTTTTTTTTTTTTTTTTTTTTACTCTGCCCAGCTTCGATCTTTAACTCAGCAACACTGTTGTGTGTTTTAGCAGCCTCTTCTCAGCACAAAAGCAAACGTGTTATCGGCTCCCAGGCATGGCAGGGGAGAGGTCCGTAGGGCTTCTGTGCCAAAGAATGAGCAGCAGAGCCCGTCCATCCTGGAGCCTACCCAAACAAGTGTATCCTCAGTCACTCAGAGACATGTCCTGCAAATCCGTTGTGTCGGGAACAAAGTGCAGCTGAGCACCTTATGTTCTCCTGACCTTGAGTTCGGCTCCAAAGAAAGGGGAGAATATAATGTTTACATTAGTGCTTAACATATGTATTTGTACACAGCTGACAGACTCTCTAGTCAGAGATGAGCTCTGTCTACACGTCAGACGTCACTACAGCAGATATGTCCAGTGATTCCCTGGACCCGCAGGGATATATTCAGAGTAAAAGAAAAAAATGAAAACAGTTCCTGTTGATTAAATGCTACACAGCTGAGCATGGAAGAGGGAGCAAAAGAAACAAATACCCTTATGAGCGGAGAGATACTTGGGAAGATGGACCATGTGGTGAACATCTCTGCTTAACCTTCACCAACAGCTTGAAGTTAAACAGAGGCAAGGCTCAGAAATGATGTAAGCTTTTTTTTTTTTTTTTTGATTCTATAGAGACAAGACCAGTGCGATCAGAGCCTGTCCGCCCACAGTTACCTCATCATCTCTGAGCCCACAGATCTTTATTTAGCTGGAATACTCGATTTTTCAGTAGGGCAGAGAACTCAGAGTTATGCAGTTCTGATAAGCACTGTGCATATAGGAAGCCAGGTGGAAAAGAGCTTCCATAGTGGTTCAAAAGAAGGGAAAACAAAACCCTTAGCAGCCACCAGAGAATCCTACAACGGAGAAATTCACAGCAATTCAGGCTTCATTACTTTGCTCGTTGAACAATTCCTTTTACAAAAGCTCTTCCTTCCTCTCCAAGTCTAGGCTACAACATAGATGAGAGCCGCCAAAATGATCCCAAAGATGATTATTGCCTTTGAAATTCTAGCAGAAAGGGGAAGGAAAATTTCTGAGAAATCTCACACAGAAGCTTGCCTTCTGCAGAATTTCAGTCATCACAAGAGCTGCAAACAGGCTGAATGACTTCAACTTAAATCCCTATTTACGATCACAGAAACAAAGAACACTATTCTACCTGTGAAACACCACACAAGTGACAACCAGCTTGCAGGAAAGACATAAATTATTTATCAGACAAAATAAAGAGTAATCTGACAGAGACATTTGTATCTGAGCACAGCAGCCCAGAGGAGGAAGCTGCGTACAAGCTGTGTAAGCACAACGCAAAATCCTCATTAACATCTGCAGGCTTTGGTCTCAGCACTGTGAGGAAGAGGAGGTTACAGTCCCCCACATCCCAGGGATCCCATCAGCTGGAGTAGGCTTCCAGGACCGAGAGCAGGGAGGGAAAAAAAAAAAAAAAATAACAAGCATACACAAAGACAAAACATGAAACTGGGACGAAAGCGCTGGAGGAACAAGCTTCTCCTGGTTTCCAGCTGTTGAGAAGTTCCAACAAGACGTCAAAAGCTCTGCTCACACGTTGCAGGGCCCTGTGTCCTTCCCAGCTGGTGCCGTAAGCACAGGCACTGAAACGTAAATCGGTGCCTGGGTACAGGAACACACCTGCCAGCCTGGCTCGTGCTCTTCAGGTCTAAAGCTGCATCTCCTCTCCCCCTGGATTTGATTCATGGGGTCTGACTTCGTTTCCCAGGCACTCTCGCCAGAGGTGCAGGAATGGAAAGGCTTTGGCAGCTTTCGGTACGTGCTAAGAATTTCACAGAAACAGCCCCAAATCTGCATCAGACTTGCTGGCTGCTGGATGGCATATGCGCTGCAGACAAGCAGCCCTTACTTTTCGCATTCTGATTTTACTCATTTGAGATTTGTTAGGGAGACCAAAGCGTTTGTTTATGGATACAAAAGACAATGACAGCTGGCTTAAATTCTTGGCATGGGAAGTGTTTTATGTTGAAACCAGTCTCTTCTCGTTTTCAAAAACAAAATTTTTGGCCAAAATTTTCTTTACTGTCGGCATTTTCCAAAGTATGCTGGATTCTTTTGGTATCATTAATCAATATCTTTATTGAACTTACCAAAACTGCTGGCAAAATAAGAGTATTTTTAACTCCTTACCCTAGCCACTGTTTTCATAAAATGAAGTTCACGATAGTCAAAGATGCAGAAGCTGATTCCTAAAATTAGTTTGCTAAATTGATTTAAGAAAGGATCTAGCTTTTACAGCATTTCAAACCTTGTAAAGAAGAAACAATCGGAAGTGACAGCTTTTAAAATATTTTTGATAAAATCTGTCACCAGGTCTAACTGGAACTTGTTTTGCTATCAAGAGCTGTCTCCTTGTGGAGTTGCGTGTTTTAATCTCTTCCACATTGAAATAGATGGAAATTAAATTTCAAGGCACGTTCTACATACAATCTGAGCTCGAGTCTTCGCAGGGAATCTTAGAATAAAATACTGAGCCTTAGATGTAAAGAAAAAAAAGTTGTAACGCTACACTGTTAGATGTAAAGAAAAAAGGTATTTTCTGAACATTTGCAGACTCTGTTATCCAGAAATCATTTCAAAATGGCTTTATTATACATCAAGTTCACCAGAATCACTGGATTTCCCACTTACTGAGAAAATATTTAACATATGGAAAGCTGTTAAAATGCCTCACGATGAAGCAAGAACCCGTGCAAGTTTTCTCCTTGGTTCAGGTTGAGCTCAGGACTGTTATAGCACACAGTGGATCATACATGGGTGATCCAGGCTACCCAGGGACAGCACCTACCTGCAGGCTTGGCTCTGCAGTGCCTTCTGCACCACCACTGTTTAAGATACTTAGGAAGCTTCCAGTCCCTGGGTCAGTCTGCTAGGACTCAAGCCCTGAGCAAATCTTGAGAAGTCATCTATTGCTGGCCTGGACCCTGGCAAGGTCGGTTGAAACAAGTTAGGGTGAGCTTTGAATTTAAATAGACTCAAATTTGGAAGAAATCAAGTGACATTTTTGCAGACCTCGAAGACCTAGGACAAGACCTTCCTAGACAAGAGCTGTTGCCATTCTGTCAGCCCCCCAGATGCACCCATTCATCTAAGTAGAAACATCAGCGAGTTAAAGGCTCTGGGTACAGGAAACCAGGTCATGAAGGAGAATAAAAATGTAGGTGCTTCTAACGCTAGCTACATCAGCATTTTCCTTAGGTGATTTTCCTGTACCTTGCCTATTGCTTGACACATCATTACCTGGTAATAGGTCTCTCAGCTCTGGGTGGGAACCGGGGTGGAAAGAGCTGCTGGGAACTTGAGGACCACGGCAAGCCGTGTGCTTAATAAAACCAGAGATGCATGTCTGGAAAAGGTAGAGCAGACATATAGAATTGCAAAAGAGGCCCTTGCTCACACGATCTGGGGCTCAGCCCTGCAAAACTGTTGAATACCTCCTGCAATGAGTGGGAGTTAAAGGTGCTCACATGACGTTACTGGATCAGTCGCTCATTCAGTGTTTGACTCCTGGTTTTACTATTCTCCTTAATGGACTCAACTTCCTCTCTTTTCCCTGTATGTGTGCGTTAAAAGGATCAGACCTCCACATGTGCTGACTCTCAATTGAAAAACACTCCATATAATCACAGGGAACTTTATCTCATCTGCAGTCCGCGACACCTTCCCACAGAGGATGTGCTTTGTACTGTCCTGCATGGATAAAAAATACTGCAAAACAAAACAAGGACAATCATTTTCCTTGTTTAGATTTCACTGGAGCTGCCAGAAAATCCAGCTGCCTGAAACGTACTACATGTGTTTTGCAACTATTTTCCTTAAAGTCTTCTTTTGTAAAGGCTCTTGAATTCCTTTTTGCAAACAAAGCCACCAACAATTCTTAAGAGAATTTTGAAAGTGATTTCTTTCTAAACCTTTTCTTAAGAAAAGAAAATTCAAAAACTTAGAACAATCCACAGTTTACTTTCTTACGCAGGCTTTTGTTTCCAGTGAAGGTCAGGGCCTTTTAAAGGTTTTAATTCTTCAGGACTTCCAACCAAGTATGCACAAATGAAACCGTTTCCTTCATCTGGGTTGAAATTTTCCAAGATACCAAACCCTCAGCTGGAAAAAGGATGCATCTGCCCTACCTCCATTTAACCAAGCACTGGAGGTAGTGACCTTGGTTGGCTTGGCAGTTGGCAGGGAGAAAGGGACACCTGAGGGCACGCAGAGGAATCGCCCTCCTGAGCCACCTGCTTATCTCCATGGGCACCTGTGGGAGCCGACATGACTGAGTGACACACAGCTGCCTACTACCAGAGAAGCGAAGCTTGTCAAACCCATTAAACTTTCCTGGCATGCAGACAACCCAATATTCAATGATTAAAGAGCCTGCCTCCTTCTTTCTTTCCTCAAGACAGAAATTAACCATCTGAGGTTTCTTCATTGCTTTTCACAATCCCCAAACAATCAGAAGGCAAATTTCTAACCTCACAGCCCAGACTTTGGGAGTCACTCCCTAATCTCCCCTAGTTATCAGCCACATCATGAGATGACATCATGGACTGGGCTCACCCAGCCTAGAGCCAGCCAGCAGGCAGCCACACCGCCATTTGGGATTGCTTGTTGCTCTGTTTCCAAGGAATAAATTGAGCCTCCAGCACATGCAGAGTGAAGCTGCATGACGGCTGGTTGATTTATTTATTTATTATTATTATTTGAAATAACCTGCTCATATCTACTTCTCTCTGCCCCTCTTGTCCAGCATGGGCTGACTGCTACATCAGCAGAGCTGCATCTTCTCCCGGTGCCTTCGCACTCAGAGGGCTGCAGCAGGGATCCACGCTGTGCTCCTCAGCCAGGGTTAGTGCTGTTTCGTGGAAAGCGTTAACCAGCAGTGAACCCACAACATTCAAGTCCAAACAGTTTAACCTGGAAACGCATCAAGATGATGCAGGTTGTCAGACTGTACTACATCCGAAGCACAACTCCTAGTGCAAGAGCTTGGCTTCTCTATTCCATCCCCAATGGTTTGGGGGAAACATTGAGCTGCCTCCTTCCCAGTTCTCTATCTGCAGTATTCACGTACAAGGTTAAATCGCATCTCAGAAGTACGTTTTTAGAAGCCACTTCACCTACAAGAGTTCAGCTGTTTTGGTAAGAGCTTTGCAAAAAGATGAGATCCTCACATTTACTAAGGAGTCGAGCAGACCTGGCAAGTCAACAAAAGCACGTTTCTGAAATCAATGGGCACAGCACTGACTCCTTCCTCACTTGAAAGTGACATAACTCTTATGAGCTTCCTCCCAGTGCCTGTCAAAATTACTTCCAAGTCGTAATGCCATGCCTGGAGATGCTAACAGATCCTTTTTGAATTTTCTGTCTCAGGCCTGACCTTCCTTTCAGGCTGCCCTTGTCACTTGTGGATTTCAACTGCCAGCTGTTGGAGGCAAAGACTAAGAATACAACAAAAGCCTGAAAACGTGCAGGTGATCTAACCTCAGTGACTCAGTTTTCCAATCTGAGCTCACTTTCTTCCTCCACCACTTTCATAAGACTCCATTGGGAAGAGGAGTGGGCTGTGAAGAAATTAAGCCATACGCATGCAAGCGTATGTTCCTTCATGGTGTTCTGCAGAGCTGAAAGACCCCAGAAAGCCGCCACACAAAGCAGAGCCCAGGGCTGGAGCCACCTCCCCGGCTCCGTGCCTGGCCAGGCCCGCGCTCAGCGCAGGAACTTGGCTCCCCACCCGTTTCATTAGTTGTGAATGGCTTTTGCATTACCAGATATCAGGCCTGTTCCTCCACCCCCCCAGCCCCCCCGACACCCCATGTACCACCCCTGTCACTTCCTGCAAGCAGCAGCACAAGCCCGGCTTCAACCCTCCAATTTGTCTGTTTAGTGTCTTCATAAAAGAGGTAGAGAATGAAAGAAAGAGGCTGGGGGAAGGGGACGGGATGACTAAATCAGTAACTTGTCTCTTTAATTTCTCTGCCCCCCCAACCCCCCCATACATCCCCTGGGGACACGGGCTTCAAAGTGAGCTACAAATATTTACTAATTCTATTAACAGGATACAAATTGTTTTCAGGGGAGCATCAACCACACAAACCCGTGTCAGCCCCCTCCTGATCACAGACCCCCAGTGCACCCCCCCGCCGCCTGCGCAGCCACATGGACTCCATAGCCAACCGTTCCCTTCCCGCCCCCCCAATTTTTCCTAAGTTCAAGATGAGTTGAAGGGTCAAAAAGGCAAAGGGTGTTTCAGAAGTTTAGCAGACAGCATTTGGTAAAGGGAAGGCAGCGAGGGGCGGGAAGGGGCGGGGGGAGAGGGGAGAGGAGGAATCTGGCATGCATTAGGCTGAGCAGTTCCAAACATCCATCCTCCACAGACTTGTTACTTTCTTTCTCACAAGAGGTTTTTTTTTTTTTTTTTCTTTTTTTTTTTTTTTTTTTTTTTTTAATTTGTGGTTTAAGATTTTTTTTTTTTTTCCTATCGGCCAACAACTGTATTTTCATCTCCTTCCCCCACCCCCCCGTGCTGCCTGCTTGCCTCCAGAAGCACGCGCCCGCCTGCAATATTCGGACACATCCTCCATGCTTCACCGAGGAGCCGCTGCAGGGAGTTTGGCACAGTTGCTGGTACCCTCAAAGGCAAATAAAATACTCTATGGTGGATGAGAAAGGAGCCCGAGGTGCTGAGATGCCCACCAAAACACCAAGGAGGGACAGGGCTCGTACGTGGGCCCATCAAGAGCATCTCACTACTCAGCTGTAGGGACAATGGGGAGCTTGCTAGGAAGGAGAATAAGATTTGTGGTCTTAGACAAAGGCCACGGGTGCTGCTGCACAGTTTGGTGGAATATAATTAGAGTTAATACCAGCTAAGCCTCCGGCTCCACAAAGTCTTCCAGGATGTAATTTTCCCCAGGACTTAAATGTTGACCCATATCTCGTTATGTTTTATGAGCCCAAAATAAGAGCAGTACAAGCTGTGTGTTCAGAAGAAATAATACTTCCCAAATGTCCAGCTACCTAAAAAGCAAAGCCTTCTGGCTGACCGGACAGATGACCAAAGCACTCACAAGCATGTCAAAGTGACAGCAGGCCAGGTCCGAACTCCGAACACTGCCTCCTCACTCTGAAGGACCATGGAAAACCCATCCAGGCACAACAGTGTGATGGACACATGGAAAGTGACTTGCGCCAGCTTTGTCCCCTTGCTGTCACCAGGTGGGACACAAGATTATTCTCCTCCCACTGAACTGATGCCATGGGGAGAAGGTGGCTGCACATGGCTGTTTTTTAACCTTTTCTGGCATGCCAAATATTTTCACTTTTGTTCTGGGTCGAGGAGCACTGAAGATGAAGCAGAGTGTTCGACACATTGCAGAGGAGCTGCTGAAGGACCTGCCTTCTGCCAACCAGATGGGAGAGCTGAAGTTGTGGTACGTGGGGATTAACACAACAACCCACCTGACCAAAGACCTTCGGTATCACTCCACATCTTTGCTTCCAACAGCAGATGAAGCAGTCAGTCCAGCAGAATCTTTCCACAAACAGAATAGATAAGATCCAATGCTTTAGTGGAAATCTCCCAGCCTTCAAAAAAAGGGAACTTCCCCAACTTTAGGAGGTGAGAGGAAAGGGCACGTGCACACAGGAAGGGAGAACAGAGAGGGTTGATGAGGAATGGGAGAACACTGCAACCTGCTGCACCTCGCCAGCTTCAGGCACTTTGCAGACACACACGTTTGAAGTAACATTGCCCCCACCTTATCAGTGAAGAAATAGGTACCTCCAGAGGGCAATTCAAGTCTCAGTTGGATTGAAGTGCCCTTTGGCACTGAGCAGTTCAATAGTGCCTGAAATTAGCCTAAATGAATCTGGGCCTTAATCAGCAAATGGACTTTTCATGCCACGACAAGTGTCAAGATTGCAAATTATTTTTTATTTCAAATGAGGACCAAAAAAAACCCCACCAACATTTCATTTTCCCCATGATTTATTTTTAAATTAATTGGAGTTAATCAAAATATGTATTTTCAGTCCTTTCAGAAACATTCCCAGTTAATTTTACAGATCTTTAATTTGTCTAAACATAAACTACATTTTAAGAAATTAATTTTTCCCCCCGCAAGGAGAAAGAACAAACTCCCTAACCTGGGAACTACTGAAGTCAGACCCCTGACATTATTTCCCCTGTTACATTATTTAAAACAAGAAGTCCTGAAAACATATCCATTTGCACGTAGAAGAATAATGAGTTTTCAACCAAGGTGATGACGTTTTCCTAAAAGGAGCTGATACACCAGCATTTTCCAAATCACTTATGATTGGCATGACTTAATTACCCTATAGAGAAGGGTAAGTCAAGGGTTCGACAGGGCTTTGGTGACTGCCAACTTATTCCAGTCCACGATCCAGAGAAACTGAATGCTGCTTTTCGTAACAGCAAGTGACAAGGACCCTAAATTTCTCCTAATATGAGCTATCATGTTTGACTATTCCTTGATATTCCTAACAGATCCACTTTATTCAATTTACAACAGAAGTCTTCTAATGCACAGTTTAAGGGGGAAGGAGGGAGGAGAGGAAAAAAATCTACCACCAAATTAGTTCTCTGATAGTTTTCAAATGTTCAAAACGTCAATCTCCTGGCAACACCTGCACATGGCACATAGACCTTGGCTTTCTGGAGTCCCTGCAGCATCTTTTCAAGTAATCTACAGGAGAATAGAAGGATGTGGCCTTGGAAAAAAACTCCTAAGTGCATAAACAGCTGTGGCCACATTTCCTACGTCTGACATCTCAAGGTTGCTGCAGGAGGGGAGAATGAGGACAAACAAGGCTCTATAACAGGCTCTCCAAAGAGAAGTATTCCCTGTGTGTTAGTTATTCTTTAAAGAGTGCAGCAACTGAATTTGTAGGAAGATTTTAGTTGCTTTCTGGTAGCTGCTTCTTGCAATAGCTGTTGCGTAGAAGATTTCCGTGCTGCCTACCTACAAATACCTGTGGGCACCTGAATATGCACGGCATATGGATGCTTGGGTAGATAAAGTTATAGATGTGGTAAAACACAGCAATAGAAACATCCTCCCTCATGTGAGTGGACCTGCAAGGCTGATGAGCGTTGAAGTGACCACAACAGTCAAAATCATTACCGGAGCGTGGGCATTATGCAAACAGAAGATAATCCTGAGGATAACCTACAGCAATTTTAGCTACAGTCATATCTACACCATCTGCAACACTTGACAACCTACCGCTACGAATGAGGGAGCAAATAATTCCCAAGCTGGAAACCCAACAGTCGCTCTCGGACAGCTCTGATGACACGGGCCTCACCTGGAGGATGGCGCAACGGATCCAAGAGGCTGCTGTAGCCATTAGTGCTTTCTGGTTAGCTCATCACAGCGCAGGAGGACGTGAATGTCAATCTAAGGGGGGACGTCTGGGTAATGCGTGCTAGCACCGAATGCAAGTCTGCATGAGGGGGGCTCATCCACACCAGGTGTGATCTCCGAAGCTGAAGTCACAGGCTGCAGGGACAGATATTGGCAAGAGGGCAGGGGCAGCACTAGGAATAGCGCCTCTGGCTGAGGAAGAGATCTGCCTACTGAAAAGCGAGCTCAGAGTCACTGTATGCCAGTGACATTGCTCCTAAAATGTCTTGCTGTGCCCTGTAGAAATCCAAGCCCTGTTTTGCTCCCTGCGGGCTGTTTGACTAAACCCGGCGCTCCTCATGCTATCAAACAGATAATGCTCAATCTAGGACGCAGATCAGAAGCACAAATGGGAATAAGCCATGTGAAGGAGACATCTTTGAACACTGCTGAGCACTTGGTCAGGGAGCTGAAGAGCTGCTGGGCTGCGGCAGGTGAAGCCAGCTGTTGTGGAAAATGAGCAGAGCGCGAGAGGCTCAGCCTCCATCTATTCCCTTTGCTGAGCTCAACTCTCCACAATCCTTAAAAAGGGAGGAAACAAAGCAAAACAAAGCCTCTCTGCATCAGCCTGTTTTGGCCATACATCCTCCCTACTGCAATGGCACTCAGACCATCGCAGCAACCCAATGAAGTGTTGCTGTAATTAAGGTTTAATGGAGCTGCAAGGCTGTGTCATAGCAAAGAGCCTTATAACGGAGGTGGAATGCAATTTACTACCCACCAGGTATAGAGCAATAAATCTGCAATATTTATTGGCAAGAGAAAGAAATGTGATCCAGAATTCCATATGCGGGGTTGGGGGAGGAGATGAACACCACTTCCAAGGGGGAAAACTTCCTCCGCTGCTCGTAGCCTATTGCTGGTACATCCTGAAACAGGGACAGCATTTATGCACTGTAGCCATTCCCAAGGATCCCAAAGCAACTTCCAGACTGCACAGACTGCACCAACCTGGCTGCTTTGAGGGCAGGGAGTGGCAGCTGGTACCCCGTCAGTCGCGGAGGGAATACTGCCGCTAGCACATCTGGCCAGCCCCGCATTCCTGCAATATGAGCCCCAGGATAATGTGAACAGAAAAACCTTGGGGCCAGACCTACAGCTGGTGTAAACCAGCAAAGGCGTACTGATTTGCACCCACTGGTGCTGGCCTTGGGTTCCCCCCCACACTGCCTCTCTCGCTTGAAAATTGCGGGCAAGCAGTAAACTGCATTTTATTCTATTTATTGCCCTCAGAAGGGGGAAAGGCTGAGCAGGCTGGAGAGCTGAGCCTGCTGTTCCCGAGGAACGAAGGTATTCCTGGCCTGCTGCTCAAGGCCATTAAACCGCCTCTTCTACTGATTCCCAGTGGGGAAGCATCTGTTGCACCCCAAGTGCTCTGGCAAATTTGGGTCAAGTCACACTGCAGTGGCAATCTGAGTGCAATGACGCCATGGAAGTAGTGCTGAGGGGATGCCACTGACCAGTCCTCGAGTACAGAAGTGGTAACTAGAGAAGTTCCACATTTCTTAAAGTCCTGAAACTGCACAAACATACTGTCTAAATATACATACGTACAAGCAGAGGAGAACATACCTTCCAGCTTACACAATACACGTTTTATTCTATTAATTTGTTTTTAAGCTAGATGGAGTGCCTGTGTGGGAACGGGGTACAACATTCTTCGTTGTCCAGAAGTGGACGGTCAGATGTCAATAGCTAAGAAACTAATATTTTACTAAAATATTAGTAAAAGCACAATACAGAACTATTGCCAGGTGGAAAAACAACCAGAAAAAAAACCAGTCCTGGAAGGTGCTGAGTACCTGTGCTGAGACAGTGGGAATGACAAATAGCTAGTCCCTCCCGTGGGACTGGATTATTTGTTTCCTATGTGTCCAATAGACATTTTCTCTGAGAGAAACAACTAGCAGGTGGCTAGTTCTGCCTTCCGAACCGGCTGTGGCAGATGCAGGGCTGTGCTAAGGGGAAGCTAGAGTTTCACGTCCTTTAATTCCCTGCTAGCTAACTGGGTTGTTGGAGGGTCACCGACATTTGTTTGTCTGCATGTGCGAGTGTCAGAGACTGAGCAATGGACAAGAGGGAGTTTTCCAGCAAGATTAAGCCTCTACCAGAACTGGCTCTGTCCCAAGAGCGACTCTCAGAAACACTGGCATAAATCGGCAACTGATACTACTCGCTTCAATGGAGTTCCTTGGGAAGCAACTGACAGCACTGTTTGGCCCAGTGGGTGCTGATCCCATGGCTTATGCTCTCTTTTTCCCTGTCTGAATTTCCCACATGGATTTCCCATTCATCTCCACAGTTCAAAGGTTTAGGACCACAGAACTACATCACCATAGGAGCGATTCCCACTGAAGACCTCAGAGAAGATGCCTTGGCAGCGATACAGCTTGTACCTGGTACCATCTGTTGTAACTTTGTGGTGACGTTAGTGCTCTGGCTCCTCTCAGTCAAGAGGAGGGTGAGGTGACAGGGCCATGGGGCCCTTCATGTGGTTTCAGCATTTCAGCACGAGCGTGTTGTGGACTCTGGCAGCATTTCAAGATAGCGTCCGAGCTCACTGTAGACGTGCCAAGATGATAACCTTGGCCATATCTGCTGAGGCAAAGGTTTCAAAGGCTCCTCACGGGCCTGACTTCCAAGTTGAAAAAGCCCATCATTTATTGACTTAGGGAAAGAGCTTCATTACCAGCTGGGAGTGCACTTGAGATGAATAACCCTGAGAAACTGTAAATCTACCCAGAATGCAGACTCTTGTCCTAAGAGGTGTTGCATTAGCAGGCAGCTTTTCAGTCCACTTGGCATGGCAGCAGGCCTCTGCGGTGTTGGCAGATGGCCCCCAGCCTACAAGGGCAGCAAAACCCAGCAGCTTTCACTCTACAGTTCTTGGGCAACTTCACAGAGCAAGCATTTTCCCCCCAGACTGCATGTCTAAAGGTTTCTTGTGGCCTAGTAAAACATACATGACAAATACAAAATAATGTAAGGTTTCTTGTGGCCTTAGTGCATTCACATAACACATACCCACATGGAACAGGGCTAGCCTGTCAGGGCTTCCTGCCCTCTGAACCTACTGATGAGGTTCAGAGGGCAGGAGGGGTTTTTTTTTTTTTTTTTTTTTTCCTCCAGTCTTCAGTTAAAAACATCCTTCTAAGACAGTGCCAGGTCCCATCCGAATGCCATGGTGTGCACCTCTAACCACCGCAGGCTGAGCCACGTACCTCTGGGAAGCCTGAAGCCTTAGTTCTTTGGCATACAGGAAAGGAAAGTAAGACCTACCATTTCTGCAACATTCTTCTCAAAAGTCTTTCTGGTAGCCCCAAGCTTTCCATGGTGCCAGGCCTCAGGCCACACCAAGTGCCTTGGGAATCTCTCTGGATCAAACTGCAAGAAGCAGGATTTGGCTTTGGCTTGTTATGCTCTGCTTGGCTTCCTTCACATATGACAAGCCAGAGACCGTTCTAGAAGACCCTTTTTGGAAATGACGAAGGCCACAAGAAGCTTATTTTGGCTTCTCCAGTCTCTTCTCCCAGCTACCCTGCATTTGTCTTGCTCTACACCATCCAGCCCCGCTCCTCCCTTGCTGCCAGTGTCTGAGAGCTATTTTCAGCCTTCGGGCCCCTACAACTTCAAGGCTAACACCAGTGGCGGTATTGGTCAGCCCAAAGCCTTCATTTTATTGGTCTAGATGATGCCCAGGACCTGCTTTGAGCCAAACCTTCTCCCCCACCTGCAGCTCCCACACTAGGGCCTGGCAGTACAGCACCAAGGGCTAATCCTCACAAAATATGCCCTTTCTGCTCTGAGAAAAGCCCCATCTCTGGCTGAGGGCAAACACAGTTCTTCCTTCCCAAAGGCACTGTGAGGCTCTTTACGCTGCCTAAACACAGCAAAGACTGTTATTTCCCCCCCCCCCCCCCCTCCTTCTCACTGCCTGCAGAGCCAAAGGGCCTGTTTGCTTTCCTGTTACTTATCAGAAAGGTTTATTTGCGATTGCTTGAGAGGGGAAAAAGCCCTCTGTAGCCACAGGCAGACAAGCTCAGTGCTCAGGAACGTAATGGCTGGAGCCCGTGGGCCCATATGCTTGCCATCCTGTGAGGTGGAAGGCCAGCTCTGATCATCTCCAGCTGCTCAGGATACAATTGATCAGGTATGGCTGGACGTCAAAAAACAGGGGTGAGTTGGCTGGGGGCTGTGGCAGGCAGGAGAATGGGCAAGGAGCTATTTAAAGCGTGTTGCAGCACTGGGAACGTTCCTGTTTGGAGACATCAGGGCTGCAAACACAAACACATGCACAGTCCCCGAAGGGAGGGAAGTTATATTTTCTCTGTCAGCTGCTATAGCATCCTCTGAGCTCCATGAGAGAACGAACTAAGATTTCATACCGCACTGAATAATTCCTGCATTTTTGGGTTCCTATTTCCTCCTCCCCAATGAATTAAGACCTAGGAATTCAGCTTGTTTGTTGTTGCTTTTGTTACTGAATATCCATGAAAAGCTCAATGTCCCTGGGAACTAATTAGGTATTAACCCTGCATTATTGCTGCATATCAGCCATGGAAACATGCCATTCAGATAAATCTCCTTGAAACATGGAAATATTGACTGATCAGGTGGAATGGCTAAAGTTAAAAAATAGAAGATATCTGACACAGGAAAGAAAATAAAGAAGGAAATATTTCAAGTGAAAGCAACTACACTGTGTTCTTGTATACAGTTTTTATCAAGTGATAAAACTACCAGACAGGGACAAATCTTTGCACAAAAGAACCATAAGGTCTCAGCTACCACTAGGAATCATGTCTACGAGAAGTGTGGGTGATGTTGGGAGCTATACCAGGTCGTATTGTATCCAGACCTGAACTTCTACACTTGTTTTGTCCTTAGCACCTCACCAAACCCTTAATGTCTTTGTGCAAGATAATTTTGGAAGACCACCTTGACCAGGTCACATCTTCGAAGAGCAGGGCCTTTAGTGATGTTAGGCTCTCTGCAGGCAGTGAGTTTGTATTCGGGAGGATCTCCGATGCACTGCAACCTTTCACAGCCCGCTGTTGTCTGACACAGAAGCCCAGAACACTAACAGCATGAGATGAATAAGTGCGTGCATATCTACTTTATTTTTTATTACTCAAGCCATTTCAAGAATTCACAGATAATTAACTCTAAATGCTTTTTCATCTGTTTTCCCTCAAAAATCTTCTCATTTGACTTAAAACCCTCATTTGCGGTCCAGGCAGCAACACACTTAATCACAATGAACAGGGCCACAAAGCAGCTCTGAAGATGCCTTTAAGTATCTGAAGAATCTGAAACCAAGCCATAGGCAATAGGATTGCTCTCATCCAGCCCCCCTTGCTACAATAAGCTATGTGCCCCCTCCCAAGCCTTAGGAGAGACAGCAAAGATCCCGATGCCTCCGGTGGCAGGGATACAGCACCCTCCTACCTGGATGTTTCTACAACACTGTGGCAGCCTAGACAAACACTGGCTCCAGTCAACACACCACTGAACCAAAATATTGTGATTTGATAAAACAAACTCAACAGCTGTTTAGACTTCAGCTGACCAGACTCACAATGGAGGTTTCCTTTCCAACTTCCCCTATTTATTCACACATCCCTGCCATCACGCAGTTTGGCGACAGCACCAAATCTGTTCCCTTCTCCTTGCCTCCAGATCCCCTCCTTGTCCCTTCAGATGACTAGTTCCCCAGGATCATCTCCCACTGTTTGCTTGGAGCCAACACAACAGGACTCTGGGCTTCTTCAGGGAACACTATGGCATGGCTATAATGATAAATTATTCTTTTAGTTATTTGCTTTCAAGTTGTTGTACAAGCACTTCCCACAATCCACTGTGGAAGCAAAAAGCCTCATTTCAATTGATAACGGATTTACAGAATGCAGTGGTCCTCCCCAAAACCTCTGCAACCCCCGTCACAATAAAATAATCCCGCCCCTGATGACAGCTACACCCAGCCTGCAAGTCCCCTTGCACAACACACTCTTGAGAACTCACAGTAGGTCTGTCCCCACACCAAATTAAAGCCAGATAGAACCAATTAAAGCAAAAAGGTTGGGGTCTGCTGAGACAACAGAAGGTGCCTGGGGGTAAAGTCTCACATCCGAATGCAGGAGAGATGCCACTGCCCAGACTTCCTGGCTCCTTCATGAAAGCCAGGGCCCAGCAACGCCTCTGAGGACTGGAGACTGCCAGTCCTAACGTTTTGTGGTGGGGCTCACAGTGCTGAATAGCAATGAAGACTAAAGTGTGGGACATGGGAAATCAGATGAGGGATTTCCTTCCATTACTCAGAGGCAACAAAATCCTGTGGGGGCCCTGAGACAAGAAAAGCAAGCCCAAAACACCAACAGATGAAGGTTTAATTCCTCTGTAAGACTCATTCTCCACCATACACTTCTCCACCATCACCGCAAGATACAGCATACATATTTACAGCTATTCCTATAACCAGCCCCTCAGAAACATCCTCTGATGATCCAAGCCCCGCTCGCTGGGAATTGCAGAGCACTGCAGCCAGTGTCCTCAGGAACAAACGCTGGCTTTGTAATGCCAGCCCCCTTCAGGCCACCCCCCCTCCTTTTCTCCCCATGTGGCAGTTTCAGCCTGCATGCCATCCAATTTGTTACCTACAACGCAGGTCAGGGTCCCGCTGGGTGCTGTACATCTCCTCTCAGCTTGGGGCACTTTGTTTCAAAATTCCTCCTCCCCAGCAAGGCTTTAGTTGGAACAGAGAAAGAACAAGGCAAAGAAAAGACACTGACACAAGCCCTGATTAGTGAAGGAGGATTTTTCTGTGTTTCTCCCCCCGCTCCCCGTAAATTCTCCAGTGTCCTACTAACAGCTCCCTAATTCCCAGATTTCCTGGTGTGTGTCAAATGCCTCCCCAAGATCCTGAGATCTTCAGCTTCCATGGGGAGCAAGCGAGCAGCATTAGCTCTTCTGACTTTGCCTTACCAGGCTGATTTGTGGTGTGAACACACTCTAATTAGTCATTTAACTTAAGAACTAAGACTCCCAAGCGAATAAGATTTCAGAGGGGAATTCAGAGCTCTTCAGACTGAAATTATCATCAAGTGCCTAATGCAATTGTTTTGCTTCTCCTTTTCAAGGCCTCTTTTTCTCCATTTGACTCTTAAAATACGCAGCATGAATGCTTCCACATCTTTACCAAACCACATCTTGTATAGCTTTTCCTGAAGTCAATTGGGTAAACGCGCATCCCATTTTTGTCTTCAGGATTTGCCCTGGGGAAAGGAAGGTGTTTCTCTTCAAGAGTTAAGAGCTGGCCAGCAACAAGTGCTACTTCATGCCTGCCTTACACAATGGATGGCAGCTCACAGAAACCAGTTAAAAACTCCAAGACTCCCAGCATGTAAAGGGATTCTTAAAGATTCAGGATGCTCTGAACGTTAGACTAGAACTGGACTGAGTTTTAAAGGAGATCAAATCTTAGTTTAAATCCTGATCTGAGCAAATCTGAGCCTGCATCCTGAAACAAGTCTAGTGCTAGATGAACATCCTCACTGAGATTGTTCAAAAGATCCTGTAAATAACCACATTTGCAACTTATGTACACCCAGAGGCTGGAGAACTTGTGCTTATGGCATTCCCAACTCCAGTACTGTCATGCTGAGTAACCCAAACTCAGCACTATAGTTTCCCCAGCTCGTACTCCTCCTGATAGAAGAGACAAGCTGGTGACTTTGTGCACAGTTTGGAAAGTTTCCAACTAGTTTAGCAGGGCTCTGTTCAATGACTTAATCCTCTGAAAAGATGTAGGCTGTGCAATATTTTGGCTTCATATCAGATCATTGCACAACTTGCTGGCTGTAAAGTAAAACTGATTTCTGGGCAGGCTAGCCTCCTGGAAAAAGCATTGGCCTGGGAAACTTGCAGCAGGGTTCAAATCGCCCGATCAGGTACCTAAACCGTGACTGTTGAAGCACCTAAAACATCTACTCTCAAATGTTGCCCAGTCCAGAAGGGGCCCAAATCTCATCAACACCTACTTCAGACTGCAATACCCTCCCCTGCACCTGTGCAGAAGCTCCTCTAGGTAGATAAGCAACATGACTTTTTCTGCCACAACCCACACCATGATGTTCTTGGATGCTTCCAGCTCTGTTAATTCCACAAAGAGCCTGGACACCCACATGCCACGGTCTTTGGACGAATATCTATTTCAGGTGCCACAATGCCTAAGCCAGGTATACAAAGTAGGTATTAGGGTATTTGAGACTGGATTACCAATCCTGAATGTGCTACTGTCCTGCCAGATGGTTTTGAAGCAAACACTTCACCTCTGAGTGCCTATCTCCAAAACGGTAATGCAGGTAAAAGCATATAAAGCACATTGAAAGGAAGACAACAATTAGTTCTATGAGCTTGTGAATATACCTTGCTTTACTCAAGACACTGAAAGACCCAATAGACAGTCTGCTAAATGAAATTGAAGGCTGGCAAGACACTGGATAACTTGGTTAAGTTGTACACCAGTTTTAGAAGATAAAAACTAAGCAAAAGTCTTGGTCACTATTGTGACACCTCAGAAGCAAATTATTACCAGTGAACAATACCTCTTCCACCCGAACAAGAAAATTTACCTTTAGCCTGGCACGCACACACAAAAAACCTGTTAAAATCTTTTTGATGTTGCTACAAGTGAAGTGTGAAAAACCTGCCATGGTGTCAGCTCTCCCTATCTTCTGAGCCCAGCTCTGCAGACAGCCAATATCATGTGCACCTACGTGTGATGGATCTGACTTGGGCATGAAATTTTCATTAGTTCTTGCACTGTGCACAGACACAGGGTTTCACTGATCTAATAAGCTTCACATACCACTGCCCGACTGCCTATAGCTGCATAAAAGAGGAATGTGATTAGACCTACATCTCTCTCTTTGTAGATTTCCAACCTTATCCCACAACAGAATCACCAGACCTCCTACACAGTTCTTCTAGAAGAGAAAATGTTGCAGTACAATACTTGAAAAAGATCTTAATTCCCCCCTATAACTTTTCTAGTCACGGTAAAAATGTTTTTATTGGTGAAAAGGGTCTGCAATTTCTTCAGCAGGACAGCTTCTAGAGGAGGTCCTGCAAAGATGTAAAGCAAATTTGGTTTTGTTTTCTAAACAGAGACTGCCAGACAAATCCTCAAGCTCTCTAGGTAACCTGTTCTTCCTCTTCAGTATGGTGCTTAAAGGAGCTGAACAGCTGAACTGTGAAAATAATCCATTAAAACTAAGTTCTCAAAGCATTCTTCCCCCAAGCACAGCACTGCATTTAAGGGGAAAAGATATTATCTTCTTGCAAGTGGGTACAAAATCCCTGCATATCCTTTGAAACATTTTAATGTCATATTAACATCTTTTATTCTGAGCCCTGGATCCCCCAACATCACACAGAGCTCCTATTAGCAATTCATACAAGCACAGAACGTTGTTTAGCTCCTCTCACATCATAGCTCTGGACACCACACAATTCCTGTTGTTTTCTGAAAGTCCAGTGAAAAAAGTCACCACCACTATGAGACAGAATTTCAGCTGATACAGAGATCAAAGGAATCAACAGGTTGAAAGAGAGCAAGCTTTGCCTCCCTAACCTTCTGAGCAAGAATTCCTGTGCTAGAACTATCTGAACACAGAACTAGGCTGCAGGTTTCCCAGTGAGGAATCCTGTCTGTCACTGGTAACCAGGTCCAGGGCTTTCTCCCCCAGAGATTCAGATAACATTCAGAAGATGATCCAATATATAGCAGCCTGATTTCACTGGACGAGTCTTCACAAAGCTGATACCAACAGCCCTCTCGGCAGCAAGTCACAGAACAAAAGGGGATGAGGACCCCTAGTACTAGTGAGGACCCTGTGCAGCTCCTTATAGAACCCTCCTTGCTATTGCCATGTGTGCTGGCAAACACCATATGCGATTTGCAGAAGTGACTCACATCGTTTTACCCATGTAAGAGAGGGAGGAAGTCGCACATTTCCCCAAGCCTGAACCACCTGCTTTGCAAAATCCCATTCTCCAGCGACAGCCACACAGGACCATGGACAGCAGTCCCATGCAAGACGTGCCACACGCTGGGTGTCCACCTTCCACGCTTCAGCAGCCTCACAGAGCCTGCTGTACATAACAGATTTCAGCAAGAGGCTTGCTTTTCTTAGTTACCCTGAACTAGAAGATTAAATCACTTGCATAAAGTATCTTGAACCAGTTCTGCTCATCCCGAGGTACTGAAGTTCTCTGGCAAGCATGCATTACTCCAAGGAATGCCGTTGTCTCTGCTGAGCAGTCTCTGGGGATTGCCTCGGCCAGAACTGTGTGGAGAACTTAAAATTTCTCTGCTCCACTGTAAACAGGAGTTGTTCCCAGCCCACAGCCTGTTAAGTAGGATGCAATGACAGCATTCAGAGGAACACCTATTAGCTTCTCCTCAGCTCCCACTGTTACTTGGCCCCAGCTTCCAAGACACATCAAAAAAACCTTCTGTGTAAAGGCCAAGTTGTTACACTCCCACATACGCAAGATGAATTCACCCAATGAGCAGAGAGCATGATAGCATCTCATTTGTTTATCAACCATTTTACACAGCTGAATTTACAGTTGTGCAACGCCGGGTGTATAAATCCTTCCATAAGGAAAAAATAAACGGCACATTCATCTCTGCCATAGCACTGCTGCGAGTGATGTTAAATACCAATGCCCATTTATCACCACCTAATTATTAGTTCCCTCATTCCCAAATCCACACAACAGACTAAACATAAGCAGCCTATCAGCCAAGTTTAACTAGCTGCCAGCAGCCACTTTTACTTCCACAAAGAGCACATCACTAAGGCACTACAGGACCAGGGCTCCTATACGGAGGCTTCATTCTCATTCAGCATCCAAACCTGAGCTTGGAGGATGAGGAAAATGAGAGAAACAGCTAGTGACAGTAAGCCCTGATGGGGTCACGGGCTTCGCAACAGCCTCAGCGTGCAGGCGGGTGAAAACATCACTCACAAAGTAAAGGGACAGAGGAAAGAAACAAAAAAGGGAGGAGGGGAGGGAAGGAAAGAAAAAGGGAAGGGTGATGGACAGTTGGACTTGTTGAGGGTGAAATCAATTAAAGTGCATCAAATCCAGAATTCATGCTTTTTCAAAGTGACAAATATGTGCTGGAAACTGAGAAAGACGAAGGGAAAATAATGTCTTTGACCTCCCAGAGACCGGCTGTTCCTTCCGTCAGAGAAGCCAAAAGTGAAGTGAGATGCGTTCATGATAAATTGTAACAGCCAGGCAGCCACCTTAAAAAAGAACGAGGTGAAAAGGTTACAGAAGGAACCCAAAATGCAAAGAATTCAACCAAACATCAAGATAAATCAACTCAGACCCTTGTGTATGCGTGCCCAGCCTTCACAGAGCTGCTGCAGCTCATCTCAATTTGTTAGCCTTACTTAAAGTGCAAGAGACACGCACAAACATCTTGTTTACACGAGCTTTTGAAAACATTGTTCCAGTGAAGGCAGAAGCCTTACCAAGCTAAGGGATGCACTAACTGCATTACCTGCTGTTTTATCTGGGCTAACTGCTAAACAACTTGAGCATTCCCTCAGTGCACTCGAATATCACTGCCACTCCTCTGTTCTGATCAATTCAGCTGTGTTTTAGGTAAAAGTTTCCAAAGAGGGAGATACCTCTCTCCAAAGCAGAATGTAAACCACATAGTCACATCTCAAAGTTTCAGAAGGCAAAGTCTCAGGTATAACCTTATTTTCTCTTGCATTTAGATACAATTTTCTGGTTTTGAGCTTCAAATCACAATACAAATACTTGTCTGGATGCGTTGTAGCTTTAGATCTTTTTCCTGCTGACAACCAGAAAATATTAATTCTGATCATTACCCCATGCAGAATAGTTCAATGCAAAGCTAGAATATCAGAAAATGAAAAGGTACAAGATACCTATTAACAAAATTTGTTTGAAGCTTTCCTCTAAGCATTGTGCCCTACTTGGAAACATAACTTCACAGCAACAGAACACCAATGCACTACGTTTTCAACACGTACATTTTTATACATTTTCCTTATATGGACAGCAAACATCAAGGTAAAACTGAACATTAAAAAAATGATAAGGCTCCCTCAATATTGGCATTTTCCATGTAAAGTAAAACTTGACAGTGGTATACACAGCCATTTTGGCTAAAGTTCTGAATCAGTTCTAACAAAAAGCTTCCCCAGTGATGTATACAATGCTTTGCGTGAACGGCAGCAAGCCAAAGCAGCGTTTTAAGGGAACATCTAATGCAGTTCTGCATGCTCATCCACATCAGCAGGGCATGCCCAATACACCTCCCATTCCAATACTCTGACTTCAGGCTGACTCCCTGACATAGCCCATCAAGTTTTCAAACATCATACGACTTCGTGATGCCCATTTCTTCTTGAATTATTAATAGTAATGGATATTGCCATTTGGTCTTGGAGCAAGAGTGGCCCAAGCCATGCCAACTATTCATGACAACAGCAGACAGACCTTTAAAAGGTTACTGAAGAAGGCATGCCTGCTCCCCTCTCTTGAGCTATTAGTGGCACTGAAGGGACTACATCAGGTAATTCGCAACAGTTCAGATATCATCAGTTGAACCTGTTCACACTGCTGTCACGTGGATGGTCTTGCTCATGTAGCCCAAAGCATGGGAGATGCAGGAGATTCTCAGCTGTGGTGGGGAATTTCTCATGCCTGGGATCCAAGCTGGCATCAAGAGTTTATTGTTGCAAACGCATCAAGGGGAGCGAAGTTTACATTGACATCATGGCTGCAAGGAAGCACAACTATCAAGTCCTGGCTGGCATCCTCACAGCTCTGCCTTCAGAAAGCACTGGTGATCATCTCGCCAACTCCTCCTGACAGATGCCCACCCCGCTGCTGTTGCATTCTTCTTCACGACAACCTTCTCTGGACCGTCCCTTCCCCAAAACAGCATGATTCTCTCAGGGAGACACGAGTTCACATCAACAAATTCTTCTCGACACTGCCCTGAAGCACTTTCGCTATGATCAGCTATTCAGAGTGATGGGACACACTAGTTAGATCTCTGTGTGTTTATCAATCCCTTCTCAGCCATTTTCCTCTGTAAAGCCGTCAAATCTTTTTCTTCAAGCTCTGTAGGAACGGTTAGGAGCTATCTCCTCAGAGGTGCCTGCCCTGCCACTTGGATTTTGTCCCCCTCTTGGAGAAGTTGGCTGTCAGCAGTCGGAGGGCTGGCCTGCATGACACAGACACAGCAGCAGTGCTGCCGCTGCCAGTGCCCTTGGAGTGGAGCAGTCCATATAAGACACCTGTAAGATCCCCTGCCCCTGTACAGGGGACAGGGAGGAGCACTGCCTACTTCCTCACAAAGAAGGAAGGGTGGGAAAAGCCCAGGGATGAAGCCAAGGAAGTTAAAATTCTGCAGTCCCCCACACCAGACACAATCACTGTTCAGCTCAGAGCATGAATGGGGCTGCTGCATGGGACCACTGGATTTTAGAGGATTTGAGGGAGACCAGACATAAAAGCACACTGGACTCTACATGCATATCAATATTTCAGCTCTACTGCCATGATCCTTAACCAACATAAGGCAAGACATTTAAAGAGCATCAAATCAAGAACCGACCCATTACATCACTACGACAAGTGTAAATGAAGCCCCATACACCACCAACAGATTTGGGCCTTATAAGTTTCCTTCTATTCCTCCAGGGAATTTGCTGCCTGAAAAAAGTCACGCATCTTCCCTTTCACACAGGGAGTATCAGATGGCATTTGCCTTCTACTAACGCTCGCAGCCTTTGTGGATGGCAGTGAATTGCCAGCCAGTCTTAATCATCATAGATGCTGTCCTACGCAACTACAGTACGTAGCTTATATGCAGCTTGATCGCGCAGATCTAGGTCAGCATTCTGCATCCTGACAAATGTCAGATGAGAACACTTATTTCTCCTTTCACACTTGTCATCGGCCGAGCTGGTTATCAGCCCCATTTTGCAGCCGGGGGAATGAAGCACAAAGCAGTGAAGTGACTTGGCTCTGGACATTTTGCAGGCCTGTGCCTCCAGGAGCAGCACCCCTAGAAGCAAGTCCTTGGTCCTTTAAGTGACCACTCAGGACCACACCACATCCAGAACACTCACGATAGTGCTGGGAGGATATACGTGGCAGATGGGCAACAAAAACCACTTGTAGAGATCAACAGTTAGGTTCTTCAATCATCTATCTACCTGAGGAGATTACCAGAATTTCAGGTGGCTCACGCAGCTTTCACAGAGATGACAGACCAGAACTTAAGACAACATCTACCAACTTCCAACAAGCTCCATATTCTTTCCTTGCTCATAAGCCAGAATAAGCACTTGAGGTTTTGGATCCTTTTCTTTAAGCCCTGCAGACCGGGGCAGGAATCTCACAGAACAACCCTTCATGCTCTATTTCATCAAATCTGCCGGATGCGAGCAGAGAGACAAACATGAGATTAGATATACGAAACCAACGGGACATTTCACCATCCAAAAAAAGGGCTCTGTCACTATGATTGAATAGCTTCTGCTCCTGCTTCTGATGTCTCATGTCAGAAGGGGCAGATGAGAAAGGGCTGCGTGGCAGAAACAGCTTCACGGAGGAGTCTGGTAACTGGCAACCAGACAGCTCCGTATCAGACATCCACAAGATTCCCAAGAGCCAGACAGCAACTGTTATCATTTTAGGACCAAAATTTGTCTGTTTATCCAAAAATATGTACTGTCTGAACATCAGTACTTTTTATTTCAGTTTTGGAGTTTTTGTTGACTTTCACTAAATTGCTCATTCACCGCATGAAACCTTCCATCCACTCAGTGTTTCAGTTGTTTTTTTTTTTTTTCCATCTCTTCTAAAACTCTTTTTCCATTTTTGTGGATTTCAAGGTAATTTGGTGCTGAAATATTTTGGGTGAACTGAGAATAGAGATGATTTTAATTTTGAAAGGAAAAAATAAACACCTTTAAGCTCCAGTTTCATTGCTGTTCATTATACAAGTGAGCAAAATTTTAACTTTTTTTTATTTTTTTTAAAGGAAAACCATCAGTAAATGCGACCAAATAAAAACTGCCCTTTGCTGGTCCTTGACATTTGCCTTCACCACAGCTGCAGCCATACAAAACCAGACCGCAGCACTGGGCTTTAGACCCCATGAAAGGTGAAGTTATATTTTTAGAGGGACAGTACAACTAGGGGGAAGAACCACCCCATGCTCCCACCTCTCCCCCAAACCCAATACCAACAGCAAGCCGGCCTTCAGCTCTTTGGAAGACTGCCTCTCAAGAAGGAACAGAGCTCAGACAGCTACAGTCCGGAGTCCACAACATGCTGCTGATACACACCACTCACCTCCACACGTGGTAAGTGAGCATCCCTGGGTGGCAGCTGTGCAGCAGTGACCTTGCATGGTCCTCGAGCTCTGGCAGCTCAGGGCTCCTGCCTCCCACGGCAGTGTGATCACCAAACATCCCTAAAGCATTGCCTGACCTGAGGGGCCTCCTGCCAGCGCTCTTCAAGATCACTTACTGCCTTGCTCCGGACTCAAAATGATTTAAGACTTCCTTGGACACCTTAAGCTCTACTTTTCCTCCTGCCTCATCCCTTAAGGGCAAAGTAGTGATTTGCATGGGGATGCCAGCAACGCCAGGATGCCCACACTATCCTGAAACTACTACATTGCTGATACTAACACCGTATGTGTAGTCTGTTGCTGTGTTTGCTCCCTTTTGAGCACGGACTAGCTATAAGACCTTCATCTACACCCTTAGACCCTCCCACTGCAAGCAGTGGCTTCAGCACAGTATTCAGGTTTGAAGGAACTGGAGCTCTCCACATGCTCCCAGTCCACCCCACAAAGCATTTGTATACAGCACATGGTACAGAAGGGGCAAATCCAGCTCCCCCTTGAGATCCCAACAAACAATGTGTGTTGGTGACACAAACATCTGATCTAATGGGGGATCCCAAGGCAAGATAGGGGAATAAGTGCACATTTAAGTATGGGATCACCAAGTGTTCTGTGCCATTAAGTCAGCGCAATCCACCACTAACTGAAATGGGCCATGTTGTCCAAAAACAAATCCTAGAAGTGCTGGTGAGGGAGGGAATTCAGTAAAAATGCTATTGCACAGTGCCACACATGCAACTCAGCTGGCTTAATTCACAGCTTTCCAGCCTTGACTTGAACAGATTTGTGAAGGACCTGAAGCACTAACCACCCCCTTCTTCCCTCTGGTACAGCTTCCTACACAAACCCTCTGGGACATTAAATCTTCCACTTGCCATATTCTCCTAGGCCAAGAGGATATGAATTTCATAACTCCTCAGCTGAGCTGCCATCAGGAGCCATGAAATACGACAGGAAGCCAACAGCATGGACCTGCTGCACTCCACACACTCACACGAGCCTCAGGGCTGGACAAGCTATTAAACAGAGCACACAGCACAGCACAGAAGGGCACAAGTACACTGGATCAAACCAGAAGAGGATCAGAGCAGGACAGAGCCAACACCTGAGTTGAGGCTGGACTTGCACAAGAAAGCCAGTGCCAGCCAGGAGTCACTTGTTATGTTCCTGACTTCAGAGCTTATGCAGGTACCAGCTGACAGCTTGGAAGGGCTGAAGGAGGGAAACAAACCCTTAATTCACATGTTACAGCTACAAAACACTGCAGGTTTCCTACTTGAACTTGCACCTCCCTAAGCTGTAGGTGATGTGAACTGGTGAACGGACCAGACTTCACTGGGCAGGAGTGGTCTTGTTTCCCTCAGCAGGAGCTCTGCTCGCATAGCTGTTTCTCCAGAAAATCACGAAGCCCAAAGGCACACTTTTTTTCTTCCCCTCGTAAAGTCTATTATGAGCAAGAAGTTCTTTCAGATACCCTCTTTCACCTGAAGACCCTCCTTTCAGGATATTCACAATCAACTAAAATTAAAACCAAGTATTTTTTAAACGCAATACAAACAACAACAACAAAAATCACACTTTACACTTGTTGCAGCTTTCAGTCTCTAAAATGAAAGGATTGAATAGTTAAATAAATCCCCAAAGGAAGCCCATCCCGTTGCCAGACAGGACCCTTGTGCAGACGCTATAAAGCCCTAAGACAGCAGAGCTCAGCACTTCCCCCAGGCATTTGGAAACAGAGGAAAGGGGGGAGACACTTTGCAGTGGGTTACAGGGTTGGTGCTGCAAACACACCTGACACTGTGCAGTAAGCTTTAGATGCCCAATGCACACCACAACTGGAATAATCAGTAACTGAGGAAGCTCCTTAGGGCTTGAGTAAGGGTCATACAGGGAGAGACCAGCATAAGGTTTTATTAATGCACCTTGTGTGGCAAAAATCAAACCTACATGAAAGCGCGCACAGGAAGAGAGTGTTAAACAGCCATGTGAATTCTTGTGCTATGCAGGTGGACAATATTCGTGATATATTGTAAAAGAACTGCTGCAAAGCATCTAGAAGGCCCTTAGTACCATAGATCCTTCCTGCTCTTCCAAATCAAGCTTCCCCTACACAAAGGACACTCAGCAGCATTATAGCCATCCCCACGTTCATGCCACACAAAACAGAATTACCATAGAAGAGCAATAATATTCATTAATCAATCGGTATCAAAAGCTTTTGGATGCAACAAATATTTTTGTTCTCGTACAGATCTCAGCATTAAAGCTGATATGCTTAGTTAAGGAGAAGGGAAGAGGAAAAAGACAGACAGACTTGGATTTTCTTGCTCACTGCTTGCCCAGAGCCTCTAACCTGAGCAAGGCTGCAGTCAGCTCTCTGAGCATGTTTTGATGCACTACCAAAAGAACACCATCATTTAAAAACAATCTTTAAGAACTCAAGTCTAACCGATGGACATTGCCATATGTGGCATTCCTCCAACCAAGAAAACACTTGTGCCACACGCTACATTTGTCCAGAAAAACACACAATCAGGCAACTTCAAAACAAGACACAACAAGCTCAGCAAAAACAAAATGGCTCCTTGCACACTCCCTCTTCAGGTGCGCTCCAACCAGGATTACGTGTATGGCTTTCAATATTTACAAACTCATTACCAAATTCCAACTTTTTTTTTTTTTTTTTTTTTTTTTTTCCTCCAGAAGAGAACAGTGCCTCAAAACAGCCAACTAACTCTTAACACACCCAGTGCTCCATCCTCCCAGGGAACTCGAACACCTCTCTGATGAGGCACCGCTCTGCAATCTTCCTACCCACCACATACATTTCTTGTTACGCATACCGTAATTCCAGCCATACATAAAGTTTGCTTACTCACAGTCAGGAGTAGATGGCTGCTTTCCTTCAGTCTCTTCTGGTTGGTCCTGTTTCCTCCGGGTCCTTCGCAGCACGGCTGACTTTGAAGCCTGCAGTTTATTTTAGCCAGTCAATCAGTAGACTTCAGTAAAAGCAACTTCGCCCCACAGCGAGTTTTCCTCATGGCACAAAAAATACTTTTCTCATCCTTTGAGGAGGGCCTGCAGTCACTTGCAAACTCCACATTTGCAATATTACATAGGAACTGAGAACAAAAGGGAGTTTACTTATAACACATCAGCTCGGGTTGCCTTTTCTCCTCTTCTCAAAACAGCACAGACACCAGGTAACACCTCATGTACAGAACAACAGGATTTGAGTCCCAGCACATAACTACTGAACTTGAATCCTCCAGGTTAGGCACAAAGGGAAGGCCTCCAGGTAGCCCCAGGCTCAAAGAAGGTAAGAGAACGAGGAATTGAACTGAAATGGAGCAGAGGGGTAGGGAGGCGGCCCAGCTGAGGCTCATCAGGGCACTAAGGCTTCACCGGAGCACTCAGTACCCCCGTTAATTTTTACTTAATTGCTGCCCATAGAAGTCAGATGGGCATGTCCTTGCAACTTCTACCTAGAGAAGTTTCTGGACTTCTCTAAGGGAATGGCCCTCTTGGAAAGCCAGAGTGAAACATCTGGATGTCTTTCACTTAAAACTTCAAACCCAGGTGTCTTTTAGAAATATGGGGCTGTGATCAAGCCTGAACCAGCACAGTTGCTGGGAACATAACACACCTCTGTCCCTGAAAGATCCTGACTGCTTTTCCTTCCAGTCAAAGTGTCCGTTGGACTTTTGGCCTGAACTCTGCAAGGCAAAGGGGACCCAGACAGGGGCTGGCAAAACAGCCTGACAGAAGGCCTTGTGAGAAACTGTGCCAGACCGTGGCACAAAACCCAAAGAGAGCCACATCCAGGAGGACAAGGAGCACAAGAGGAACACACAGGCTCCTCACCAAGGTGGCAGCTTTCTGAAGCTTCACTCAGCCGGCTCCACCTGGCTGGGATATCACACTCAGCTGGGCTGTAACCTCGCTCTTCTTTCACTTGCTGTTTGTTTTTGCTTCTCCTCTGCCCTCTGGACTCCCTGGAGTTAAGGAGATGAGTTAAGCACGAGTACAAGGAATTTTTCTTTTTCTTTTTTTTTTTTTTTTTTTTTTTTTTTCAATAGTCTTTTCCTTTCCCTCATCCTCTCCTTACCCCTTCCTGCACCCTGCCATCAGATGCCTCCAGACAGCTCCTTGGCACTTTGTTCTCCTCGCTTTCCCTTCTAAGTCACCAGTAGCATGCTCCCCTCAACGCCGCTGCCTGCTGTGGCAGTGTTTCTGCACCAGGAAGATAATAAATACATCAAGCCTGTCAAAGCCACGCTGTTTTGGCTGGGAAGAGGTGCCCCCCTGCCGGGTGAGATCACTTCCCGCTGCGATGTATGGCTTTCCCCTCACTGACAGCTCTCCAACAGGGAGTAATCGGTGTCCAACTGAGAGGAGTAGCCAGCTAACGCTGCTAAATGGCACTTAGGGCTGATGAGGGCAAAGAGGAGGAAAAAAGGAACATCAGGGCGATACACACAGCCCTCTCTCTTGCTGGTGTGGTGTGTTGACAGAGAGACAAACTGTATCTCCTTGCTGGCCCTGCCAGGAGAAAGGAGAAACAGATATTCCTGCTCGAGTCTCAGGGCAAGTGTCAGCCTTAATCCTACACAGGGATGACACCTGTAGCTCCTGGTGCCAAAATGTATTAGTTAATGTGACATTAGGAGAGGAAGGACGTGAAGCAGGTCAGACAGACAACACCTGTGCCCATGTGCTTAGTGGAGGCCAGGCCCTCTGCCCATCATGCAGCAAATGGCAAGGGTCAGCCCTGAGCTGTGCTCTGGGCACAGGAAAGATTTCAGGGACAGGAGCTAGCAGGGAAACAACATTCAGTTGGGAAATGGATTTCCCATGGAAAACAACCAACCAACCAAAACAAACAAACAAACAAAAAAAAAACAGAAAGAATTAATTTGGCTTGTTTGCATTTCACTGTCGTCTAGGATGTTCAGCAGCATCTGAGACACCCAGGTACAAGCAACAGGTTTCTCACCTCCAGTTCACCAGCTCACCTCAGAAAGCTGTCATCATGGTGTTGTTTCTGATTAAGCCAGATGAATTAGCTCTGTATTCATGGCTCTTTTTTTTTTTTTTTATTATTTTTTTATTTTTTTTTTATTAAAGAAATACAAAAGAGTAAAATGATGATTGAGACACTGTGGCCAGACCGTGAGATACTAAAATGAGTCATCTGGAGTTTCTTTACCCCTAGACTGGCCTCTTCAAAGACACTTAAGGGAATCAATTGCCCGTATCCCACTAAAATCCTCTCTGTATGTGGTTCATGAAGCTCTGAGACCCTTTCCCGCCCCCACAGCCTCCATCCCTCACCTCTGAAGTCTCTCTAGTCCATTATTCCTGAGGCTGATTTGTGAACAATGTGTTCACTTTCCGTACTGCCTAATGAAGATGTTCCTGTCCCTGAATATTGTATCTGCAGCACACTTAATGGAAAAAAATAGCTATTATTATCATTGGTGGTTCAGATGAGTTTCTTGGCAGTGAGGGTGGTACAGTTATGTGGACAATCAAACAAGCCAATGCATTTTTGAGGAAATCATTGCTGTTTAAACTCCAATCACAACAATACCTCATTTAAAAGCATAAAAGCTTTCACTCAGCAGACCTGCCTTTTTTTTAATAGCGAGACAATTAAATAAATCTCCTGACACTTAACCATCATTTACCCAACAGTCAGAAAATGGATTCAATGCCTTCGCATTAGTTAGATTATGATATTAAAGCAAAAACTGAACAAGTACAAGCAGGTGAAGGAAGACCTTTGAGGAGTGCATGCAGCACTACAGGTATCGCATGCTTTTCTTTTTTTTTTTTTTTTTTTTTTTTTACTGTGGATAGGAGGACAATTTTTTTTTTCCACGTTCAGATATCAAGTAAGTTCTTAGCATTATCACATTTCATAAATTTCACCTTTCTTGGGAAAACAAGGAAATTGTCCCTCTGTTTATAAACTGGAAACTCAACTATAGCATGGATGATGCCATCTTGAAATTTTGTGTCTAAACCACGAACTGAATCTGGATGTGCTGAACTGTTCCACACAGTAACCTTTCTACACTTAAAACTTTTTCAAGCTTTGTTTTGCTATCATTTCCATTAAAACTGGTACCTAGAAACTTGAGTGTAAGCATGGATTAAAGCTCAAGAGGCAAAAAAGTCCAGGATCTAGTGCATTTTTGCTAGCATTTTAGGAAAGAATGAATTATCTTAAAAGACAGCCCTCAAACTAACACTGAAGCAACTGTGACTGACCCTGTACTGGTACAAACATCAGCCATTGACAGATTATAGAGCTTTTATTGCCCATGATCCCAATGGTACCCTTAATCCCTGGCTCTAGCACTTTTCCCTCATTAGGCTTCTTGTGTGAAGAGCATGTTCTTCTAATACCATTATTCAGAAGCTGTTGCTAAATAGCTCCTGAATTTATTACCTTCTGCTGGCTGTCAGCTACCACCATCTGTAGTGGGAGTCCCTTTCTCCTCTCCAGGTAACAACAGCAATGGAACAAAATCCTTGTCTTCTAGTCAGTGTTTGAATTTAACATGGATTATTATATACTCACAAACCTATGCTGAATTTCATGGTCTCCTTTATAATATGCTTTCAGAAAAAAAAAAAAAGGGGGGGGGGAAGAAAGAAAGGTAAGCTAGCAAATTGATCCAGTCTCATTCCAGACTCTAAATAACTGACAACTACATAGGCAGCTAATTGTTTCCTGACCCCTGCTTATTCAATTTTTAAAGAGTTCCCATAGATAAATGTTATATAAGTGGACCTTTGCTTTTGCCTCCCTCCCAGCCCTCCTTTTTGACAGAAGACAATACCTGCACTTCATAAAGAAGTTTATGACGGGCTGGAAAGAGTTAAAACCTCATCTTCCACTCCTCCCTCTTTATCGTTTTAATTGGCTGTTCTGATGACCTGACCACCTCTTTGATACGCATCAAATGCCGGCCCGTGAAATACAGAGCATGTCAGCCTGCCGAACAAGGGTCAACCCGATTGTCAATAAGGCCATCAATCAGACCTGGTGGCATGATGGATCCAATCCAGACCAAAAGTCCCAGCTGGAAGCAAAAGAGCCTCCCCGCTGATAAGGCAGTGTGCAGCGCAAGGCCCGACAGCTCGCACCAGGGTCACCAGCCTGGAGGCCAGGAGGCGGCAAACTTCAAACTGGAAAAAGGCAACAGTGAGCAAACAACAAAACCCCCAAAACCAACAACAAAAAAAGAAGCCCTCTCAGCCAAGCCAGTGGTGGTTCCAAATCAAAGAAGCTCTGTGAGGTGAGAGAGATGGGAGGACGTGCAGGGAGGCGACAAGGGAGGCAGCAGGGAGGTGACCTTCAAGGGCGAAACAGTGCACATCCTGGCGAATGCCTTGCACACTCGTGCTTCTCCTCTGGCCTGTCCCCACACGTGGGAAAGGGTGACACTGCCACAAATGAGTGCCACAATTGCACAAAAACGCCTTCACCCCTTCCTCTTTCCCCAGTGAAGCGAATCAAGGAATAGATCTAAGGGAAAGCCAACCGTAACTCCTTCTAGAGATTTTTTGGGGACCACCAGGGAGCTGTAAGAATGCCTGTGCTAGCAAGGGAGGAGAAAGCAAGAGTTCAGGATATTGCTGCTTAACTCCCTGGGTGTGATGGCTGCACTAGCTGCTTATTCCTCTCTGGTCAGTCATCATCACTGCAATCTGCTTAAGATCCTCTGCTTAGGGATGGGATGTAAAATAGGGCTGATATTCCAAATAACTCTGCAAGCAGAAGCAGCTCTAAGATGTCAGTCATTTCAGAAGCAGGATTTTCAGGTGCCATGACCACACCATGGGCACTGGGGAAAGGGATTCCCTCTTGCAAACCTGAGGAAAGACTTGTTCTTTCCAATGAGAAACTAAATGGCATATAAAGGCCTAAAGACCTTTTGAGCTTTTTTCTGGCTCCATCATGGCTTGGTCTTCTGTGAAGAGATAAGGTCTGAACCCTCAACAGATCCAAGGTGTGTCTGGAAGGGCAGAAAACTCAGGACAAGGAGCCTCATCTCAGTACGTGTCACACGGGTAGTACACACCCCCCCGTACACCAACATGCCTATTTCAAACCCACAGAAACACAGAAGCATACACACATGCAATGTGCTATTTTGAAACACAGGAGCCTGGAAGCAAGATGGATAACACCAGAAAACAGCACTTGGCTTGGAGTACCATCCCTGCTGCTGTCCACAAGAACCTGCTGCCCACATACATTCACCAGATGATACCCACCACAGCACATATACAGGCCTTACCACAAACTCACATAGCCACGCACATTTATGCATACACCCCCAAAGACACATCCTCTTTTCCCTGGTGCCCCGTCTTTGCTCTGAAGACCAGGCAGCCCCTCGCTAAGCGCTCCACGCCAACTGCCCCAGATGCCGTGTGCTGGTTTCACACCCTCTGGCTTCCCACCCCTGCCCTCTGCTGCACCTACTTGTGTGGCTGCTCACGTCTCGTGGCTCAGAGCCTGGTGTGGTGCAAATATTTGCATGCTCTCTGGGAGGAACACAGTGCACTGGCCTCCAGGGGCAGGCTGTCTGCATATTTATTCTGGAATGGCAAACAACGCGGAGAGCAAAGAAGAGAAAAAGCCAGATAAGATAAAAGCGTGTTAGCAGGTCTAACATAAAATCAACAAAGACCACAGAGAAAAGTTATCTGCAAAGCCCAGTAAACCCAGCAGCAACTGATTCTTACAGAGGAGCCCTTTTGCAGGTTGGATCACTCAAAGGCTGGGGATACAAAGCTCTTTGTCTGTTGGAGTGCCGAGTATCAGGTCTTTGTAAATCACTGTGTCTTGTGACAATTTACATAAAAAAATCTTTTTTGGTCTCTGTCCTGCTCATGCCATGAGCCTGCAAATAGCACCTTCATAATAACAGAGCATAAATAAAAGTCTTTCACATATATTATTAGATATGATTGCTCCAGAGCAAGCTGTAGCCTAACATCTGACTGAAGAGTGCTGTGAAACACTGCAGCAGTTCATATCCAGTATGGTGTAGGACAGGATATTTCTTCTAGATGATAGATTCACCCAGCTGGAGGTTTTCCTCTGTCATTTAAAAAATATCCACAGTTGATGAAGTTTTAATTCATGTATGTGATTAATTTATAAAGTGAAACAAAGTGTAGTTGTTATACAAACTGCACAATGATGAATCCACAGGGAAAAAATAGAAGGGAGGTACTAGGAGAACCACATGTGAAAACCATATGGAAGGGTGTTCCACCAGCTTGGAACCAGATGGAAGAAAACATTGTCCCTGGACACTGTACAGAGTCCTACTGATAACACATGATAAATCATTCACTGAGTGTAAGCAGGAGAGTGAACATCACCACATACCAAGCTGAGCAGGGACAACAGGACCACAGGCTGGAGGACATTAGATAAAAGGACAGCACTAAATGCTCAGATGTTACCCCTTGTGTAGATCCAATCTCTGCTATTATCAGCAGGGACAACCAGAACAGCTGTAGAAAGAAAAAGCACAGCAGCACGCTTTGAATGCACTAAAAAGCCCACAACACAGCTGGGTTTGCAATAATTAGAATTTGAACATGAATATTGTAGAATTGGGTAGATATTCACCCCTATAAAGAGGACGTGAACTTAGCCCTGTACCAACTTTGCTGTATGACCTTTGGCAAGTCATTTAAGGACCTCGGAATTCAAAGGGCATCCTCCCATTCGCTCCAAAGCACTGCTCACCAGCTGCTTTCCAAGCCATACTTCATTTCCCAGGGAGGGAAAATCCTTTCTCCTACACTCTTGCCCGTTTGAATTGATGCTTCTCTGGGACATTGTCTCTCTTCCCAGGAAGAACAACTGCTCCCAACACAAGGGGACTCCAGGTTTGACTGGGTCAGATGACAGGACAGCAAAAGACACATGTGACACTCAGAGGTAGGTTTGACAGATAATGCGCCTAATATTCAGTAATTCATTTGGTGTCGTGAGTGTAAAAAAGCACAGACTTCTGCAGTGGTTCTGCTTGAGCTCAGCAGGCCATTACATTGACGAGGAGTTGCAGATTTCAGACAGACTAGTTAAAGCTTTACATCCAGCTCAACTTCCAAATTCTGTGTATGGCCTGGAAGGTCACTCCCGGCCGTGACTCCTCTCGCCAGTCTTTCCATTTCTGTTTCACAGGGAATTTTCCTATCGCGGGGGAGGGAGCCCCATGATAAATACGACTACTTCATGTTCTCAGTAGCTGCGATGTGCACAATTATCTGTATAAGCACCAAGTGACTTCTTGCCCGAAGACGGGCCTGAAATCTCTCTTCCAAATGCAGTTTCTGTTTTGTTTTGTTTTTTAACGGTACGAGCCTGTGCAACAGACCCAAGAGCAGGATGGGTCATTGTGCACAGAGACATGCAGACAAGGGAGCTGACCAAAACACATGTAGTATGCGGGACCACCAAAGATGACCCTAAATTAGACCACCCAGTCACTTTGTTGGCTCTATTTTGAGGAGCCAGAATCTCGGAGCAGAAAGCAGTGTCCTCACCCGGGTTCCTTGGCCTGCATTTTAGACCATCGCGTATCTCCAGTGACTTCCTGCTACTGACCTCTTATAATAAATCATCCTAGCCAGCCTCCCTCCCTCCTGGCAACATCCTGTTCCTTCCTCAAAAAAAAAACCTCCCACTCACAATTCCAAGGTTTGATATCAATCTTAAATAAATGCCTCTCCGGACTCAGCTGCATTCCCTAAGCCACCTTATCTACTGCCTCTCTAGAACTGCTGCAAATTCAAGAAACATATGCAAAAGCCTTTTGTGCTTTTTGCATTTCAATTCTACCCTAGTGTCTCCTTTCCTTTCCCCATTTTTTTTTTTTCTTACAGAGAAGAAAATTATGTTCAGGAGGATGTAAACTGCAATATAAATGTGTGCTTATTTTTACTTCTGAAGGGGAAAAAATGAAAGCCCAAAAACAGACTAAGCTGGAGTTTTTTTATATGAAATACAGCGAGAAGAGACCCTGCAGGAGAGGTTCTGTTGCATCGTCTCCCTTTGCCCTGGCTTCCCTCACTTCATGGCTTGGGTGGAAGTAAACTCTTGTCAATATATATTTGCCCATCAGAGTACCTTCTTCAGCATCCAGAATCCAGGGACCAACTGTGTCCATCACCTGCCCACTTCCCAGCCAAGGCCTGGCTCGAACTAGGTTTTGCCAACCACGGTGATGACTGGTTCATGTTGGATTGCATTTGATTTTCACTCAGGAACTTTTTCCCTGTATTTTTCATTATTTTATCACTTTCATAACCCTTTTTGTTAATAGATTTCCCTCCACCCAAAAAACCTTATGCCCAATGGTCTTCAGGTTACAGTCCTTCCAAATGGAAATTACTCAAAAGCAATGACATTTGTCTGCTTACATTTCACATCTGTATCAGCAGCTGTGGATACTGGTGCTTACCTGCTCACCTCTGCTTCTCTTTACCTTCCTTTGCTCTTCCCTCGTCTTTCCTTGCCTTTACAGACTTTCAAGATGCTTG
Source organism: Nettapus auritus (assembly GCA_011076525.1). Lineage (NCBI taxonomy): Eukaryota > Metazoa > Chordata > Aves > Anseriformes > Anatidae > Nettapus > Nettapus auritus. The sequence continues at coordinate 6,332,059 of CM021779.1, read as the reverse complement.
TGACCAGCTAACCAACTCCCTGGACTCTATTTCAATCTTTTTCTCACTTGAGAAGAATTCCTTGGGTCTCCCCAGACTTGTATCTCTCTCTCTCTCTTTTTAAAATGTAAGAGTAATTGACTAATTCATTAGCAGTTCACTTGATTAATGAGGCAGTGGGCAGTGATTATCTATAAGAAAAGCACCCATGAGCAAGCAGGCTTCCCAGTTAGAGGAAAAAGCTGGAGAAAAAGCAAAGAAAATGGGCTTTAGCCAGAAAAACAAAAGGGGGTGAATAAGATGGCATGGCAGCCTCCTAAAATGCCCTCAGAGTTTATAAAGCAATCTTATTCCAGCACACACATCCCTCAGATGCCCTCCTTCTCCTTATCATCCAACTCACTCAAGCATGTCACTGACATATGTACTTAGCAGCAGTTATCGTCAGTGGCACATAAATAAATGGCAGGTATCAAAGAATCAAGGTCGTCAACTCGTCATGAATATTTCAGAGAGAAACAACATGAAAAGCTCAAGTGTCCCAGACTCTCAGATTTCCAACAGAAGGAAAAAAATACAAACCACACGCACACAGGCACGCGTGCACACACATATACTAGGTCTGCTGGCTTGGCCATCATATGCACGTAGTTCATTTCAAGGCAATACCACATATGTTCCAAGACAATCTGTCACATTTTAAAAATATATAAATATATATTATACATCTCCTCTGTATAATGTGCAAACTCTAAGCAGCTGGCAAGAGGGCAGTGGTGATTTAATGCAAGAAAACTGCGCTTTGCTGAAGGGGCTAGGGACTAGATAGCTTGGGCTGTAACAAGAAGCCTCTTTGACAAAGGCACAGAGTGGCATCTTTTCACACAATTATATGTGGGTCACATTAACCTCTGCTGTGCAGGATTCCCTTGAGCTGCTTCTGTCTGCACGGCTCTGCAAAGAAATCAAAGCAGAAATTCCTCTCTCCCTCTCTCTCACTGTGTAGGGTGATGTAGGGAAGTGATGGAGAGGGAGAAGGGTTCCCAGCTCGTCACACAAGGCAGAAGGCTGTGGGCAGGAGCATGGGCCGGGTTGGAAACATAATGAACTTCCTGGTGAACTGAGGGGCAAACTCCACACCTCAGGACCAAGCAGTTTCGTTAATCAGATACATGAATCAGTGGACATATTTGAGATTTTGAGTTGTTTAGAGCATTACAATATTTGGATATACATGTGTATATAGCTGAAGAGACGTTAAGTTTTGTTTTCAGCATATATGCCAGATGCTCTTTGGAAACTATTTGAATTTTGTTCTGTTGATGCAGAGACAGACAGATGGAAGAAGGCAGAAAAGACATTTTTTCAGAGACTGTGGAGATACAAATTTTCTCCTGTCAAATAAAACTCAGATTTGCAAACGGAAATTTCATCAAAGCCATCAGGATTTATTAAACAAAGCAAAGGTTTCTTTAACCAAATCATTTTGGCATTCCACTGTGTTCTGGATTTTTTTTTTTATTTATTTATCAGACAACTCCATTCCTGGGAATGTGTCAGCAAACTTTCAATGAGATTAGTTTTCCACTTTCTAGTGCCTTGAAAGTTTGTTCTTTTTATAGATTTTTTTTCAGGTACCTCATCATATTCTTCAGCGTACCTCTGTATTTAGATGGTTCGATGTGGCATATAGCAAATGATCTTTATGTTCCGTGGCAAACTGGATTTAAGTGACAAGATCTTCTAGATTTGACAAAGTCACCATGAAATTCTGCTTTCATTTATATTAAAATGGGATCTTTCTCAACAAACTCGTTATGGAAATGAAAGATACATTCCTTGAAGTGACAATTGATACTTACACTGTCATTCGGCTCCAGTTATTTTGTTCATTCCCACATTTTCAGTACCAGGATACTGCAGGATATTGAACTTGCAAAACACAAGAAGCTGGAAAAGTCTTTGAAGATAGCTGGAAATCATGAGATAAGGACACAGATTGGAAGTATCTGCCAAAACACCTAAGAGTGAAGATTAAGACCAACAATTTTAGAGGTATTTGAGCATTTTTTACATGCTGAGATCACTTCCAGATCATGATCTGATATTTTAAAATACACAGTCTCATTACCAGAATCTGTAATTGCTGCTCACCTTTCACCCCCTGTTGCTCATTTCCCCTCCATGCCAAAGTGCTCTTTCCACTCATTTCTGCCAGCAAAACTGTATGACCAGGCTCTGAACCAGACTGAGGAAATTTTCCTGCTTTAAACAAACAAACACAACAACCTTTTTATTTTATTTTTATTTATTTTATTTTATTTATTTTATTTTATTTTTTGTGAGGCTGGCTTGCTCCTCCCATCTGGTTCCCAACCACATGAGTAGTTTTGCCAGCACAGCAGCACGAACAAGAGGCTGGGAGACAACATCTTAAACCAATGTTACCACCAAGCAATTTGTAATATCAAACCACAGACTAAATCTCAACTAAGAGCTTTTTGGGTTTAGAGTGAACACCTCTATTAAGATGAATTAAGCACTTCACAGAGTTCAGAGCTGCAGTTTCAATGTACTTCAAATCTCTATTTTCAATGCTCAGCCCTGAAACAGAAATGGCCTGAAAGAAACCAGATAGGAAGACCATTAATTCCAGGTTTCTGTAGACAAGTGTTTTTGTGCATATGTTGTGTTTAATACAAAAGCACACCCCTGCACTGCACTCACTGCCACTGTCACTCCACTGTACTGTAGAGACATCAGAGCTTCCTTAAAATTAGCTAGCACAGGTCCTGATAACCATCTAGTCTCAACAGCACAGGCTCAGCATGGGCTAATTTGTCCTGACAAGATTATTTGCAAATTAGGTGAGGAGGTCAGACGACTGCCCTATTACCACATTAAAATGCAGTAAACATTGGCTCCAAGTTCATACCCTGCCTACATTTTAAATGTTTTTCATGGGGCATTCACTTCTTGTTCCCCCCCTCAGTGCCAAGTTTCACCCACTCTCAGGCCTAGTTTCAGCTGAGAATACGTTTAAATGCTCTGCTCAGTCCGATGCTACAGGTGTGTGTTGATGCACGTCAGGAGTCTTGCAGTTGAAGGGTATCAAATAGATCCTCAGCTGGGAAGACTCATGAGTGGTCATGTTAAACGCCATGTGGAAATTGGATTGCTGGAGTTAAAGACATGTAAGACCAAGGAGGATGGGAACAGGTTTTGTCCAGAAGTATAAAAAAAAAATAAAAGCCTTCTGGATGTTTCTAGTTCATATCTCTGCTAGATACATATCCTGCTCCATCTGGAGGGCTAAACTAGTCGGATGATGTTACTGTGAGAACAATTTTGGACTGCAAACAGAACATTCTCCTCTGTTATGCTTTGCAAAGGGTCTGTCTCTGTTTTGTCATGCGGAGGCAAGAACTGCCTGTCAGTGAAATGAGCCGAGTGCTGTGGGATTTCCCAAGCAAAATGATTCAAAACTCACGGACTCACATGAACCCATCCAGATGTCTCAACAGTTTGTCCTGCCACACAGCATAAGCATGCCCAGATGAGTTTGAGCCGGAAGAGGGCTCATGCTTGTCTTTAATTCTCACCTTTGCAGGCTATTTGGAAATCATGTTTCTGGATTTGTATGCCTTATTTTTGGAAGGAAAAGACCCCTTGAGTCTGAAGAGCCCCAAAAGAAGCAAGACTGGCTGGCTAGAGCCATTTCATGTCCTGCAAAGAAACAAGGTACAAGGGTAACAGCCCCTTAATCTTACTTGTATGTAGAAATGGTGTCTGACCACTCACACTTGGTCCATTGGGCTCATGTCCTACACGTCAATGTATGTCGGCAGGCTGGACACAAAAGCAGGCATACACACTAGACTGACAAAAAACAGTGAAGCCTCCCACTGGAGTCATAAGGGCGGGAGGATGCAAGAAGCACTTAGAACAAGAATAAGAAATGCTCTACAGGGTCAGACCAAAAATCAACCTAGCTTGGTACCTGATATATACCAGTAGGCAGAGCAGACACTTAAGAGAGAAAAAAACAAAACAAACAGGTCCTCACAGGACTGCCCTTTCCCTGTTTTACCTGGCCATTGTTTTAATAATGCTTAAAGGCAGCCTACAACAGGTGGCTAGTGCAGCCATCAATGGAGCCACCCTCCATTTACACATCTGAATGTGCTCTGGATGTATTTGTGCCTTTGGCCATCGTGTAACTTGGCAATGACTTCCGCAATTTATGTAGCCACTAATGTCACAAATTATTTCCTTGTGTTTGTTTTCAAGTTATTACCTGAAGGGTTCTTCTGGTCCTCGTGACTCCAAAGCCTCCTTATGAGCGCTTCTGCCCTGTTACTGCAGTGAAGTCTCCCTTCCCTCTAATCCTGACACCTGATTTTTTCTTTCCCTGACATACTGGGTGCAGTTCTGACAAAGGAAGATGAATGTAGTATAGATTTCTCTACCTGAGCCACTATAAGTAGGAAACCTTTAGAGTCAATAACGAGAAATAGAGATTTCCAAGGCCTGATTCACATTATCCTGAAGTGAAGCATTGAACAGGAATATGAATAACTAAATCATGTAAGCAACTGCAATGTAAACAAATAAACTCAGTTAAAAGAAATCCCACCTTCTGTCTTTGCTAAGACTCCTCTTGATTACAGCTCAGTGTCATGCAGTCTGATTAGTTTCTTGTCGTTTTGGGTGCTTTAACAGGAGTGAATACTCTCCTCACAATATCCTTACTTTCAATGCCACTTTCTTCTCCTTATTTTCCTTCTTCTGTCTCTTTTCAATGGTCTTGTTTTCCACCAGTCACACCAACTGGTGTGACTCACAAACTTACTTATCTCACAAACTTACTACCCAGCAGTCCTATTACTGAGAGCAATCCTCTTGTCCCCCCAAAAAATAGTTTTCTAATGTTGCGTTACCCTGTCCAGAAGACCCTTTGTGAAAGCCAGCTACAGATGTTCTCAGATAGCTCTGATGAACTATGTTTAAATGGCAAGCAGGGTTGTCTGTACAGAACAAAAGCTTCAGGTGTCCCAAAAATTCATTCAACTTTTTAGCATAAACATGACCTCCCAGCACCAAAACATAATGACACACACACAGAAATTAACTTGGCTAGCTGCTACATCAAAGCTGTGAAAGAGCCTTTTACAACACGCAAGGAACAAACCTTGTCATATAAATGGCTTTCATTAGATTCCTGTTCACCAGTCTGGGCCAGTTTCAAAAGGATGTGGGGAAAGACAACAAAGCTAAGATCCCAGTGTGCTCCTTGAGAATGTCCCATAACCTTACCCCATCTCATGTATCTGAATAAGAACCTGAATCCCTAACTTATTACTCTAGTGTTAAAATGGCCTGGGGATGGGGCAGTCCATCAGGCAGGCAGATCTGAAGCCATTTAGGACTAAATTATAATTCTTAGAGTAATTCTCCAAGCTTTTTAGGGAAAGTGCTGAATTGGTTTATGTCTGTGAAAATCTGACGTATGAAGAGGTTGCCCCTCCAGAAGGTGACATAACCCAGATGCCACACTGACTTGACACTGGGTTTACAGAGAGGAAGCAACTTCCCCTTGATCAGGCAACACCCAGGACCTCTCCTGCATCACTGAACACTCAGAAGCTCCCCATCCCACTTACCTCCCCTTAGACAAAATGAAATGTTGTCCCTTATGCATCATTCATCAAAGCCATACCCCATAATTAATGGCACCATTTGTTCAGGGGATTTCAATAGGTACCGAAATCCAAAGCATCAATTCAGCACTGTCTCAACCCAGCCTGGGTAGATAAAAATATGCCAGGAAGACTTTCACAGACGTGTGACACAGCAATCATTGTCCTTCGAAAAAGGGGTTTAAAGGTTTTTCAGAGCTATGAGATCCTGCAAACTGGGTCCTCAGCTCCAGCAAGATGATAGTACAGAGGAATATTACAAGAGGGGGGTCACCTTTATGGCATTTTGAGGCAACACTGTGGACTGGGACTGTCTTCACAAGAATGGAAACAGCCACAGTTACAGCAAATACCAAAGCTCCAAACAAGCAACAAATTAGGAGTAGCCAGGTTCACTGCAGGCCTGGTCATGCTGCCTTTTCCTCTGGAACACTTCCCAGCCCAGCAGCAGAGCAACAGAGTGGCCCTTGTGAAGAGGCTGTTGTCCAAATCAGATGTTCAACCCAGACCTCACCAAGCCAGTAACACAGGACTCAGCTGGAAACACTTTCTCCAAAGCACTGCAGCACACAATGGCTTGCCCCAGCGCAAGATCTCAGTCTCCTTCTTACAACTCTGCAGCTTCTCTGGAACAGTTTTTTGGGGCCTGTGGTTTTCAGCAAAGAGGAATTTAAAGAACAAAACCTTGGTTCATTACATCATGGCTCCAGTAATGTCTAGGAACATTTTACATTTGATAAAATCTCTCCAGATTACCTTCTGAAAGCCTGCGGTCAAGTCACATGGCTGGAAACACAAGAATGATGTAAGTAACCACTGAATAGACCATAGATCAGTTCTCTCATGATGCTAGCACAGAAGCTTGGGAGAGGCATCACATCTCCTTCAAGGGAGCATGGTAATTAGCTGAAGTCAAGGAACTGCTATGTCTATGCAGAGACAGGAAGAATGGCCTGGAGTTACACATGCTTAGTCTCACTTTGCAGGAATATTGGGTCCAAGGTTGTTTGCAGTGCCTACTCTCTCCACTAGTGCTGCCCATCTTTATCTCTCCCTCTGCATCCCAGTTTCCTGGGGGTACATTGTCCCACCTCTTCTCAGTGTGGTTTGGAAGCTCTCTGGGGAAAGAACATGCAAAACCCATCTTTCACCATGAGTTTGTACAGTGTGAGACTTTGCTCTCAATCCAGGTTCTTAAAACAAGTTTGAACCTACCTTAAAGGTGGGGACTCACATCTGAAGCTTGGATGTATGGGTGGACGGGTGGTCCACCAGAGCAGATGGTCAGCAGGCATCTCTTCCAGCCTGGACAAAAATGGCAGAGAAAACAGGGAGATGAAAAATGCCATGGGAAAACCTGAAGTAAACTTTTCCAATAAACAATTATCTAAAGGGAATCTGTTTCATCCTTGTGCATTCTGCCTTCAGGAGAAAAAACACTTTCGCAATCTATTATTTACAGGATAAGCCTGTGCTTTGGTAGGTACTATCCTCTGACTTTCAGAGACAAAGTGTGAACCTTCAATCTTCAAATAAAGCCACATAAGCACAATCTGTACAGTTAACAATGGAAGGATAGGCAGGAGTCACCTTTAAATTCTGACCTCAGGTGACTTCTCTGATGTCAGAAAGTCAAAGACAAATTGAGGCATAATAACCAAGAATGCTGATTTCCAGACTGTACTTGCAACCACTAGTTTATGCTGCTTCTCATCAGAGCAATGTCACCATAAGACTTTTATTCATCTGAGAAAACAGAAGTGACAGCAGCTCTTTGTTGTGATTGGCCCCTAAGCTTCCCTTGTCACACCATAATTAGTTAGCTGGATTGCTTTATTGCAATTGGGGTATTTCATTTGCAAGTGCATTTGGATGGCTAATTCAAATATACGTCTCAAAAGCAGAGAATACAATGTTACAAGCCCTACAAAATAGATGTTTCTCTCAAATAGGTGGCTTATCCATTTTGCCTGCTTTCTGTTATGGATTCACGGTCTTTATTTTTGCTCTGAAGACTTAAATCAGTTGGAGCTTTCATTTTAAGTGAAAGAGTCAGGGACAGTACCTGTCCCAAAGAGCTATTTAAAACAGGTAATAAGTAAGAAAAAAAAAAAATCAACACTAATACTAGTTCCTCCTCTTTACAAATCAGGAGAAGAACCATGAGGAGATGAAATGACTTGCCTGCTCTCATTTCAGCTGAATCAGGTCTCACAGGTCTGGGTAATGACTCAGCCAGAAGACCACCCTTCCTCGTCAACAATCACTGGAGGTCTAAACGCGAGTAGCCTGCCAAAGGAGGGAATATATTGCTTACAGAGCTGAAGATTTCTGGATACCCTGAGGCTTTGCCACAAACCACCCCCCCTCCCTGACTTGGCACAGGATCTTTATCAGAAGCAGCTAAAGATAAATGCTCAAGCCTGGTGTTGTTCCCAGTGGCCCATCTGCAAGCTTCAGTGCTAACTTCCTGGTAGGTGCCTCCCTTTCAAACTGGAATCCAATTTACAAAGCCTTTAATTTTAAACTTTCTCATCACTGACTTAATAAAACTAAATGACAGGTAATGGTCCCAGAAGCCAGGAACTATTAGATCCTTCTCAACACTAATAAGGACTGATCAGACGCTTGTGCACTCTTTTTCCAGCTCACAAAAGCCCAGCTCCCCAAGGACTCTGCCACCGGGGGAAAAACAGGAAACCAACCCTCTCACAGGCAGGTGAAAAAGGGCAAGAAAAGAAAGAAGAAGAAAAAAAAAAAAAGGAAAAAAAAAAAAAAAAACACGACATCAACACGAACACTTTAAACTGGAAATGGGTAGCAGGATCGCCACGGATAATGCCTGCTCTCTTCCTGGAGTTCAACTGGGGCCCACGTGCTCGCTCCATTTCCCCACCAGGGCACTGGGGGCTCTCAGAGGCGCTACAGGCATCGTGGCTACGCAGAGGCATGGAGCAAACCGGCTCTGATTTCTGCCCAAAGGCATCAGTGTCATACCGGTCGGGATGTCAGCTCGGGAGAATGTCAAGGCAGCAGTCACGGTGTGCTGTCACAAAGAGAAATAGATATCATTTCAAACACACAGCTCTGGAGAGAGGAGGGAGAAGCAGAAAAGAGAATCCCATAATGCACTTTTAGCGGGGAAGAAATAGAGGAGGAGGCTTAACTCTGCTTTGGCCACACCAGAGGAGGTAGAAGATGCTTCGTATCCTAACAGCCAGCACGCCCCTAGGCTGGGAGGGGCAGGTGGAATGTTCCAGAATAGGCCTAATTCTTTGCTTTTTATTCACTTTTGGTTTGAAAGAAGGACCTGAATCAGCTTCTGAGGATTATTTCCTGCTTTATGGACTTTCTTGGCAAACTAGAAGCTGTGGGCTTAGCCTGTAGCACACAGGAGATGGGTAGTGGTGTAGTGGCAATGAACAGGGCTCCGGTGGTTTTCTGTCCTCTTCAACTTACACCTCCACACCTCTGTGGTAAAGGAGGCTTAGACCCAACCTCACTCCTACTCCAATTGTCTTAGTACGAATCCGACTTTATAGTCTTCACATCCCAGGCCTAAGGCAGCCCTGCACACATTGTGTTACAGCCTTTCAAGGTGAGTGTTCCAGTCACATCTTCCCCCATTACATAAAGCCAGCAAGGTGATGTGGCCTTTATTTGAAGACACTCCTCTTCACCTGCCATGGGGGTGAATAGACTATGCTGTTCCTGTAGCCATTAAGTTCTTAAGCCTTTCTTTGCAAAGGGGAAGAAAGTGAAAATCTTTACTTCAGTCCCTTTTCCAGACAACAGAGTATGTAACCATATTTTCAAAGGAAGACATACTTTTGAAATAAGACCTTTCGGTACCACAAAAATGCCATGCAAAAGCACATGTATTTTAACAAAAAGAGTGGATTGAATTACAGTTTGAGATAACCATGACATTTCCAAGACCTGATTATTCCTCCTTCCCCTTAAAATATTTGCTTTCTGCCCATATGCACAAAGGGAACAGCACCAAGGAGTCTCAGGCTCCGTCTTTGAAGGCATCCTAGTGGAAGGCTTGGAGATGACACAACGAGCTGATATTATTACACACACACACAATATCTGTGTAACTTTTTGATATACAAAGACTGTATCACAGAAAGCCCTGGAGCCTGTTGCAATATAATTAATGTGATAGGAAATCTTGTACTGGAGCGCAGCCAGGATTTTCATCACACTCAAGCCTCACTCAGTAACCACTGGACTTTCCATTCCTCCCTCAGCCACCCACCTTATTTGTCTTTCCTTCCCAATTCCTCTGAAGCACCTTTTAAACCCTATTGACATGATTGTTAGCTATAGTAGCATGCTGAATCTATGAAGGACTCTGTCTGGAGCAAATTCCTTGCTTGCTGGCTCGTCTCTAGCCTAAATCAAGGCTCTCTTATCCTTGCACATGACACTAGCTCATATAGCCTTGAAACCTCTCACTTCCCTATTCCCAACAGACATTTTTATATTTAAAGTGGTTCCTCCTTCCTCACCCCTGTCCTTTCCCTCCCAAGTTTGGCTTTCCACATACAATTCTTCCAGCTTTTCTAAACAGCGAGAAGTCTCCGAAGACCCTGCGTTATGCTGGTTACCCTATACTTTGCCCTGTACTCTGGATGTCTCTCTGATAATAAGGTGCATACACTGTATATCACAGCTGTAGAAAGAAAGGGGATGTATACATGTGGCCTCTTCTAAGTGTAATACACAGGTCTGGATCCTCTCCCAACATCTGCTCTTAGTCTGGACAAAGGGAATGAAAGATGTTACAAGGTTTGTAGTTTGTGTAAGAAAGATCTCATGAAGAATTACAATAGCATACTCCTAACCCATGGGAAATGGGTATGGACAGCCTCTTGGAACAAGGTGTAACCTTGACAGGGATGCTTCATCTTGCAACACTAGCTTTTTCACCGAGTTTTTTGTAGTAAATAGCAAATAGCATTTGTATTGCTTCTTACAACACTGCACTGCTGGACAGATGAAAATATCTGTAGCCCATAACAGACAGGATTAGTAAAAGGGCTTTCCACATCCACACAATAAATGGACAGTAGAGTGAAGAAAATAAGCTGGTGGCTGGGGTTACATTGTTTAAAACATTGTTTATCCAAATGTTTTTAATCTTTTGGGACAACATGAACTTTTTTTTTGCTCTATAATGACTCTATGATTCTATTTCTATCTTCTGGTCACCAGTGGGCTAACACCAAGCTGTCACCCTCATCAGGGTGCTGGTTCCTATCATCCAAAATCTGCTTCCACAGGAGAACATAAGTTACTCCTTGCTGGTAGTTTTGAGTTAACCTGTCTCTGAAGAAACACAGCTCTTAACACTAATTACTCTTCCTTATCCCCTTCATAAGATTTCTGTTCCTAATTAGAATGTAAATGTAACTGTGGCTTTTCTAACTGTCCATGTAAAGCCTGATACTTAGGTAAATTCATGAGATTGTATAAAACCGTTTGGAAACACTGAGCTTTATATCCCTGTTTTGGGCATGATAATATTTAAGGCTAGAACAATGCACACAGTAAATTCCTAAAGCCTGTAAGTCAGCTTGCTTTTCACAGGACAAGATGGCAATACAAGGTTCACTGTAAGACCACCAGTTTTAAAAGACTCAAATAAAATAAAATAAAATAAAATAAAAGTTCTAGATGCCCTGTTCCTATGGAAATCCTGAATATCAGACCTTTGAGGCCCCAGGAAAATGCTCAAAAGCCAGGTTTACCCTAAATTTGTAACTGAACGCTTGGATAACTGTCTTATCCTGTTGGAGCTTTCTCTCTTCTAGCAACAACCTCTACCCCAGGCTACCATACATCCCTGGGTAAGTGCTCTTTATCCAGACCCCACCTGTGTCTTTGTGGGGTTTCACCACTTCAGACACTCTCCTGGAATTCCATTTTGTTGGAGATGTATGTGCTTGGACCCGTATGAGAAGTGCAGGCAAACAACTCTCAAATATTAATCTGAAGTGCACTGAAGTTCTGCGTAGGAAAATGTAAGTCCTCACCACACAATATAGACCATACAGGAACAAAAGCAAGGCTGGCAGATCTGCTTTCATAAATAACATTGATCTTTAAAATTCAGGCTAGGTGTTTCACCCATCATAGAAAATAACAGCCTAAAAGGGTGTTTCTGACTTGAATGGAGAAGAGCTGAGCTGCTGTACTGATTCGGCTCCCACCTGTTTTTTAGATTCAAGGCAAATTGTTCAAAACCCAGGCCCCAGTTCTGCATCTGCAAAAGGGACACAACAGCTACACATCTCTCTCGGTCTCCTCCTCACCATTCACTGTCTTGTCTGTTCGAGTATTTCACAAGAACTGGCAAGGCCTAGTGCAATGACTTCAGCTGGGGTCTTACAGGAGTGGCAAATAACAAATTCTAAGAGGAGCTTTTTGTCCCAGTAAATTGAGAACAAAAGATGAGATACTGTAATTTGGACAAATACAGAATAACACTCACTTCTGTGCCGTGGCCGATTTGACTTTGGGAGAGCTGTGCAGCATATGCACGATGCAGCTGGATCCTGCTTTGTGAAGCAGAGCCCTGAGAAGTTTTGCAGAGAATATTAGCAGGAGAATCTCACTGGTTGTTACAAGCTGTGATCTCTTTAGACTATTATTTTATTAAGGAAAAGCACATCTCTTGGAAATCTTCCTCCCTTCTCCCCTCCTGCGACTTTCCTTCTCGAGTTCCCAGGACTATTTAATAAAGCATAGCTTTCAAAGGAGCAGCAGCATGACCAGATGGTCTAGCGAAATACAACTTGTAAAACACAAATTCTCCACGAGTAGAAAACTTGGGATGCATGTGTCCCCTTGAAACAGCTCTAAATGTGGATTTTGAGGCACACCATGTAAGGAAACGATGAGGGCCTGGGCTGCTTTCTATCTGGTACCTACCCAGTCCCACATATGACACACACTTATCCTTTTCATTGCTCCTTGTCTTTTCAAACCACACAACAGTGTCATTGTTCAGATGGCAACTTCACAGCAAAAGGCAATCGTCACATCCCTCAGCTGGAATTGGCTGCAGTTCAGATTTCAAAGCCCAGAGCAAGGTTTTTTCACTGAAGCTTTTCTTCTGGGAGCACGCTGACAGGCCGAATGGCTTACCCTCAAATGTGCCAGGCCATAATAAAATCACCAGTCACCCAGGATCTTCTCCAGACCAGACAAAGGTACTGCAAGGGCAGGGAAAACAGATGCCCTGCAAATACCAGAAAATCATGTGGTGTTTACTAGGTCTCTCAGCCCTGTTCCTGCCACTCTGCTGGAGCAGCTCCAGGCGTTCAGGGTTCACACTGGACTGACTCCAGATTAAACGACAATGTAATAATTTATGTGTATCTCTGTGCTTTGGTTTTAAAACCTACAATTAAAAGGATACAGGGACACAGTAATTTTCTCCATGAATCAGACCTGTGGGCCCGTTAACGCAGGATCCTACTCATTACACTGGTAAGTGGAAAGCTGACAACATAGTTCTCTCTGTCCTAGTATTTGGTAAATTGGTGCTTTAAGAAGGATGACAAAGGAAACCGGAATAGTCAGAAGTGATGAAAAAGAAAGCTTTGCTGAGAAGAACAGTGAGCTCCTCCTGCAGTACTTCCAGGATATCTGTAAAGAATGCATGGTTCAGCCTGTGGGGAGGAAAAGAATAAATTTCCATTCGATAAAAAATTTTGTATTTTCATTACTTATTTATGTTTTGCTTTGGAAAAGACCTCCAGAAGCTCAGTATTTCCTCCACAACTTTATTTTGAGGCCACTGAAATATGTTGCAAATGTTTTATGCTCTACTACATACTACTAGAAAAAGAAGCAAAAAACAAAACACCACTTGGAAAGAAAGAGAACAACTAAATAAAAACAATGGCTTCAACCCATTCAGGATCATCTCTGAGCAACAATAATGTTGCCCTGAAGAAAAAAAAAAAAAAAAAAAAAGTCAAATCAATGTGATTTCTTCAACCATTTCATTTTTGCCAGAATGTCATTTTCCAATGGAAAACCACAATGTCAAAATGTTTCTGACCAATTCTATGTACAATAGTTCCTAGAGAGCATCTATGCGAGCTGTGATAATTAGGACAAGATTTTCAAAAAATTACATTGCTGTGAGGAAATTCAATGCTTGCACATGGAATAAAAGGCCATTCCTACCATTGTTTTCACCTTGAGCTTTGGGCAACTTCTATTTTACTGTCAACCAAGAGATGTAGCTTACAACAGAGGAAACACATATATCAAATAGCGTCTGCCATGCAACCTTTATTCTTGTTCTGTCTTGTTTAGCTGTTTTCTCTTAAAAAGTCATTAGACTGAAAGTAAATGGTCACTCTTTATGGACTGAAAATACTGTGTGTCCTTAGATCATCAGCACAAAGAACACAAAACATAATGGATGTTTATCTTGTCTAGATGCCAATTAAACTTCTATAAATGTGACCAGAAATTATTCTTACCAGCTCAGGAGAATCCTTTCTGGGGAAGATATTTCAGAGCTAACAGCTTTTGATTACATGAAAAATACTGTGCAGAAGTACTTTGTCAAGACATCTTGATAATCCAGCTTGCCGATGCCAACCAGACAGGCGAATCCGAGAAGGGAATGAACAAATATGTAAGCATTTGTACAAAATGGCGAGCTCTGGGACAGCTTGAAAAGCAGAGCTGTGCAGCTGCCCTGCCTTAGCAGGAGCTTCTCCACAAAATACTTGTTCCACAGCTATTTCCTACCAGTGGCAAGTTATTCCTGGCCTACAAGAGCAGTGAATTGCTTCCTCCCTCCTGGCCCCACACTGGCTCAGCTTCTTGGCCGGAAAGCAGAGGCATGAGGCCATCCTCTGTCTCTCTTCACCCTTTTCCCACCCAGAAGCTCTTTTTGAGCATTCCCACCTGCTCCTCCATGCTCAGATACAAGGTTGAGATAATATATGTAGCGACATACTTGCTGTTCCAGCTCCCCAGGATAAATACTCTGCTTGACTCAGGATGGTGGTCCCAGAGTACAGGGAGATACTAACATTAAAATGTGCAATCCCCACCTCCTCCAACACGTTTTTTATTTTCCATGCCCTTTCAAGCCTATTCAAGCAGTTTCGGTTCTGTTTATAACTTGGCTGAGAGATACTGTCAGTTGTTTACCTGCACCAACTCCGCCTGTCCATTCTACTGTACAACGTGGGCAAACCCAATCCAGCTGAATGACACGTTCCTCTGCTGGGCTGGAAATGGCTTTCAGATATGACTGAAGGCTAGAAAGGTCCTTATCTCCACACTTCAAAGGGCCTCCTCCCATTTGACAAGTTGTTGTCTCCCCTGGATAATTTGAAAATCTTATTCTCAACGGTTTTAAGCCTTTTGATCTTCATAAAAGCCAGGTCACAGAACATCTTATACCGTATGCCTTGAGGAATGCCATAAACTCTGAGCTGTTGCCACATCCAGGCCTCAGTAACTCTAATCTCACAGTATTTATGAGCTCATATTTTCTTTGAAGGGACACAATCTACTTGAAAATCTTGTATTAAAATCACAAATGTCTGTACTAGTGCCTGCATTTTACATTAGTAAAAGGGGAATAAAATACATAATCTACTCATTTTTCTCCCACCAGTCCAACCTTTAAGTCGTTTGCATTTACATCCTCACCAGTAACAAAAGCAGATGAGGAAATTTCCAGCCAGTTTTGTTCTCTGGGCAGTGCTGCACATGCCAGTTCCACAGACGTCACATTGCAAATATTGCAGGGGAGTATTTTAATCTCAATAAAGACAATGCCAATCTGGTGTCTTTAAAATACATGCACAAATCCATTTCTTTTAGAAACACTTTGTAAAGCTGTTAAAATTGCAGGATATAAGCTCATTGATGATGTATATTAAAAAAACTCAGAAGATCAAAAGCAGAATGAAAGGGATTTATTTCTACACTCCCTTACATCTTCTTTTATCCATCTGTCTATGTGTCAGTATTTCTGAAAGTGCTTTTCATCACCTTGTTATCTTAGGGCCTGATCTCCATCCCTAGCACTGAACACCCTAGAGGTGCAGAGGGCCCTCACAACTTCACTCATTACATTCAGAGCCAAGAGCATCAACCCTGAACTGATGTCAGCCTTGCCTGGTCTGGACACAGCATCACGAATACCGTCCATAGCTATCACCAAACGTACCCTTCTGCATTTTCCAAAGTCAGGACATGGAGCTGGTTTTGGGTTAGAGAAAGTGGTAACATATCCTGAACTCAGGACACTCCTGAGCTCAAGAATTTGTATGGGGCTCTGAAGGAACGTGCCACAGATATAAAATCAGGCCTCTAAGATCTCAAACACGAAATGGGTCTATCACCAAGGTAACATTTCCACTGCTCCTAGAAGAACTGAAAAACAAACTTCTTTCCAGTTTTGTTATCAGCGTATTTCAGCATAGATAAAGACCAACTATTTATGTAGCCCTATTTTGAGATGTGGGAAAGCAAGCAAATATCCTTCCTTTTCTGGATCTGCCACCCACGCAAGATGTGTGAACAGTTAATTCTTATTCCTGTCTGCTTGAAGAGGAAGATCAAGCTCTGCCTCTCTTCCTCCCCAAAAGAACAGTGAATCATGACAACTTGTGGCTTTTTTTACGATTTAAGTCAGGCACAACACAGATCTTTTTACAAACAATGCCATGGAGTTAGTTCCCTCCTTCCTGCTGGGTCAATACTTGTACAGAGACAGAAGGCTTGATCTGTTTAACAGTGATGCTTCACATGTCATAGAGTATTCCCCATCCCTCCTCCAAAAAGTGACAACAAGCAAGTACATCCCAAGTCATGAGGGGAAAGATGATGAATGTAAAGGGAATCTATTGGAATTATGCTGCATAACAGAGTAAGGGAGAAATGCTTCCAATATCATTAAATTTCTCATTTGTCTAGTGCATTTGTCTAGATCATAACATTGGGAAAAAAAAAATCAACACACAACCAATAGGAAGGGAGGAAAGACTGATAAAATTTACACTGCCCAAAAATTAAGAGCACATCAGATTTTAACATCACCCTTTTCTTCCCCTTTTAAGGGCAGATTAAGGCAAGTAACAAAATTTTACGTCCACAGCAAAGAAAGACAGGGAAGGGAATTTTTTTTTTTTAAAAAAAAAGGAAAGAAAAGAAATCACGTGGCCTATGGGATGAATTTAGAAAACAAAACAAAACAAAATAAAACATAAAAAGGGTATTCCCCCTGCCAGCTGTCAGAGACTTGAAGGCACCTGGTACAACCTTCATCGATAAAGGCTCAGATCCGTATCATTAGGAGACAGCTCCACAGGTTTGAGGTCTAATTTATGATTTTCAGATTGCCAGCTGTGACATAATTCACTGGGCAGCAAAACTGAGGTCAATATACGTTTAAGTAAAAAGGTTTTTCGTAAGCCTGTGGGGTCAATCAGGAAAAGCTGTCATTATTGCATGGGAGGGAAGCTGGGGAGAACGGATGGGCTGGCAGGGGGAGAAGTGACCAAGCAGTCAATTCCCGTTAAGTAACCAAGGCTGTTTTATTGCTAAATAGCAGTCTAGCAACAAAGAGCATCCTGAAGCATCTGAGCCAAAGGATCTACTCCCTTGGAAAGAAATACTCCACCACGTCTCCCGTCTCTTCTTCCCTGTTACCCTCTAAGCAGCTTCTTCCCAGATGCACAGAGGGAAGACGCATGATTCAGGTCACTACTAAAGCACCTGGACAGAGCTCACTTCAAGCAATTTAAGGTCCCTATGTATGAGAAAAGCATGATGCAGGCCCTGCCCATCTCCTGCATCACAGACTCAGCAGCCTGCCCAACTTGTAAGGTAAGGCCTCCCAGACACTGAAGTTCCAAGTTTTACTTACACCTACCTTGCAGCCGCAGTGATGTCATTTATTGTAAGACAAAATGCTTCTGCTTAGTAACCACCTACATATTCATACTTAAGCTGCAAAATTCCTTGCGGACTGTTCTGGGGAAAAAATCATGGCATCTAGACGAATTGACATAGACTAGTTTATGTCCATTCCTTGAAGGAGAACGCTCTCTGGTAAAGACAGGCTTAGTTAAGTGTTCCGTGGCCAAGTCTGAAACCTGCAATGCACATTACTGACCCAAGCCAGGCCTATATATGAGAAGAAAACTGGTCTTTGTGGTCAGTCCTCACTTCCTTAGAAAACTGTAGCACTAGCAGTGCATGCTCAAGTTGCCAAGATGAGATCTGGATCATTAAAGCCACACTTAGGAGACTGAACCGGAGTCCCTGTTCATGTCTGCACCACTCCAAAGCAGCACAACCCTTTGTTTAACCTGACAAATGTCAACAGGAATCGGGCATGGGGTACTGAAGGAAAAGTGCCCCGTTGGAGCACAGAGGGTGGGAAAGGCTGCCAAGGTTGAGTAGGTAGTTTCAACAGCTTTTACTATTTCTACAGAAATGCAAAATGGCGAGAAGAGTTGAAATGCAACGCCAATCCAACCCGAAGTATTAACGGGGTGACAACAAACAGAGAAAGTAAGTATAGAAATTCATCTTCTTGTAGGCTGTCTATGGTTAGACTTGGTAGCTGAAATCGTTCAACAGGCTCTTGGTAAGATCTTAGCTGTCTGCCTGCACAAAAAAAAAGCCTGGGAAGCTGCTCTCCAGCCAAACTGGCTTGGAAGGCAGAGTTACTCACCAAGATTGTATCCGTGCTGTTCCAGAGAGCATGGATGTGGCCATGCAGTCCAGCTTGGTTTGGCACAAGAAGGTGGATGCACAAACAGTGGTCAGAATGAGGTCCAAAAACAAGACCATTGCTCCCACAAGTGAAGATGGCACGACACAAAAGAGAGAGGCCACCACAGGCAACTAACTGAGGCAGGGCATAACAATTTTAAGTTTGCTTTCTAGGTCCAGGCCATAACTGCTGACAGGGCTGGTATGTCCTAAGAAGTCACTAAAGAAGAAGGCCAGGTTTCACCCACAAGCAGAAATGTGTGTTACGACTTCTCAGTTCTAATGCAAGACCTCACCCTGACTCACCACATGAGCTGGTTACTGTTCACACTCAGCTTCAAATTTACTTTCTCTTCAGTTTGCTGGAAGGAAAGTATGTTGGAATTCGTTTCTTCTCCTTCTTTGGCTGCTTGAATCCATGTCTTTACAGTACAGAACTGGCCTTTTTCTCCATACTTGGAGGGTTCTCTGCTGTGCACAGGACTTGGGGATGCTGAGAGTGCCTTCCAGAAAACCCCTTGCTGCCCACATTCAAAGGCTTCTGCAGCTCTTTCCTGAGACTCTGAGGTTTCTGTTCCAGGTAGCTGGGTCATTTCTGTTTCAAAAAAACAGCCTGAAAGCAACACTTTCATAAAACCATTAGGCATATTAAAGAAAAATATGATAGCACATCCATTTCAGACATAAGCTCTCTTGAGAAACAGGTATGAGTTGTTGGTTCAGGCCTCTGCTTTGAATAACTGAAATGTAAAGGAGCACATGGGGGTTTAGAAGCATTTGATTTCAGCGTGGGACTCGGGAACTCAGCTCTTGCCCAGCCATGACTGAAGATTAGGTATACCCACCATCTCTGGGCTGAGCACTTTCATTACATAGCATTTAGGATGGACTTTTGAGAACCTCAGCTGCAAGGTGCACAGAAGATTCAAGTATTTTCCTCATTATTATTGCAGAGGCCGTAAATGGCAAAAGCAGCTCTTGTTTTCTCCTGGTTTCTAACTTGCGGGAAAGCTCGTTATCAGCAGGGCATCCTTGAAACAGCAACCAAGAGCATTAACTTTTAATATTTAATGTATTCCTCAGGCTCTGGGAGAGCAATGTGAGAAATATCCCGTAAAAATCTATTAGTGTTAATAAAATACCACCCAACAGGTTGTCCATTATCAGCAATTAAAGTTTTCAAAGCAGGTCAGATAACTCCCTGGAATGATTTGTGTGGCCTTTACATCCGTTCTTTTCCTTCTTCCATTTTTTTTTTTCTTTATTAAACTTTCTCAACTCTTTTTCCCTCCCTCCCACAGCACAGTCTGAGCCCTAACCAGTGAATTATAGCACTAATGAGGTGTTTATACTCTCTGCCCATCAATCACAGATGTGTGTGAGTGAAAGCGCCAGCCGATAGTCGGGAAGTGCTGCAGCCTTTGCTGCAGCCAAAAGAATATTAGACTGTAGCTAGATAAATCCCCTGCTCTTTTCCTTTGTTGCTCATGGCCACAATGCAAGAGCAAATACACTCCATCTGATTTTCTACCCCCTAAAAAAATGAGGAGATCCCTGTAGCTCACATCTATAACCTCCTCCCATCCCATTTGCCTCACTTTACCCCTTACCCAGAGCAATGCATCCCTACAAAGTGACAGCCCTAACAACTAAAGGAGCAGCTAACCTATGGTGCAGTGAAATAAGGCAATAGCTATCCCCAGTTCCTGTGACAAAGCAGAGCTTACTGTTGGCACCCCTCTCCTGTTTCAGTGCTTTTCTCATGTTCTCATTGTTGATGTCTGGCTACGAGTCCCCAGAACAAAAATCTGCTAACGTGCTGGTGGCAGCACCCTGAAAGATGAACACCAAAACCGTAATTACAAATCAGTTAATTTAAAATTTATGCTTTTTTAATTATTTTTTAAAGCACACTTGGATGTTTAATAGGCTTTGGCTTTCTCACTGGCTCTCTCATCTTACAGAAAATCAACAAATCTAAATGAATGAACACCCATGTTTGCAGAGAACTCAAATAACTTTACACCTACACAAATGAAGTAATGAAATGAGGTCTCTGTGGTCTCAATTTAGCATAAACTGGCAGAGAGTGGGCCAAACCCAGATGGGGTGTTCATGAAGAACTCAAGGTGTGTTTACTGCAGCCTTGGAGATCCCAAAAGAAGACAAAGAGCTTCTGGCTGGTGCTCCCAGCAGCCTGGCACAGGAGTAGAAAGTCTCCAATGTGATCTGTAAGAAAGGGATTTGTGAGCAGAGAGAGTTAAAGGGATGCTGCCACGGCTGCAGAACTAAAATCAGTTCCTCTAAAGCAGCTGCTTCTGCCCTGGTTTGAGAGCAGGACCCTCGCAAACCTGAGCCTGCCGTGCTGCCCAGAAGGGGAGCCAGGAGGCAGGCGGCCGGGTGCCCCCGCGCTCCGGGAGCCCAGAGCAGGGTGTGCGGCGCTGGCAGCCTTCTCCGAAGGAGCTGTGGATTTAACCTCACCTCAGTTCCTACAAGGGTGGAGCAAGCAGTTTTTCCTCATCCTGTTGAACGGTTAGTAGGTAGGGCTTGTCTATTATTCCTAAAGAAAATTATATTTTCACTTGGACTTGGTTGTTTTCTATGGTGCTTTTTGGAGCAGTATTTTCACAACCCCCTTCCCTATTTTCCACGCCAGGATCATGTTGAAAAACCTGATGACTTATCCCAATGGGAATAAAAGCCTTATTGCTGGGCCAGACCCCCCAGGAACCTGCTGCAGACTCTGGAGGACCATCGCCCACGCACCCGGAGATGGCTCACCTGGCCCCATGGACATGCACATCGACAAGCAACATCGACAACATCACCCTGGGGCCAAACTGCTTTCTGCACTCACACAAATGCATCTGAAAGTAGCTTGGGTGCCTCCCCTCCCGCTCCGTTTGCTTTATGGGCATCTGGCTTTCTGCATTGGTAGGAGGGGATGAGAAGGGTAGGGAGGGAGACAGACACCGGGTTTGTGGTGAGCAGCGGGGAGGGGGGGCTTGGCAGCTCGTTGTAGCAGAGCAGGAAGTCTTAATACTTGGAGCCAGTTGAGTAACCTCACTGATGACCTTCCATCGTAGGCGCCAGTGCTCTCACACAGGGGGAAAAAGCAGGAGGAGAGAGAGAAACAGAAGCTGAGAGAACATGGTGCAAACAGCGCAGCACACAGCCAGAAGGGACACCACGCTCCCCAGATGATATCTGCACCTATGGGGAGTGTTGGAGGGGGGCAGCAGATCCCCTTCCCTGGAGCACCTGGTCAGAGATCTGATTTCTGCTCTTAAGGGTTAAGTTTATATTTATGCACCAAAACAAGTGGTTACATTTTCTCAAGATCTTGGCGTGTTGGGAAAATGTGGCTTTGAGCATCCCAAGGGCGATATGCAAATCACGGGGTAGGTGTGTCGTGCGGTCTCAGCCCTGAATCATTCAGACTGGTGACACGACCAGAGCACGCTACAGCTCCTGACTCACATGCCCAGGATTCCTTCCTACGGAAACCAGAGCGTGGGAGGGGAGCAAACAGAAATGGTGCGCAGCTACATCTCACAGCTGGGAAGAGAGGAGACAGTCTTCAGCGCAAGAGTTGGGAAACACTGAATATCCCACAGTTTAGCTAAAGCCCCAGGGAGCTACTGGGTGAGAATTTCCCCTAAGAACTCAAGTTCTTATAAATCTTGTCTTCTTCTGACATCCCAGGCAACAATAGGACAGAGGGAACAGGGATACCCTACTTTACCAAGTCCACACATGAGGCAATCTCTGGTTACATTTCACATATTTTTCTGTTGCTGGAATTGAGCACTCAAAATACAATTTGTCCCCCAAATATTTTAAATACCTTTTTTTCTCCCACTTTGGTGTAATGAAGGAGTTTAAGAGAGCTTAGCAAGTAATTTCCTTCAATCACAGATACAAAGCCACCTCTAGGGAGGAATATAATATCTGCTTAACGACACAACAGCTTATACAGTGGAAGAATACATACAGGTGTAAATGCCCATGTACGTTTTGAGACAATGTGTGCAGCACGTGCAAGAGAGCCCCCAGACTCCTCTGGTGAATCCTCCTGCCCGCAGCTCCCCACCCCACCTGCCAGCCGTAGCACTCTACCTTGCAGCAGGGTCAGCAGAGAAGAACGTGCCGCCATGCACACGACGGAGCCTGGGAAAGAGGGGGGAGAGCGTGGGCAGCACTGTGGTTTATGGGTAAGAATTCCATGTTTAGGACAATACTAGAAGTCAGCTGAAAATCATTAAGTTTGGTCACTTGAGTGCTTTTGAAATCCATGCCCCAGACATGAGTCTGAGGCAGCCCTGCTGCAGGGTGACTCATGCGGTGAGCATGAGAGCATCGTACATGCAAAAGGACCCCTACAACAGAAGCAGCTGTGTAGGGTGTAAAACAACAACAACAACAAATTCTAATTAAGGTCACCCTTAAATATGTCACGGCTGACAGCGGCACTGCGACACTGCACATCAATTCTCCTTGCACTGTAGCCAGGATGGCAAAACATGCACCCTCCAAAGTCAACACAGGCAGTTTGGACAATGCCCAAGAACCCATATGTTGGGCTTACTCCAGCAAGGCTAGGCAGAAATGGCCAGCTCACAGCCAAATGCTGTATTGCCACAACACTGGATAAGCATGGAGCCAGCCTGGGCAAGCTGGAGTGAAAGGCATCGATTCTATGCCACCAAAGCAAATTCTGTGAGCAATGCTGAGTTTCCCCTGCCTGTAGGATTAGGCTCTCTATGGAAATGAGAGCCAGCATGGGAGAAGGGAGAAGGGAACGAGGGGGAAGTCACACTCCATAATTTTAAGCCTCGAAAAGCAGGGATTCGATCCAAGCTAATTGTTTAAGTTCACTTTATATTTAATGGAGAAAGAAACTCATTGCCAGAATGGAATTTCTCTCATCTTGAATTGGATACGTGTTCCTCCCCACCTTTCTCTGTTAAAAAGAAAGGAAACAGAGAAAATTAGTTCAGTCCAAATACTTTGTTTAATGCTAACATCAGGTGAGGTGAATCCTACCCTAAATGTCCTATCCAGGTGAGAGTGACAAAGCCAGGAGGAGAATGCAGGAGGGCAGCTTCATTTCCTCATGCCCTGATGCACCGCCTTCTCTTTCTGCCACCTTTACTCATGGTGATCATCACCCAGCGCCTCGAGAAATCAAACCAGCTCCTGACACCGGGATGACTGGGTAAGTGGCAAAATCTGACTTGCAGGAATAAAGGCAGGAAATTTGGGAACACGGGGAAGAGAGGCGGTTGGTTATTTCAAACAGCTCATACCAAATGCATGAGCTGGGGACAATTTCTCTTTAAAATGCCTACTTGACGTATTTCTAAGCTAGATGAATTATCGGGCCCTGGCAAGTCTCCCAGGGCACTGGAGCTTTCTTCCCAGCTTCCTCTCACTAATGGGCACAAGAGCTCGAGCCCCTGAACCCTTTTCTCTCCTCCACCTTCCTTTGCTCTCTGCACCCCCAGCACACACCCAGCCCCGCGCTGAGCACGGCTCAGCCTTTCTGTGATGGAAAACGAAGCCAGCTGCCAACACGCAGGGCTGCCATCAATTCCTGAGTGCAAAGGAGGTGCAATTCACCTCCTCTGTGCCAGGTTACACCAACTCTGCTATCTGTGACATCCCTGGCCTCGCTCAACAGCTCCAAGCAAACTGCACAGACTTGCGCTGATACAATTAGTCTGCCTCAGCCCCAGAAGAGGAGAACCCACGAAAATCTGCACTGAATCCTGCCTTTTCCAATGTTCACAGCTTCTTTCTTTTCCTCCTTTCTTTGTTTTTATTTCTGCAATTATTTCTCCCCCTTCCTTTTTTTCCTTCTTCCCCCATTAACAGGGGAAAAACACAAGAAAGAAAACACAGGCAGCCAAAAGCTCATTAACATACTTGACCTTTTGGAAGAAAATTAATTCCAAATTCGCACATACCGGCTGTGTTGCTTGGTTTTGTCAAAACGGTGGCATCATTAGAGAGGAGAAGAGATGGCTCAAGGGGACGGGGTGTCTGCCACCTCAATGGAACTTGCACCGAGTTACTGAGTGCTGGCACAAATAAAGCAATGACATGGGCCATTCTGTCAGCTTTTCACATGAAATTAATCTTCGTTTCGTTGGCTGTGTAAATTTTTATCACCACGGAGTGGGGGGTGATGAATATACCAAAGCATCCTGACAGCTATGGCCTGAAAACTCGAGATTGTCTCTGCATCTTAACCGCAGTGGTGCTGGAACAATTCTCTGCCCCTGATGTTCTCCCTGCGCGTGTGCACGTGTGCGTGCCTGTGCGCGCGGGTGTGCGCCGCTGCCTGGACGTGCGAGCGCTCCGCTGACACTCTATTTTGACTCAAATGTGCTGTGGCCTGGGAAATGCTTGGGGTTTGGATTTTCTGGCTTGAGGGCAATGGCAAACAAATTACTGCTTCTCTTTCTCTCCCTGAGTCCCAGTCCAAAAGCTGGTTTCCATCCCAGCATGCTTTGCTGGGGTTGGCAGGATTTCCTAAC
Source organism: Nettapus auritus (assembly GCA_011076525.1). Taxonomy (NCBI): domain Eukaryota; kingdom Metazoa; phylum Chordata; class Aves; order Anseriformes; family Anatidae; genus Nettapus; species Nettapus auritus. Next base: position 6,307,062 of record CM021779.1, on the reverse strand, counting down.
TGATGATCAAAAAGAGCAGCTCTGCCTTCTCCTGTGGCTCTGGAGCTTGTTGGTGCTGCTGTTTTTATAGCGTGTGTCATGTCACAGGCCAGGTAGAGACGTGACATTGTTTGCTGCTAGCAAGGATGTGAGAATAACACCCACCTCTGCGGCGCTGCGTGCATGCTGCCTCCTCCCCAGCCAGCTCCAAACAAACACTCGTGCATCCACAGAGGCACTGACACAAACACGCTCGCAGACTCAGCCCTCCTAGCTGCACACCCACCCCAACACACGGGATAAGCACGAAAGCACCCTCAGTGTACACTCGGATGCACATACACAAACGCGGCGCCACGTGAACCTGCAGACGTCCTCAGGATTACAGCGCGCGCTGCGCTCCACGCTTCATCCGAGACAGATGGCAGACTTAAACCTTCAGGTCTCTACAGTGCAGCAATACAAATGGCATGAAGAGGCTCATCTCTCGAGCAGTCTGATTGATAATGGCCAGGAACAAAACCAGGAGGGTTGGCTGAGATGAGTGGCCAGGCCTGTGGCCACGATCAGACAGGCTGCGCCAGGCGTCACTTGCTAGTCAAGGGCATCAGCTGCTCTTTTTCAGAGCAAATGCAAGCTAGGCCAACCAAAGTCATCCTCCTACATCCCAGCTGTCAGTCAGAGGCAATATGCTAACTAGGAACTGTGCTGCTGACACTTTTAGCTTCACCTGGAAAGTCAGGATTTGGCCCCTGGGTGTAAAGCATGCGTCCCTTCCCGAACCAACCAATGCTCGTTCTGTCCTAAAATGTGCATGCACAAAGTCTGGCCAAACCTGCAGCTGCTGGGCGATAATAAAAGCACATCCAGACACGCATGACCACAGCCTGCAACACACACCCTGAACATCCACGCAGGACTGGCTGAGTGGAAGGATGCACACACCAAGTAAGAAACCCATCTGGAAACGCATACAGACGTTCTCAGATGTGTGCACACATGAACATACAGATACATGTTCCCATTCTTGTATATTTGAAGAATCCCCACAAATTATCATTACTAAGGTCTTAAAAGCAAACGTATAGGGAAACAATTAAAAGAGGTCAACCACTATTTGTAGTCAAGCTGTTATCAATCTTACACCATTCCAATGAATGTGGCACTTGAACAAATCATTAGAACCAGAGCTGAGCCTCCCTTACGCTGAGCCACAGTTAGCTAAAAACAGTTGTATATAAATACACATCCACACACATTCATGTCTGAAAGCTTTCAGAGGTCACTGTTCCCTGAACCGCTGGTTAACCACCAATAGTCCATGTACCCTTACACACTGGTGGCCACTTCAAAGCCACTTCAGCCTGCTGTGCGTACCTTATACGTGGTGACAGCATTCCTGTACTTTATATGCTTGTCATGCAGACAAGTCTTAAACCTTGAGCTTCTTTAGCAGCACTGGAGAGTCCCAGGGGAAGCTGATCTCCCAAGCAGGCTGACTCACGGTCAAAGAAAAAGAATCAGGAATAGCTGGCTAAGAGGAGTGGCCTGGTCTCCAGCCACTATCCTGATCCCCATCTGAAAAATGAGAAAGGATCCTCCTCAGAAACACCAAAACCTATCCCCTGCTCCAGACTTCCTCCCAGCTTGAAGTCAAACTGAATGTGACAGTCACAAAGGCACATCTCTAATGCCCACCTTGCAGGTGCTCTCATTTTACCAGTTAGTGCTGCATGAAATCATCATCAGAAACAGAACAGAACATGATGTTGGGTGAATTTTTAGCTTAACAAGTTAGCCACCACAGCTTTCTATTATCCAGATTGGGGTAAACACCCAGAATTTGCACAATTTGACCTCTGACTGCAAAAATGTGAAAAAGCTTTATAAAAAGTCAGTTTCCTTTGGACTTTTTTTGTTAAAATGAAATTTTGCACTTGTTCATTTCATCTTCCCACTCACCTAAGTGCTTCTGTTCAGCATTCCTCTCTGCATGAAGCTGAAAAGTGTCAACAGGGATTCTCCTAACTGGGGTCTGAAAAGAAGCTAAAACAATACCCCTTTCCCTTCAATGCATGCCTTCCAGCATAATAGACAGGTAGGAGTCTCTGCAGAGTCTGAAGTTCTTCCACGCACTAAGTACTGCAGGGTTTTAAACCTGTGATTTGTAGGTGACGTGGATGAATCACACTGAGCCACTTCTCGGTGCACAGCTATTTCCTGCACTGGAGGCTGTGTCAGTGCAGAAACACTGGTACTGTAAGAGCACTGCAAGCCCATCGTTTGTCCTAGTGCTGTTCAGCAGAGCCAGTGATGATGGGTGTGCCTCCCATATTCCTTCTGAAAAATGGGACTTGGACGGGGCCTTGTGACCAGTGCAGATACTGGCCACCACAAGGACAGGACTGGAAGAAGAGATTTCAGATGGCTGATTCCCTCCAAGGGAGGAAGGTAAAGAGGAAGGTAAAATGTTCATAAAAGACATAAATTAATTTCATAATAAAAGTCATAAATTGAAGGAGTGAAGGTTTTGCCTGGATATAAGGACAGAAAATCGCGTGATCAAAACTCTAACCCAGGAGGTTTTTAAACATCTGACAAAGCTCTGAGCCCGTTTGGATGAGGAGGTTGGACTAAATCTTAAGAGGTCCCTTCAGACCTGATTTATTCATCCCTCCCTCCAAATTCTGCAACTTCTTTGCAAGGTGCATAAATGTGCCTGCATTCTCACATACATGATTGCAAGAGAGAGGGAGCGTGCATACCAGTGGCATTAACGTGCACAGCAGCACGTGCTGGTGGTTGGGGTTTCCATGAGTGTGATTGTGTGCACAGATAAGAGAATTTCTGCCCGTATTTATGCACAAATACAACAAAGTATTTGTGCACGTGTAAGCACGTGCATCTGTGTACTTTAACATCACTGAAATTGCTGCATGAGGGAATGTGAGTATGTGCACGCACGTAAGCTCAGGAGAGTGAGAGCACGTTTCCGGCTGCATGGAGTTTACAGAAAAGATCTCTATGGAAAGCTGCACTAACAGAGCATCCTTCTCCCTCTTGCCAGACCGTTGTGGCTTGTTGAAGTAATGTAGTTTTTGAGGAGGGAAGTCTTATATCTTGAGACAAACCACATACCTCCAGGGCGTGCATCCAGCCTGGGAGAGAGCAGAAGTGAGACAAGAGAACAGCCCAAGTCTCTCGGAGGTGTCACTGTGTGCACTCTGAATGCAATGACTCGGTCCCATCGGAGGCGATGGGGTGAGAAGAGCAAGCGAGCTTCCTTGGGAGGACTTCGGAAATAGAAACAGGACAATCCAAACATGCATCCACTTGAAATCAATCCTCATGTACATTACCAGTGTCAGGGATCCTCTAGTACAATCGCAGTTGGAAAAGTTGTTCAAAACCATGCTTAAAGAGAAACGTGAGTTGTGGTATTAAAGAGTGGTGTGCGAATACATGTGTAAAATGATGTGTGGCATCAAGTGCTCTCAGCCTAAATATTCACCAAAGGAGGTGCTGGTTAATCTCTAATGCTTTAATAACCCTCTTGCCAACCTGGGTAGGAGCAGAGAAGCAGCACTCCCAAATTCCAAACAGATGAATCACTGGGTAACCTGGGGGACCCTGGTCAGGCCGAGATGAAGGAGAATTGAAACAGACTGCTGAGGAGCAGAAAGGTACACTGCAGGAGGAGGGAGAAGCAGAGGGGATCACAGCGCATTCAACAGCACACATCCTGCCGCAGCCTGTGACATGCAGTAACGTGAGAGGGAAAAACCCCTTCCAAAACCTCCAGATCCAGCCACTCTGTTTGTCAGAGGAATTTGAATGTCAGCTCTGATTTGACTGAGGCTGCCCCTGACCGAGGAAGGTTACAGGGCAGCCCCGGAAGCCCTTCTGAAGTTCTGGGTTGTTGCAGTTCATCTGTTGGGTTATGAGCAGCGAGCTATGTACACAAGCCAGGGAGCTCTCTATCGAGCTCATTTCATCTGATAGGACGTGTGAGGGGAGACTCGTAAGTAGGTGACCAGAATAAATGATTTACCAGGGCACTAAAAGATCAAGGCAGTTGTTTCTAAAGGGGCTCAGAACATCTAAAGCCAAAAGTGTTATGGTGCTTTTAGGTGTACCCTCAGGCTGTCAACCTTGCTCCAGCTTCTTGGAATAAATAATTTGAACTGTTCCCCATTAGCCAAGTAATAGAAAATCTGTTACAAAAATTGCTTGCACACTCTCCCAAGGAAGCAGGCATGTGATAAATATCTGCCTCTTAAGTACCCACAGCCGATAAAGAAGGATAACATTTCAGATTCATATTTAAAATAAGATCCCATTTTGCAGCTCCAGTAGTACAAAAAGAAGAAAAAAGCTTCTGAAAACGCCTTTGCAATATCAACTCACCTCTCACTCCACGTTTCATTGTAACTCAACAGCAGATGGTCATTCTTGATACCCCCTTCAATTCATGGCTGTTTCTTTGGGTAATGCAGCTGTAACACCAAAACCACCAAGCTTCCCTTGATGTACATGAACCTCTGGGCTTATGGGAGCATAACTGGGGCCATGCCACCACGTTAAGATCGGTAGGGACTGCTCCACCCTTAATCCCTGTGAACAGTTTCTGGCTGTAGGAAGTCCCAGCAAGTCAGTCACATGGTGCTCCCAAGCAGGTTGCGAGCAATGGGACAAACTCAGTAGGTCAGGATTTTAAACAGCACCTCTAAATTTTAAGCGATATGTTGCTGGAGTGAAAATGGCTGCTTCATTTGCTGAAAGGCTGTGCCTCACTCATAAACCTCTATGTGGCCAGTCACTAGAGGGGGCCAGAAAGCCACCTAGTAACAAGAGGGGCTGTAAAATCAATGGTGTGGACAAGGACTTGACTTCTACTCCCCAAGTAGTCCCCCTGAGATGAGTAAGGCAGGCTCCCGAGCCTTTGCTTAAAACAGATGCCATTTACTCCATGTGTAATTCCACGTAGATGAATGGACATCTTCAAGTAGGAGAGTACAGGCCCCATGAGTAAATGTGACACAATTCGGCCTTTAAATAGCACTACCCTTTTGATGACCTTCCACAATGACAAAATTAAGTCTAGAAAGACCTGCAGGGTAAAATCAAACTGAATTTGTCAACATGTGTCAGAAAGAACATAGTATGTAGTCAACCTAGATGGAAACTTGTCTCCAAACCAGAAAAAGTTGGAGGTCACGAAGGAAACGCAAGAAAAACTGAAGCCAAGTCCATGGTGACGTGGGAAGCATGCTTTGTAGGGCCTCTTGCTGCTCCCTTAGGGTTCAAGAAATGTATTTTTTTGGTTTCACAGCAGCACTGAAAATCTTCAGCCTGACAAAGGGTCTTCCCACAGCAAGTACAAACACTGAGAACATGGCAACTCAAAGATCTGACAGGCCACGAGCACAAAAGAAGAAAAAGACCAACCTGAGACCCCAGACCCACTGACTCTCCAGATACTGGCACACCGGAGGGAGGAGCGATGCTCTGCCTGCATTAAAGTCCATGAGGGCTTTGGTCAGCAGCCTTTATGTTCCTCGCCCTTTGGTCCACACAGGCAAGGGAGGCTTCTGGAGAACTTCTATGGCCCCTGCGAAAGGTGACCAAGGATTGCAAGTGTCCTGTGAGGGGCTCCTTAGACAACTTTTCCAAATCCAAAAATAGAAAAACTGTTTAAAGATAGCTCTGAAATCCCTGCTGTAAAGATATATCTTGTGTTAGGAAAGAAGAGGCCCTTTGCTCTGCTGCTGGACAGCCCTTCAGTTTAGCCATTTATTTGCATAATACGCATCGTGCAAAGCTCTGCCAAAAAGAGGTCTGATTAAAGTTATAAAATGCTGTCAGTGATGAGAAAGGTAAGATTTGCTTTTCAACTCTTTTCTCTTAAACTGTCATTAAAAATGATTCATGATAAAGACAAAGTCTAAGCAACTACATGGTTATAACTGAGAACCTCCATAAATTAAGGCTTTTCTTTCTGTTCTTACCCTGTTGTGCTGGATCAGGTTACCAGAACAGAATAACCGTATGAATCCAGAGACAGCCAAGTCTGACGACTGAAACTCAACTGCTACTTGTTTGAAAGGTAAGCGAGATCTCAAGAAACACATGTTGGTTGCGTGGCTTAAAACAATGGATCCTTGTAGAAAATAATAAACCTCTAGTTAAAAAAAAAGAAAAAAGAAAAAAGTTACATTGTAAAATGACATTGACCATAAGCAGCAGACTGTCAGGGCACTGACACCACACGCCGCAATACTTCTTTAGGGCTACTCAGGGAGGGAAATGAGAAAAGAAGATTTGAAAGTATTGAAAGAGGATGAACAGAGAATGCTTTTCCTCCTCGTTTCTTTCTCGAAGAGAAAATTAATGAAAATAGAAATTGGGAAAGTGTGGAGGAGTAAAGGAGATGGAAAGAGATGAAAAGTCTATAGCTTACATGATTTTTTTTTTTTTTTGAAAAAAAAAAAAAAGAAGAGAACCTACAAAATCTGGGGCTTGAATAGAAACTTAAGATTTGGAAAGCAAAACCTTTGAAGTCATAAATATGACTTCAGTAAGAAACAACAAATAATAAAAATAATAGAATGTTCTGTTATGACAACTGCATCACAAACATATACTAATTAAAATGCCAACTGCATATCCACAGCCACTAAACATCTTTGGATGACATTAAATAGTTTGGCAAAAAGGAATTTTGACAAAAAGAAAGATGTGTTTTGTTTTTAGCTTAAGGAACATTATGCCCCAGCAAGACTAAAACTCTAGCTCCTATGAGGCCTTTCAAGAAGGCAAGGGGCAAGAAGAGTTGAGACAGATCAGCTAAAATAACACATCTGCTTCTCTTGCCCATTGTACAACTAAATTCAAACCTTAGGTGTAGGAATTTCAGAATCATTTGTTTCAAGTATCCACAGGTGTCGTTTTTCCTACCTGAACTGGAAAATTAAAAAAAAAAAAAAGTAAATGCAGAAGACATTTCTGCTTAATATCTCTACAAAAGAGTCATGTGTCTTTCCAGAAAATCTTTCTCCATAAATCACAGCTGCATTTCTGTAAAGGCGGGTGAAGTCTAGATCCACATCCTGATTTCACAGTCTCCACGACAGCCAGTCGTGTACCTGTCTAGCAGTTAATGGGTTTTTCTCCTCTTACGGTACGTCCAGATCTGGCCCTCAGGTTCTCATCCCCCTGAGGCCGGTACACATGCCTTGCTTGCTGCATGCACGGGGCTAACAGCGCTCCTGGTTGGTCTGTCTGCATTAGCCACCACTACTGAATCCCTGTTGCCATAGATACTGCTACAGTAACATTACAGTTTCCACAAAGATGCTTCAGCAATTTACTCTGGTGATTAAACTGCAGCCATTTATTGCACAGAATAAATAACAGGGCAACGGTGAATTATGGGGCTACGACTCCATTGATGGGTCCCGGTGACATCATATACCACAAGAACCAAGCTCGAGTCATCAGAACTCCCGAGATGGAATTATAAGCTCCATCATTCAAATTGTGCTCTTTAAAGATATTTGATATAATATACGGAGCCAACAAAATGAAAGAGAGAGAGGCAGAGACAGACCGTCAGGCTCTCAGGCCAACCACGTACTCTCCTGGCCACCACGAGTCTGAAGCCAAGATTGGTAACAGCTGCAGCTGCCACCGTGGCCGGGAGCGACAGACTGCCAGGCACTCGGCACAGCCAGGTACGCGGCTGCGTGTTGGCAGAGCTACTCGAGATCGATGCTGCCTGTGGGACCGCATGGCTCAGCATGCGGGGCTCTGAACCCTGCAGCCCATCGGGATAATCTGGATTCCCAGCAAAGCGCCAGGCGCTGCAGAGTATAGAGGAATGAGCACAGATGAAGTATTGGCTTCATTTTCTTCGCTAGTTCATTTTTGTTCTGTTAGATGGAGCGGAGTCACCTTTCTTGTAAGGTCTGATGAACTCCAAAGTGAGGGGGCTCAGGTTTTAAGGAGTCAGAGCAATCTTACATCTAACCTTTGGAGTAGCGTAACGATGTTTATCTTGTGGCTCTGCCTCCCGGTGGTATCAATGAAACATCTTTTTTAGAACAGACCAAGACTATTTGCTGGCCAAGAATTTTCTTTTCTCTTAGAAGGGTATGGGGCCACGTTCTGAGCCTATTGTAAACTGCTGACATTGATTTAAATGAGCCAAGGCTCTGGCTCCAAGCCTACTGTGCTAGGATAGCATATACCTGCAGCTGATGACTGTGGAGGTTGAAAAACATTGATTGCTTCGTACATTCTGGCCCATTAGATGTTATTTAAAATACTGAAGTATCAGAGAACAGAACAATCTATAAGATTAGTGATAGCAGATGGATCTTCTCACTCATAAAAGTTGTTTGTTTGACTTCAGTGCTTACCAAAAGTTGTCTTTAGCAGCTAGCCAATGTGAAGATTTTTTTCCCTGTTGTTTTGAGAGCCTGGTGGAGCCAGCTATTCGTTTCTTGATGCATTCAATAACATGAAAGACGTAAAATAGTCATTGCCAGCTCACTTTCTTGCTTGAATAGGTCTTCAGATTACAAAAAGCCCCTGGTGGGAAATCACAATAGAAATGCCAAAACAGTACTGATCTGGAACGAATGAAACAGCGGGCTCCATCTACCTTTTCTCCCTCTCATCCCCATTTCTCAGACAGAACTTTAGGATCAGGGAACTTAGTCTCACTTTAGCAATTCCTCTTTAAACATATACTTAAGGGTAGTATTTTAAAAATCACTCATCGTTGACCTAAAATGTGATGCTATTTGAGGTCAATGTTATATTTTCCATTGGGGACAGTTTGACCAATGTTGAGTACTTTCAAAATTTCCACCCATACACACACATATAGAGAGAGAGAAGGGAAGAATGTAGAATGATACATGCATCTTAATGTACCATACTAGACATAGAGACAAAACCACATTTTTAATAGCGTTCCATATTGATTTCAGAACTATTTATCATGTGCCTGCAACAGCACACATTTGCAGACTTTAAAAACTAAAGCTAAGCTTAAAAATATTGGGCTTGATCCTAATCTCACTGTAAAATTACATCTCTGATGAAAACAATTACCCCAACATAAACGCAATCAGAAACGGGTAATTTTGTCTCACTGTGTTCCTCTTTTCACCTTCTTTAGGATGGGAAGTTGTGTGGAGATACAACTCAGAAGTGCCCATACTTTTTGCAAGTTGGCTGGAATGACTCCTTGGAACTGCATTTGCCTACACCCTCTCTTCTCTACAAGGGAACCCCACCTGTTTCCAACACTGCAGCTTATTTTTTCTTGGTATTTCTTAGACATTGGCAAATTACAACAGGGGATTTTTTAGTATGTTGATATCCTGATCTATTTTTTTTTTTTTTTTTGAACTCCAGTTTCAGTGGCCGTTGTAGAAAACAGAAGTGTGTGTGTGTGGTAAAAAACAAAACAAACAAAAAAAGAAACCCACCACCACCAAAAAAACAGAGCACCTCACCCTGTATCCCCCCAAATACTACCTGTTTTGGAGTGTTTGTAAAGATGTTAATGAAATGCCATATATTTCACCAGTTTTAACAGAAATGTTCCCAAAACCTGAATGGAACAGCAACATTCCCTCTGCTGCTTGGCATGCTTAAGACAGGTGGGCAAAGAAAACAAAATGGTATCATGATACCACAACAGGAACTGTGAACACCAAAAGGTAGCACCTGAAAAAAAAATGACTGGGCTTGAAAAAACTTGTTACTGAGCTAGTAACCAATCACTGTGCTCCATAGATATTCAGATTATCAATATATCTGTTACAATGAATGCATCAACTCCAATTAGCCAAAGATTATGTTCTTTGTTCTTCTTTCAAAGTTCTTCTTTTCCTCTGAAGAACTCAAGGGTAGTGAAATGCTTCTCCTATGGCAGAACACTTCTCCTGTGGCACCATCCCCATTAGCCAAAAGGTTCCCACCTAAGCAGTTTAAACTGACCTGAAGTGCAGGTTGCTGTTTGTTATCTTGCTCTAAGTTTATTTTTATTGCCTAGAGAACTGGTAGGTTTCTCTAAAAATCTACACTGTAGAAGGATGACGAATTCCTACGGTTAATTAGTAATTTACTGATTGCATACTTAGCAACCAAACAGAATTTATACTCTACCACACTAATCACAGCACACTCTATCTGGGAAAGAAAATGAGGTAAAGAGAGGGTATGAAGCAATGTGTTTCATGAAGACAGCACTCAGCTGTAACAGAGCTGCAGCGGGCAGTATCTCAGAAACACCACAGAAAGAGTAATTTTATGAATGGCATAAACGCAGATAGCATAACGATGACAAAGATGTTGCCAGTGGACATTTCCCCTTCACATTAGAATGACGTACCCATGTGGGTAAGGTGAGACTGTAGTCCTTACCATCACAAAGCACAGCCTTTGGGGACATTTCTAAAAAGACCAAAATTACAAAACAACACTACAACAGCAAGACAATTAGCAGAGCAGCAGACTTTGGCCTTTTTAAGGATCTACTTGGAAGACAAAGCAGGACGTGGGATTTGAAAGATCTGCATCACCTTTCATTCATTCCAGGTAGAAGCAGACTAAAGCCAAGAATGGGTCTAACTGGGCACAAGCTGACGTGTGTGGATGTGTTTGTACTCACACACACATTGTGCACCGCAGTGGAAAAGGAAGCAGGGAAGCTGTGAAATGTGGCATACTCTTTAAAACACAGGGCCTATTGTCTTACCTGACCAAATCTGCCTTAATCAGGTGCTCGCTCCATTTTAGCTCTTGAACACAAGCTCCTAGAGCTGCAAGGCACACAGTGCACTATAAAACCAAGCAAGTATAGGCCTAGCAGAGAAGGGGAAAAAACAGCCAAATACCATTTTGCTTTACCTGAGATCATTTTCACTTTAATTCCTTTGCCCAGGTGAAAAGATGTTTTCACCTGATCAGAAAACAAAAGAACAGCAACAGAAAAATCAAATGGGAATAGCAGGAAGTGGGAGCAATGTAAACTGCCAGTTATTTTGTGCATGCTTTTTTTTTCTCCTTCTTTAATTTCAATTTGCAAAGACAGTGAAATGGAAAATGTGCCTCTAATTATTACCCCTCTGTGTTTCCTAAAAGCCTTTCTCTGAACTTTCAAGTCTCCTCAAGTTTCAGGTCCTCTCTCTCTCTCTCTGTCTTTTTCTCTCTCCCCCTTTTTTATTTAAACTAATCTAAAAAAGCTATAAAAAGCCTCTGACACTATAAATTTCCTTGTAAACCCTGGTTTTATAGGTTTAATTGCCTCATTTTACTGCCTTGCATGCTTTGTTCCTTCAGTATTTTAGAGAGCTGCCCCAGTATTTAGTACAAGCAGGCAACTTGGGGGAAAGAGAGGCCATCTCCAAGCCCTCTACTAGAATTTGGATGTGGTCAGAGCTTTGGCATGGTTAGCACCCTATGGAGACTGAGTCTTGAAATGGCTCCACTCAGACTCACACATGTGGGAAGTTGACCTAGACAAAAATGGAGAAAAACCTCAGCACTGGGAAATTCAAGTGTCACTTGGCATGGGATAAAATCACGCTCACAAGCCTTGAGGGTATGAGAGAAACCACAAAGGATCTCTCACAGGGGAAGGGGTGCTGGGAAGGTTCCTTTTGGTATTTCTATTACATGAATAGTTCTTTCTCAGAGTGTTTCCAAAGTATAAGAATCCCAAAGAATCTTAAGTAAGTAGTAAGGGCACTCTTGTGCTAGGTGCTATACAAGCAAGGTCAAAACATTGAGAACCTGGGCCAAAGAACTCCCTGTCTCAACAACTATCCTCTTCAAAGGGAAAAAAGGGGCGTATATGAAAATCCTACCAAGATTTCCCCTTTGTTCTTCATAGTCAGTAGGCTGTCTCTTTGTCACAATGTTGATCCTAAAGCCTTGATGCCCAAGCAACTGGCAAAATCCACTTTTGCTTCAAACACACACATTTCCTGATTCTGTCACTATCTGCTAAACTAACTTCCACAGATCTTAACTAGACACTGTGACTGTCCTGTGTGGTGCATCTCAGGGACAATCAGTGGGCAGAACAAGCTAGGGCTTATCCTATCCATGTTCCCTCCTTAACCCATGTAAAAAAAGAAAAAGAAGTAATTCACTCCAGAGTTGGACAGTAATTGCAGGGCACTAAATCACACCAGAAGACACAGTTTTGAATCCCTCCACTACATGATTTTAGAGGATGGACTTAGTCTAGGTCTTTTAAAGACAAACCTCTCAAGAAATGTCTATACTTGATCTCTAAAATCTTTCCGCATTGTAGGACTTTCTTAATATAACTTGCTCTTCTCTGTTCTCCTAATACTTTAACTTGTGGAACAGATAATTACTTTAAATAATACATCAGATTTCTGGCTTAGATTTAAGAACAGAAAATTTGACTGATTTTCTATTTGCAGAATTTATCTTTCTGCAAATTGGCGGAAGTCTGTCCTCTGCTACAGCATCCTGCAGGTCCCATGGGTTAGAAGGACATATTACATGGCAACACCAAGCTTCTCTGGAAAAGGCAATTTTTTTCTCAGGATTGGAACTGTCAGATGGACTTGCACGTTTGTGATTTTTCTCATTAAAGTACAAATAAAGCACCTTTATGTGTAGCTATTGCATAGGCACAGTCATCCTGCAGCAATGCTGTGGAAGCTTCTTTCTCACTGGCTTGAGCCTCAGATCCAAGATCTTCACATAAAGTAAAATCAAACAGCATGACCTAATGCAGACCTTTCAGCAAAAGGTAGGGCACTTTTCCCCCCAAGACAAAATCTTCAGAATTCATCTCATGGCTCCTGGAAAACATCAGATGTCATCCTTGGTGTCATCTGAGTCTAGAGATTTCTTTGATTATCGTATCCAAGTGATCTACTAAAAACAACAGACTGTGCAGGATTTTCTCTCCAAGCTCCTTCCTTTCTGTATTAGTTCTAGTTCAGGCATGGGAAACAGAAAATACTAGAAAGAAGGGAGAAATAAATGAAAGTCTAAAAGCTTTCAAACAATTTGGTTTTGGCTTAACTGAGGAAATGGTAAAGGGATCCAAATGTGGGTTTTATTGGCAAATGAAGGTTTTTATTTTTTCTGTGTTTCCCTAAAGAAACAAGGCTTGTGAATCATGATGTGTAGGCATCTGTCACTACTTTTTGGTTTACAGTAACTTTAGACAATATTGAGCATTCTTAACCAAGTATGTCAGAGAGAAAGAAGTCTCAAGATTATTAAGTGTGTGTAAGTTTCATAAATGCTGGTCAGCCAGTAAAGGAGCAAGAAACAAATTTGTTTCCCCATGCTTAATCTAAACCATATCGAAACTTAAATTTCTTTATGCTGTTCACCGAGTTAACATTCTCTAAAATGGTTCTCCTAGCTCTGGTATAGGGGAAAGAGACATGCACATTGTATGAGGAACTGTTACCTTTGGTTTCTTCTGAATCTGCTTTTTCTGGTAACTGAAGTAAAAGAGTAGCAACCAATTCATTTTTCCAGGCCACTCACAATTTTATAGACCTCTACTGGATTTCTCCTCAGCTACCTTGCAGGCTGAAGATCCCTGGTCTGTTTAATCCCTCTTCATAGCTATGATGCTTTTCCCTCTCCTCGGTATTTCTTTTGTTAGCTGGCTCCTGTGAAGAAAAAAACAAACAAACATTCCTTAGTCATGGAAGGAGAATTTAAAAGTGTGTGTTCATACACATGCTATTCCCTGTGAACAAGCAGATCCTGAAAAAATACACTGCTTGTTTTAGCCATTAAGTTGCTGGCAGCAGGGCAGGCAAAGGGAAAAACGATGGAAGCCTCAAAAGGGAAAGGACGAGGAGGGAGAGGCACTTAGAGGATCAAAATCTGGAGGAAAAGTATGTTAAAAACAAATGAACTGAAGAAAGAACTTGTTGTTGGTGAAGTTGATCCTTCATGCTGCCCTGCTATCTTGTAAAAGGAGTTTTATTTGCCTTTTTGTGGGAGTCCTGGGAGGAAACTATTAAAGGAACAGGCTTTAGGCAGTTTGTGGGGATGTGTATATAGGCATAATCGTGAGTGTGTGTGCGTGTGTGTGCTTGTGCGTGCATGACTGTGTGTTTTCTCCCTCCCTTTTACAAGGGCCAGTTAGGTCGCAAGGTTAAAGCCAGGGGGGACTTAGTTTGCGTTGTAAGAATTTTTACAAAGTGTAAAGGATCAAAGTAATTAGCTAAGGGTGAGAGCCCAGGACTGTCAGAGAAGTAATGCAGCCCCTGCCCGGAGTCTTGATCGCAGCCGACCAGACTGAAACTCCAGATCCTGGGAATAAGGTAACCAACAGGTCTGAGCAGCACAGGGTGTGTTGCTAGATATGAGACTTGTAAGGAAGAGGAAAGGCAACATTTTGGATGGAGCGACTGGAAAATGTTCCAGGAGTGTGGCCGGATGAAGCACAGGAGCTTTTAGGTGCGAACATTTTAAAGCCAGCTGTCTGCTGCTGTGAGGGCTGCCAAACCACGCTGGCACTCTTCAGGGAGCAGGCCACTGCTTCCTGCTTCCAGCTGGCCTGCAAAGATTATCTGGAAGCGAGTCAGAGCTCTCTGTCCCCCAGCTTGGTCTTTCACAGCAAGCGAGGAGACAGGCCCACGGGGTGACGAAGCATCAAGAAAACAGTGGATCCCAGGGAGCAGGTCACAGCTACCCAAGAGTGGCAGCCAAGCTCCTTCACGCTGGATACCTTCATTGCCATGCCAGCACTCCTGGCTGCCTGCTGCTCTCAGGATGCTCTCCTGATGCCGTCCAAGTCAACAGCACTGCCACCTACAGCAGCTGTGCCAGGACAAGTCTCCATAGTGCCGGAGCATGGAAATTTCTCCTATTACACCAGTCCTGGGCTTCCTTGCCAAAACGTATGAGCAAGAAGCAGCTGAGTCACTCTCCTCCAGCTCCCCACAGGAAGGAGTTTTGCCTCTCTAAGCCCACATCACTTTTCTTGAGAAAGAAACTTTGATGACACAGATCTTCTCTGTCTACTGAAGTAACTCTGGTTTTCATTCCCCAAACGACAGCAGTATATGTGCATGCTATTCACCTCACAGAAATAAAATTAACTGTTATTTACATTGCACAATCTATCTGGTGATCTAGTGTTCCAGGTCCCTCCCACTCCTTTTTTTTTCCTCCTACTGTAAAGAGAAATATCCAATATTGGGAAATACACGCTTGACACAAACTGTTATGAAGAAGTACAGGGATGAGAAAAGACCGCTAGTCAAAGAGACTGCCCTACTTATGCATGACTTCCTCTGGTCCAGAGGTGGCTTCCATGTGTAAAAAGCCAAACTACAATGCAAATAAACACAGACTGCACCATGCAGAGCCTCCAAGTCCCTGGAGTCACCCACAGTTGTGATCGGCACTAGTAACTGAGAAGAACGGATTGTGTTCTGTCTTGGGAATAGAGACCAGGGTCTTCCAGACAGCCACAGAAGAACTTGCTGGGCACTGGATGCTTCATCCAGCTAGGCCACCAGATCCCTCACCTCGTTAAACAAAACCATAGAGAAACTTAAATTGCAGGACTTGTTCAACAAAAAGCTTATTAGCTGCCACTACTGCAGTTCACAAAAATAGGAAGGAATTACAGAGTGAAACTCCAGCTATCTCTGCATCTCAGCTGGTGAGAAACCATACGTCCACTTCACCCGGAATGCTGCGATGGCAGGAGGAGGAGGCATTTCTACACCCCAGCTCCAGCTGCTATTTGAAAGAAAGGTATTTACTCGTGGAAAAGCTTCTTTTTTAAACTACTGCATTAGTTTTATTAACTGTTCATAATCTACATTTCACCTTTCCTCCCCAAATTATGCTCATCTTTGAGAGAGGAAAAAAACATCGATGCCTAACCACAACTTGGCTCAGAGCCGCCTTCTGTCTCCAGTCGCTGCGAGGATGAGTTAGTGCTCTGGAGGTGTTATCGATTTCCAGGCACGGATTGTCTGGCTGCGTGCTCCTCGTGTCTCCTACCCTGCACCACTCCGCCAACCTGAGATCTTCCTTCCCTTGGCGTCCCCCTGCTTCTGAGCCTGTTTGAAATGCAAAATGTACAGCTGGCAGGTGTGGCTCCATGATGGCCCGCAGCCATTTATCACACAGTTCTCAATAAGCTAATAGCCCTAATGTGTGAAAATTGATTTCTGGGGTGAATGCAAAAGTCCCAGTGATTTACACTCTATTTCCAATTGATGAGGCTCAATTGATTTCAACGAGTACTAAAATATTTACCATAGTGAAAGCAGGGGGAGGGAGCGCGGTGTAGGACGGGGAACAGGCTCATCACTCACAGCGAGGCATCCAGCAGCACTTGTAAACAGCACCGTCAGCCTGTGGAAGGGCCCATCAGGAAATGAAGCATTTGGTGCAAGAGGAAAACTACTTGGTCAGCATTAAGGGGCGAGAAGAAGGAAAGCAATGACAAAAAATGAAGGAAAAAGGGATGTGCCGTAAACACAGCCTTCCAGCTTTGGGGTGAGCCAAGATTCACGAGGGAAGAGACATCATCTTAGGAATCCTGGAGAAATATCCCTGGGTGTGCTACCAGGACCAGTCTGAACTCCAGGAGGTTTCACCCCTTCTTGCAGGCATGCCCCATGAACTCCATGACTGCAAGGCTATGTTTGAGGTTAACGTGGAATGAAAGGCCAGCGAGCTGCCTGAACACCGAACCACAACCAACATCCGCTCTGAAGAAACCTCTCCAGAGCCAGCTTCCCATAAGACAGATGTTTATGTTGTGCCTCTTCACAGTCTGATGCTCAGGGCACCAGAGGGAAGCCACCGAGTGGGACAACACCGCCCACTATCTAAATCCAAGTGCCAGCGTCCACAAACCAACTGCCCTTGTGAAGCGGACAGGAGAAGGTGGAGAAGGGAATGGAGAAGAATGGAGGCTGGAGCACTCTCACAGCCTACAAGCTCACTTGCTTCCATTTCCTGAGACCTGTAGACTTACTACCCTTTTCCCCAGTGTCTCCTTCCACCTGAACCTGAACCATCACACCCAGCTCTCAGCTCCCCCTGCTCTTTCCCAAGCCATCCTATTTATCAATCCGCTCCTCTCCTCCCCTTCCCTTGCCTCGGCAGGGTAAAGTTCCCATTTACCAGATCAAAGGTTAGCTCCTGTCAGACCAAAAGCTTTGATATACATCTCAGCAACTAATCATTTCCAAGTTCAGAGCTGACCCCATATCTTTGTCTTTGTCACTCAGAAGAGATTTCAGGGCTAGAGGCTTGTGAGCGTTTCACAGAAAATGATGAAAAGCCATCTTTTAGCAATGGGGTCAGATCTAGATCTAGGTGTGAAACAGCTAATAGTCACTGGGTAGAAATTTTTCTAAGGGGCAAGGGACAGCTGGGTAAGGGGGCTTTAGCCCACCACACATCCCCTCAGGACCTTATCACGGGGAACTGGAGGTGCTGCCCCATTCACGTCCCTCAGAACCTGTCTGCAGGGGACTTCACCTGGAAATCTAGCAGCGTTTGGGTTTGCATTTCCCGGTCAGTGCCAGCCCATTGAGCCAGTATGGCCACACTCCTTGGGTTTATCGTGGCATGATCTATTCTGAGATCATCTCTCAGTAAGTGGTGGTGTATTTCCTGCATCGCTCTTTCTTTTCTGATTTTTTGAAGACGACTGCATAAGCAGAGTTTCTCTACCTCTTTGTCATCCATCTACTCATGCTGCTATTCACCCATGATGTCAAAATGCTCTGGGGACTACGAAGCAACAATAAACACAGAGAATAAATTCAGCTAAAAAAAATCCTATTACTACCAACCTCCCAATGCAGCAATGTCAGAAGATGAGGAGCACAACATGCACCGAGCTTAATGTACAGAGTGCAGTGACGTAACCCCTCCCAAATCTACTGCATGACTTATAGATACAGTGCCAGCTCCTCATCTGGAGAAGATCAGGACGAATTTGTTGAATCACCCAAATGAGAAGCTGCTTCAAAAACATTTTGTGAAATCATTAAAGGGAACAGCCAGATCATGAGCACTAGGACAACCCCAGCTAACAAAAGCAAGAAGCCAAGGGGGCTGTATTAGGCTGTAGCAGGCAACTCACTGAAAATTTACACTTACCATTAGAAATTCTTAGCAAACTCCCAACCTGACAGCTGCAAAGGAAATTACTGATCACTATTTACATTATTCACCTTTGTTATTCCATTCTTCTTGGAAAGTGCAAATGAAAATACCAGCTTTGCTTCTCAGCAGTTTTGTAGGTTTTTTTTCAGCCTTCAAATAGTCCAGTCTGACAGCTAAGTTTTGGGGTTGAACATTCAGAACACCTCATTGCCATGGAAGTCTTTGTGCTAAAACCTTAAACTTAAAACCTTGCCCTTTACTTCTCAGAATACTGAATGGAAACAAAATTTTGGCTTCTTTCTTCTCATCCTGGCACTCTATGGCAGATCCTTCAGCGAGAAGTTATTTGCCCAAGCAAAAATACTTCTAGCTGCTAGGGAAGGAGCCTTGCTAGTGTGTTTTTTTCTCATTTCGTTTGAAATAGCAGAAAAGGGGAGAAGTAAAGATATTAATGATACCACCAAGTGAATATTGGTCAGCTACAGCAGTGATGAGTTCCGTATAACAGCTCATCTTCCCTCTCACCCTCTGATTTTCCAGCTCGCTACTTTACATAACTCCTTACTCTTCTTCTTAGTCTATATAGCTCAAATGATCACTCCCTTGCAAATTCAGGATATAAGAATGTGTTAAAAAAGAAGAAGAAGAAGAAGAAGAAAAAGCTACACCACCACCCACACCTAGTAGGCAAAACTAAAGCAATTCCAAGGTTTCTTATTCCTCTGCCACTGACCTACTCCATGACATCCAAAGCCAAGTCACTTCATCAGTCCCTGCTTTCTTTTCCCTTTTCGACAAGCTACAAATTTGCAGTACTTGGAAAATTCGGTACAGTAAGCTCTCAGCAGTGTAAAGCAGCACTAATTGTTATTCACCTTCACAAAAAGATGACGTAGTGTTTCATCAGCAAACGTCCCCAAAGACAATTGAGCTCTCTAGGTGAAAAATGATACACAAGTGCAAAGTGTTTTTTAAAAATACTGGAAATACATTTTATAAATAATAAAAGAGGAGAAACTTCCATTTTAGCCTATGTCTGTTCCTCTGGCCATCCTCATTCCCCCTTCCCCTGCTCACTCTGCATAGCTGTATAGAAAATCAGAATCCAGTCTCAGCAAATCCTATTGACTGTCTCCTGTCACTCACCTGATTAAAGGTTCCACTTACATCCAAATGGTTAGAGCCATGACTCTGAGCCATTCATAAAACCCGTATTGAAGGATTAGCTTTCACAAACTTTGCCTTAATGATTATGCATTCTATTGATCAGTGGGGGAAACTATAAAAATTGACACCAGAATAAACTTTGAAGGACTGCTCTCGCTCAGCAGAACTAGGATCAATTTGAATCGACCAGGATGATAGGGAAGGGGGGAAAAACAACTGCTCTCCATTAGCTGGGTGTAATCCTGATTAGCTAAATGTTTAAGGTTCTTTTTTTTTTTTTTTTTTTCCTATCTCTATTTGACTACTGAAATCTGACAGCATTTTAGCATGATGCAGACTATCAGACCTCGAGGTTAACTCTCTAAAATGCACTAGTGTATGCTCATTCCACCTTTGCTCCACAGATAAGCCCTCATTCATGACTGCTTTGATGCTGAGATTTTCTTATCCCCATTCCCCAGTTTAAAACAATCCAACATACCACACTGATTATTTTGTTCACAGAGGGAATAGGTATTAGCTACTGATAACGAAAAGGAAACAGCATGTTAATATGACATTCATTCTTAAAGTCAACCAGCAATTCTTTAGTTTTTACTCTTGGAATACTTTGCCAGGGTAAAACCCTTTTCAGCCAGCATATGCATACGTTCAGGTATCCAGTTTTGGCTAGCCTGCCCTAAAGAGGAAATGACTAGACACATGCACCCAGAAGTTTAAGTGCTCTCTTAAAGATTTCATTTGGTTTAATAAAAGGGGAAAAAAATCGTCTTCCCATAAAACTTTCCTCTTTCAAATTTTAGACCCTCATGGCTACAGTAGGGAAAATGACTGTTACATTTACGTGTATGGTTTTCTATTGAGCAGACTCTATTCTCCAGCTGCCAGCCTGAACATACAAACACATACACACCTGCCTTTCCACAGACATCTGCAGGTTAGCTGCGATACCCATTTCCAGTTCCTCTTCTTTGTATTTTACTGCCTAATCCCAATTATCCAATTTCATTTCAACAGTCATCATGAATTTGAAACAGCAGTTGTAAAGATTGGTATATGGCCTTCCCAAGGCATTTCAGCTCCAGCACATGCAGAGGAAGAACAGCAGGAGCTCCCCGAGAGATTTTACAAGAGCTGCATCCAGAACCTGGCTAACATTTCCACATGAGTAGCTGTCTTTTTCCAAGGAGAATGGATAAGATCCAGTCCAGCAAAGCAGATGTTTTAAATCACACAATGAACCTTATCTAGAGTCCAGCCTTCGTGGTCATTGGAGTCCAGCTCAAGTTTATATTATGCTAAGATATTTTCCCAGACTCGATTTCCAGGTGGTCACTTGAATCATTTTCAGAGGTCTACTTTTACAGTGAGATTACCCACTGAACGAGTGATCCGTTTTCTCTCGTTTGACACTCCTACCTACTGTTTTATGTGGTACCTCAGACACTTGGGATAGTCAGAGGGAACAGGTTATCAAAAAAGAGAACTGAGAATGAACAGATAAAAACAGGCAATTTGAAGCAGTAACATCCTTCCAGTAAAACAGGATGGCTAATTTTATTCTCCATAAAAATAATTCTTGGGTTATAAAAATTAGGTAATGGTGTGCAACTGAGCTGGATTCATGTCAGCTAATTTTAGCAGTTGGGAAGGCAGATTTAGCCAGAGCAGTCACCTAGGCTTACTGCTGAACCAATGGCACAGGAATCCCCAGGAGGTAACACAACCCATCCATTCTAGATACCTTTTGGGGGACAAAATGGCTCACCTCCTAACAAGCATGCACCAGACACCATCTCTGAGCTATCTCTATGGACCCAGGAAGAAGCAAAAAGTATGGTCAAAACAAGCAACCAAGGTCCATGTGATGAATACAGACAGCATTTAAAAATAATTCTCAGATGTCTTCAAAGATAGAGGCTCAGCAAAAGAACAAAACTGCGTACTCAATAACAACTACAAAGGCCCCAAAGATAAACTTGGAAGTAAAGCTGATGTCATGAAAAGGAAGATTGCTGTAGCTTAAAGTAAAACAACGGATGGATTACGCTGACCAGAAGCTACAGCCAGACATATTCAAATTAGCAGCTAAATGCTTAGTCATGATAATTAACTATTGCAACAGACTGCTAGGAAATGTTGGACATTGCCTACTTCTGAAAGTTTGGAAGCTTTTCTGGAAGACACACCTGCCACTTCTAACTAAATGGATTCAAACACGCTGGCTTGCTTTGCAGAACAATTCAAACTGGATAACACATAGTTTTGACCTTTAATACTATTAATCTATGAAAAGAGGCTTATTCTCATGATTGGAATAAAAAAAGCCAAGCACGTAAACATATCTTCCGACAAACAAAATTTAAGAAAAGGCATAAAATGAAAATTCTACACTACACTTGAAAGAAATACAAACAAGAACTATCATAAATAAAAATATTCACAATCTTAACTGCATATAAGTTACAAGTAGACCAAGGGAGACCACTCACCCTTTGAGTGTTAAATAAGTGCTGTCTAGTATTCATTCTACTCCCAAGATTCTCTAACAGTTTCTAAAAGATCTCAAAGTGATGAATTTAGAGTAGATGACATTCTCATTTAGATTGGAGGCTTGAAAGAATAAGTGGAAAATCTTTAAGTTTTGCAGCAGACTGAAGAAACATTTATGGTTGAACTTAAAACATAAAATAAAATAATGATATTACTAACAGGAGTGATCCATAATGGATGCAAGTTGAGTAAAGATGACTTAATTGCTGATCTAAGGAAAAGAAAAAACATAGCTAAAGTGTTTCGCTCCACAAGGCAAAGCAGATAGAGATATATGGGGATGATAAACTGATTTGGCAAAATTCATTCCAAATCTATACATGGTCAATAAGTCCTTGTGGAAATTGTTGGAATATGAGGTTGCTGGCATTCGGCAAAAAGACATTAATAGACATCTAAGTGGTTAAGATCATTTATTAACAACATAGTTTTAAAATATTACGACATGACTAAGCTGGTTGTATTGGAAGACCTGCTCCATACAGGCACAAAGCATCTGTCAGACCTAAAGTATCCGTCAGACCTTTAAAGTCATTTGCAATAGCGCATCTTGTCTGAGCTTAATACAGTCCTAGGGGTGGCATGAAAGTGTGCTGACACGGCACGCAGCCATCGCTGGGCCAGGGCCTTCTCTTTGGCCTATTCATCCTTAAGAAACAAGAAAGCAACTATTTAGGGAACCTCAAGAGCTCTCAGACTTTGAACCCCAAATATATTTTCTGTTCCAAGTAGTTCCTTGGCTAATCCAAGCTCACCACACCTGAAACCACTGAAAAATATCCAAGCAATGAACGCTTAACGAAGCAGGAAGCTAACCCCTCCAGACTCTTATCAACACCACTGAATCATTCTGCCCAAGAATGAAAGTTGTTGGGGAACGGTCACAAGGAGAGGCTATGTCTGAGCTTCTGGGACATCACCAGATAGTGGGGTGAATATTTATCTTTCTAAAGAGCAACAAGGAAAAAAAGTACATTCCCTTTGCAGTTGCCAGTGATAATGGATGCTGTGTGAGCTAAAAACCCAGCAGTTAAAAGCTACATTTATTATCACTCTATCTCACACCAGCAAATTTATGATCCCTTCCAGACCTAAAACATCAAAGCAGAGCAGGAGTCAGAGCCTTTTCAGACTGTTATTTTTTTTCTTCTTCTTTTCACATAGATTGCTTTATTTATTTTTTAAAAGGAGGTGGGCATTAAAACCAAAATCTGACCTTTGATCCCCTGAGGCAACTCATTACTTACAAGGGCAAATAGGGAGCTGAAAGTTTTTCCTGCATGAAACCGTAAATAATTCTTACATACATCCACAAATCACTCTAGGTTGGTAAAGTAAATAGTAATTGGTAGGTTTCTCCCTAGAGGCAGGTCTGAAGGGGGCTGTAGATTAGAGTTAGGGATTTTTTGTTTAAAACCATGTTTCCCTCAGCCCAGTGCTCCAGATGCTCAGGTAATATGTGAAGTTTTGGAGGTTTGTGTACGGTAGGATTGTGGGGAGGGGAAAGATTGGCTGTTTTTCTTATGTTTGGCAATTTCTCATGTTGGAATTTAAGAGATTCACAACTTTAGGGCAAAGGGGAGCATTAAAAAAATTAAATGCCACATATGTACAACAGCCTTCTCCCTGCATGATCAAGGTTTAAAGAATGTTCTTCACACCTCCTGAATAATCAGCCCCTTTGATTAGTTTGAAGTAGGAGATTATTGCTTCCTACCTTGTTTTTTAATGTGAATGAGCCACCAGAGTTAAATACAACGCACAGGCAGTACACATTATCAGCTTTCAATGTTCGATAAATTTTACCCAAAGCACCTAAAGCCTACCAAAGTTCAAATCCCTTTTCAACCATCACTGTTTCAACTGTTATCCAAATGCTTTTTTTCAACATCAGTCATTCAGAGAAATCTAAATAAGATATCTGTACTTGTTACTGGAGGAATGCAGCTATTATAGCTGACCAGCTAATAGAGTGAGAAGGTGCACCAAGATTATCAACACCAGTTGACATCTTCCCATGCTGGACCAATCAGACCTGCCTATCATCAAAATAGGATTACCCAGTGGTGCTCCGTCACAGCACAGTGATTTTCTCTGCAGGAAAATTATTTAAGAGCTTGCTGATAGCGTGTCAAAGAAAAGCCATGAAATGTAGAGGAGCTCTGTGCAAAACACCATGATCCCAGGAAAAAAAAAAAAAAAAAAAAAAAAAAGGATGCATAACTGTTACACTTTGACGAGAAAGGTCAGAATCATGAGGATAGCGAGAAAATGGAGCAGGAAAGTGGATATTTGTAAGTGTGACTGACACGTTTCTAACTGCATGGACTGACTACAGGCAAACACAGTTATTTGCAAGGAGAAAACTGGTCCCAAGCGTGGTTCTATTTCCAAGAAAAAACAGGGGCCATAAATCCACATTTAATAATTGAAACAAATGGCCTGACTTCTAGCCAGGCTGAGCACAGTGTACTGAGGAAACCTAAGGTATTGATTAAGACATGGGATTTTTGTACCTGGCCTCTGACGTCTTTGAAAACTTCAACCTCCAATGCTAAAGCCATGTGTGGAGTTTCATCTTAGACAACATTATGTTTGAAATTTCTTAGGTTTACCTTTCAGGCCCCTTCAGTCCCAAGACCCAAGACCCTTAGCATCTGCCAAAAGAATTGCCAGGAGTTCTGCTGAGGACCCAGGAGACAACACAGTAAAATATGCAGGAGTTGCACTAACTTTCTAATGCAGCAGCCTCTGTTGTTTCAAGCCCTGTGTATTAGGCATAGCTGGTATATAAAATTGCACTAATTTGCACTACTGAAAATTGGAGTAGTAGAAACACTTGGTGTTTCCACATCTCTGACCTACAGCTTTCCCCCAAAGGTTTTACACCCTGGGGCAGGAACGACAAAACCATACATGAAGCTGGTCCTGAAATGCTGCAGTTTGCATACAGGATTACTGAGGTGAAACAAAGCAATGTGCTTACTTTTAATAAATCAGGTTGAAAAATATCATCCTTTCAGAGTGTGCTTCACAAGAAGTTCAGTCATCCTTCCTGAAATAATGGGAACCCAGGCCTTTATTTAAGTACATAACAAGAAAGTGATTTATTTTCAATCTCCCAGTGAATCAGGAAATTGTTTCTATTCCCAGACAGAGAACAGAGGCAAAGATAGATTAAACACCCAAATATCACACTAGAAGCCTTTGGCAGAGTAGGAAACCGAACTCACCCCTCCTTTCTGAAACGTAGCTCAGCTTCTTAAACATCAGACCATCATTCCAACCCTCACGTGATGCGGAGACACATACGCCGCCTTCTGTGGGGCTCAGAAGCATGAAGGCAGCAGCTAGTAAAAGATTCCTGCTGGCCCAGACTCAGATCCTGTCTGGACTCAGGGAACAGGTTTCTGGTTTCAAAAAGCGCTGAGCTGAAGTTGGTTTCCATCAGTTGCAACCTTTTTAACAAAACAGGGATTTTTCTCCAGCAAGTAAAGCCATAAATCAGGACATCTCCTGAGGTTCTTTCTTTTGTTTTCCTTTTTTTTTTTTTTTTTTTTTTTTCTTCTAGTTAGCGTGCCCTCCCTCCCCTTTCCATCCCTCCAGACTTACTTCATAAACATTAGCTTTCAAGCATCTCTTCCCCCAGAGGACATATCATAAACATCATGTTAAATATTTAGAACAGGAAACCACCTCACTTTTCTAGCTACATAAAAGCTATCTTGGGAGGGTGCACTTTCTGTTCTTATGTTTTTTATTTATTTATTTCCTTGTGCAGATCATTTCAATAATCAGGGAGCTTACATTTGCCAGGGACATTTGACAACAGTGTTAAAACCCCCCCTGAACCTGGACAAAGAGAAATAATACGGGATACTTCGGGGTTAGGCAGTGCCTCTGAAGCTCCCTGCTCCTTGCAGTGTCTTCACAGGCCTCAGACAATCACCGCCAGGTCACCACAGGGCTCAGATGAGGGCCTCAACAATAACAAGCCAAGGCCACTTGGCAGCACTAGCTGCATCCACGTTAATGTCCAGCTCACCTTAACTTCCCTGAGCATCCCCTGGAGCCACTAAGTTCACATGTAGCAACAAGCTTTAATAAACAAGCATTAAACACCACCAAGCCCCCCTCACTCTCAGTTGTAAACACTGGCAGTTCCAGGCTAGATTCAAAGCCAGACGAGTCAAAGGTATACGGCACAAAAGCCTTTTTGATGACTTCAGATGAAGGAGGATTTTTTGTTTTCCCTCTCCTGTGATATGCCCCATGCCCTCACCCCACCTGGATTCATACAGTCACACCAAAGGCTTTAAGCAGACAGTGCAGTCCCAGCTCTGGACACCTCTCCATCCCTCAGACACCGTGTTACCTCAGGACTTCGGCCACCTCAAACCACTCTGGCCTCGCACACTCACGACTGCCCTCGAGCGTTTATGGGGCTGTCCTCTTTCCTGCTCCTTCCCACACGTAGGCAGTGGCAGCAGCCCGGGCTTTGGGCCCATGCACACGCAGGACAAGGGCCCCCCTCGCGTGATGGGGATGCGGCTGGGGCAGTGGCTGCAGGCCGGGAGCCAGCTGTGGTCAGAAGAAGGCAATTGCTCAGCCCACACACTGCCTGTCACTATGATACAGTTTAGATCCTAACCGAACACCTGAAGCTTCAGTTACCCCAATGCTTTATATTCTTAGGAGATTTCACAAACTAAGCCACAAAGACTAAACTCCCGTTTAGTGTGACCCTGCTGCCATGCCCTCCATACCGCCCAGGATTTTGTTCAATCTTCCTTTGAAAAACCCCACCTATTCTGCTGACTCCTCCAGCAGACAAATCCACACCCCCCAAACCTCCCCTTTGCACTTCCAGTCACCAGTCCCAGCTATTCTTTTGGCTCCCGCTTCATCATTCTTTTGTGTACTTTATGTGTGCCCATCAAACGCTGGCCTCTTACTCTACCCATGCTGCACATCTTTCATATAAACTGTTGAACTGAGAACCTTTCCCCATTAAGTTGGTCTCTGGATACCTTTAATATTAATTTACTTCATTTTAAGCTTCCAAATTTTGATAAGAAGTTGGCAACTGAACTTAACAGTCTGAGTAGCCACCAAAAGTACTAGGGCAAGGAGAAAATAAAGCAAAAAATCAGTACTGCAGCCCCCAGATTACCTTTCTCTTCCACAGCACATTGCAAGGTCGCAGTAATTCATTCTCCACCATCTCCCCCTTCATCTGCCTGGCCCAGGGGAAGGCAGTGCGGGAGTTAGGCAAACCATGAAGTCCTGCTTCAGTCCTGTTTTGAAGATTTAAAAGGTGCAAAGGGGTTGATGTTGGCTTTTCAGATGTGGACAAATCTCACCCATTGTACTTAGGTGAACCAAATTCTCAGTGATGCAAACTGAAAATCCTTGCCAAGTA
Source organism: Nettapus auritus (assembly GCA_011076525.1). NCBI lineage: Eukaryota > Metazoa > Chordata > Aves > Anseriformes > Anatidae > Nettapus > Nettapus auritus. The sequence goes on along the minus strand of CM021779.1, from coordinate 6,279,764 downwards.
TGCACGCAAGAGAAAGAAAAACAAAGACCATAAAGATTTATAGATTGCTTTAAAATGCATTCACCCTAAACCATGAGCTGCTCCTAAAAGCACTACCAACCTGGCTGAAAAGCTGTAGATACCTGAAGGATTCATTCTGCTGGAGTGAGTGCTTTAGTGAAGATCAACAGAATTAACAAGCTAAACTTCAGAGTATTAGTTCAGTACCTCATAAAAACAGTAACATTAAAAGTTTTATGTCTTTGAATTATATGTTTATACTAAAAAGGACTTTTTAGGCCCTAAGGACGTACAGGACCACAGTGGTCCACTTCTTTATACTGATGCCTAACACTTCTCACTGAGTTACATCAGCTACTTGCTGCCAGGTCCACAGTTGTGGCTACTTCGAAATACACCCCTTCAAAAGACAAACCCAGCCATCGGCATAAACATTCAGTTGGGCAGGGGTCTACATCTTCACACACAGTTTACTAGGCTATGCAAACACCGAGTTGGCAAAACAGACCGAAAAATCTCTTTACAAGAACAAATGCCCTTGCACAATCCTAGTGTTTCCTGCTTTTAGTTAGGATAAAAATGAGGAGAATTAGCAGTCTCTATGGCACTAAAAGCACGTCCACTTTCACTATGTCAGAAGTGGGATCATGAATAGAAGTGTGTGAAAATAAAATGCACAAACATCAAAAAATAACAACAGATCATATTTTGTGATCATTTTGTTTCAGGCAGGAAGGCTGAGGCTGGTTCTAATTTGAATCTAACCAGTTGGCCAGGCCCTACCTTATATATTATCTTTGGAATGTGAGTCATTTTGTTGGCTTAGTTATTTCTTCTTCTGTAACATGGCACTCCTGACTGCAGTGGTATGTGGGAGCTATTTTTATTGGGTAGTAGTGAAAGGATGTGATGGATAGAGCTGGTTGGGAACATTTCAACAAAACATTTTTTCATTAGAATTTCCTAGTTGCTCAAATGTGAAGTTGTTCACACTGAAGTGGTTGGTTCCAGCCAATTTTTTATTTGAAAACAAAACTTGGAAAAAAATTCAAAATAGCCAATTCTAGTGTTTCTAAACAAAAAAGTTCAGTTGTTTCAGCCCAAATAATTTTGTTTTGAAATTAAGAGAGAAAAATTAAGTCAAAACAGAAACAAAATGTTATTTGAGAAAGACCAGACAGGCCTGATGAAGGAGCCATCCAAAGCACGCAAAGCCAAATACGGCCTCTGCATAAGTACGTACTTGATTTTTTTCCCTTTAGATTTTAAGTTCGTAGATGTTTTCAAGCCTTTGGCTTTTCATCTCAATTCAGAACAGTAGCTCCTTTTCATGGCCTCTTCAAGAATTTTAAGAACATCAAAACTTGTTTCTTTGGCAGAACAAGCAGAGCACTGTATGGGCATAGGCTTGGGAAGGCAGAATCCTTGAAACACCTCCTGGTCAGGGTCATCTTGGTACTGTAGCACACAGTCCCTACATGATGTGGTGTGGTCAAACGCAGATGGTAAACCACATGTTGGAAACCTACCAGTCCCAGGTGCCCACAAAAGCCAAAAATTAAAAGGGTGTATCCTCAATGGATGACCAGCCACTCCTGAGACCCTGCCTTTCCCTGTGGGGTTTTCGTAACAGCTTTCAAAAGCACGGCCAGCTACATCTTAAGCAAAGCTGGCCAGTGATCTAGGAAACTCTTCAATTATAGATGAGCACCAATAAACAGCCAGTGACTTGCTGGAAATTATGAAGTATAAATAATTGAGAAGCAGGGAGTTGGCCCAGAGGTACCCTTCTCTCTTGCTGATTCGTCTTAATGCATTTCCTTGATGCAACTCCCTGCTGTGTACCTAGCGCTGAAGGGAGCTGCAGGATAATGGCCCTTGAAGAATATGCTGACCTGCTTCTACATGGAGTTATAAATACGTGACCATCTACCAACCTGAAAGGTGCAACAAAGGCAAGGAGGTTAACTCAGGGAGCCCAATTCTCATCCGACTTCCAGCAAGGAAAGCAGTAATTGCATTTGAGTACAAAGGGGTTCTCCTGTCTCAGTGGAGAACGGTGTCTGGCTGCAGCTTGTGTGAAAGGACTGAAGTATTTATTTGCTGCTGCTTTTGCATGGTGTCATTAAACAGCAGACTCGATTACTAGAGTACAGGAAGCTGCCCTCAGTTATTTAATGGGCTGACACCCTGAGCCCTCCCATGAAAGGAAAGAGTTAACTTCAGAGATCCTGGGCTTCCAGCCTTGACAGCTAAAGGTCTGCAATGGATTTTCAAATAGCTGAATCCCAAAATGAGGGAAGCAAGCCTTTCTTGGGGCTGCAACTCTGGGGCAGGACGTGAAACAAAACCTGAAAGCTCAGCCCTCCAAAGAAGTTTCTTCATGGGTGAACAGGGCTTTGGCCACAGCTTCTCCCTTACTGCAAAGGAAAAAGGGTAACACAGACCAAAATTTTCAGCTTTGAGACATTTCTACGGAGCCTGTCAGATGAGAAAATGTTATCAGAGAGGATAATTTCTTCCTGCCCTGCTGGGCCAGGGATGCTGAAAAAAACCCAACCCAACAGGTAGATGTAGAGCAAGGACCTCAGAGGCTATTTGTAAAGAATCAAGAGCACCTGTCTATGCTCAGTCATGGATGATTCTAAAGGACTTTTATTGTTAACACCCATCAGTTAACAGCTGTCTCACATCTTGCTGCTTATGCCATATTAATGTTTAATATAACTGTGGATGCTGCCACAATCCATATAAAATTTGAGGTCTCACTTAAAACTTGTAGCAAAGGTTCCCATTCAGTAACAAAGCATTGCGTCATAATCATATCTACTTTCATGAGCTTTAAATGTGTCACTTAGATTTCATGAAAGTCTTTTGGCTCTTGCACTGAAAAAGAAATGCCTTATTTACCGCAGGTGTACACACTGGGAACAGGGAAAGAAAGAAGCTGAAAGGCAGACAAAGCACCTTCTTAAGAAGTTTCTGATAAGACTTTCAGAGCTGCTAAGGAAACTGGAAATTAAAACACAGGATGAATCAGATCTAAGATATCTAAAACTGAGGTGTCTAATTAAGAGCTAATTCTCCTGTATTTTATTTATAGCCTTGGTAAAAGGGATATGATGTTTGCCTCATTATAAAACAAGCATCTTAGACCAGTCATATGAACTGCCCTCTGGAAGTGTCTGATTGTCACCAGTGACTCACATCAAGTGACACTACAATGCTTACTTCCAAATTTTAGACATGTAAAGAAAGGTGACACAAATGGACTGTTTAAATACTCTTAAGACACATTTCCAGTTCTATCACAACAGGCTGGCCTCCGTGAGTACTGTGCGTCACCCCTTGATGCCAGAAAGCTCACATATGCTGGTCAAAAGAAGAAAAACAAATATTTTAAAAACCAAACCAAAACAAACAAACAAAAGTTCAGAAAATTAGTGGGAAAGAAGGCTGGGGATGGCTACTGCTTTGCTCGTGGGGTCCACCTGTCCAAAACTCTTTTTCAGCCAAGGAGAGCTCAGAAGTGTGGGGATTTCTAGGGATTCCTTCAGGCAGCAGAATGAGGCTGGCATGGAGGGAGGCTGGGTTTCAGGTAAGATGTTTTACTTGGTCTTCTGAAGGGCTTACTTCATTTTGAATTATTCCAATCATTCCAATGGCACAATATTCTCTTTTACCTGAAGATAATAATGATAATTTTAAAACATCTGTGTATGTACAGTTATACACAGAGGGGTTAGGATCACCTGCAAGAAGACTTCTTACTCCTTTAGCACAGCACGGAGCACACCAACATCTCACTGTGTGACAAAGATGCATCACAGCTTACCGTGTAAATAAAATAAACATTAATGTAGGGGTGAATTTAGCTGTTGGCAATAATCAGGGATTTCTTATTAAAGAAAAAAAAGCATGTATTCTGCCCCCCCAGATACCCGAGCAGTCCCCTCAGCTCCCTCCCGCACAGCAGAAGCGAGCAGTTTGCAGCAAAGCCAGCTGCAAGAAAGGAGACTTAAAAAAGCATCGGGCGGCCGCAAGACACACAGAATCCTCCTGGACTAATGAGGTGGCTGCAGAAGGAACTTGGAGCTGGCAGTGTCTCCAAGGCCAGCATCAGGGCAGGATGGGCTGATGAAGTCTGAGTAGATGCCACAGCTCGTAGCTTTTAAGGTCTAAGTAAACAGTGTAAAGGGACATGGAACCAGGGCTCAGTATGCAGATTTTGCTCCATTACATTTCTGAGCTGTTTTTTCTCTTTTCACTCCCAGCTATGGAAGACGCCAAAGCTGTTAAATATCAAGCATGTATAATGGGAATCCCATGAGCTGGGGGAATGGCCAGGATTCAAGGATATGTCCAGAGCAGAAAAAAAAAAAAAATAGAAAGAAAGCTAAGAAAGAAAGAAGCATGGAGACGTGGGTGGATGAGGAGGAGGAGGGGGAGAAATCAGACCCACATCTTCTCTTTTGTTCTGTTTTTTCAGGTCATGGCTTAACAGCACCAGAGTTGTTATTATTGCTGCTTTTGCTATTGTTATTATTAATTATAGCTTTTACCCTTGGCCCTAAGAATCTGTAAAGAACACAGACCCTTTTATGCTAGATACTGCAGGTGAGCATGCATGCTGCTGGCCAGAGGTCTCCTCTGCAGCACTCTGTCTGGGCTCTGGGCAGAGCACAACGTGTGTCAGCCCAGCAGCAAAGGAAGCAGGGGTGCCCCCAGACCTCTCCCTCTCCCTACCCAGCTGCTGTCACTGGAAGAGTCTTGCCCCAGCTGCTGGACACTGCCCTACTTTCTTTCAAAGACAGCTTCCTTCTGGGCACCAGACTGCAGCACCAGCACAAGGAGAGCAAAAACCAGCTCCTGCCTTGAGGTCTCGGGTGACACGTAGTGGGTGACAGCATGGGAGGCTGTGCTGTGCTGCCCACGCATCCTGCCTAAGACTGGGTGTGAAGGTAGGACGTGGTCATAAAATGAGACAGGAGAAGAGTGTGTAATACAGTGGGTTTTGAATGATGCTGGAGACTCATAAATCTGATTATTCTCTAGACAGGCAAGAAACCCCTTATCACACAAGATTTCTCTTAATGCAGCCTCCAACCCCACAGCCTACACATAAAAACTATAAAGGCCATTGCCTTTTTCCCATACTACTTGCATGTTTTTAATATAGAGCACAGGCTGAAGTGGGGAATCCCAGCATTGTCCCAGTCTAGTGGAGCTGCAAGCATTAGGTGTTAAGACTGGTGCAGCCAGTCAGAATAAAGGGTCCTGCTACTGACTAGGCTCAAGCAGCGCCTGGGGAAGGCTGGAAAGAGCAAAGGGGCTGATGGGATCCCTCAGGACTAGACACAGGCTCACATTTTAGCAGTGAAAAGCTACTAGCACTTGCACCAAAGGGAGAACAATAGCAATGAACAAAGCCTTTGTGTTTGCTCCCATTTTAGAGCTGGGTCCTTTCTTTCCATCCCATTCTAACACCATCAGCTGGGATCCTGAGTACCTAATTCTGGTTACTGAAACCATTCCTCAGTATTTTCCAAAAACACACTGTTTTTTTTTGCCCCCCCCCCTTTTTTTTTTTTTTTTTTTCCCCTGCTGGGAATTAACTAGCAACTTGGATAGGCCCTGGAGAAGCAAAGATGGCAGGAGGGAATCCTCTGGAAGAGGCAACAGGAGAGTAGACAAAAAGCTCACAGTAAATAAAGATAAACCGATGTTAGAGCAGCTCACCTTACCTTACTCAAGATTCAGTTGACCCGTGTGTTATTTTTAAGCACGTTTCGTGAATTAGATACTATTTTCTGCATTTAAGAAAGGGAAGAAATGAGGTACATGGCCAACAAAGCCCGTTGTCCAAGATTACACAAATCTGAGGCAGAACCAGGACTTCACCCCCGACACTATGTGTGCTCATCCTGACAGTACCAATCCCAAGGCAGGCTTGTTAAAGTTTTAAGCTTACCTTCAAAAATCATTATATCTGAAATATACTAAGAAATCTTGAGTATGCTCTTTGCTCACTGTTTACAGGTACTTTAAAAATGTTTAATTAAAAAACAAAAACAAAACAAAACAAAAAAAACCCCACAACCCATGCCTCCAGAAAATAAACGGAGGCTCTGAGGCTCTCACATAACATTGTGATTCCAGAAGCTGGCACTTCACACCAGAGCACACACTTGCACGCTGCATAGTTTGCAAGCTTGCAAAAAAAAAAAAAAAAAAAAAAAAAAAAACCTGGCAGTGCTGAAGACAGACAAGGCTGCCAGAAAAAAAAGTAGCAGTTCTTCCCTTCCCATTCCAGTTTGCTTGGGTTTGTGTAGGAAAAATGCACTAGGAGGAGGGAAGGGGGAAAAAAAGCTATTTTTATTTCTTCAGCCACTTAGCTAAGAAATACATCAGCAAATGCAACTTGGCCCAGGTCTATCGATAGCCATAAAGAGGCTCCTCCTTCTCGCCAGCATTTCTTTCTGCTGGTTTGCTTAGTTTGCACAGGTGAATCTGAAGTACAGTTGCTGCTGAATCCCTGATGAAGCCATTTGATCTCAGCACAGCTCTGATTAAACAAGTGACTGTTTTCAGTCCATCTGTCAATGTCAAATCTCAGACAGAGACGAGCACACTGCGAAACCCCGTGGCTTCAGCCCCGACTCACTGGCCAAGTCCTGAGGATCAGTACGGAGGCGTGTTTCTGGAAGCGGTTTACATCTTGCACAACAAAAGGAGGACAAATGGAAGGAGGGAAAATCTTACCGTGCCACTAAGAAACCTCACTTGGAGCTGCCTCACGCCTTACACTCTCAGATTCATTACAAAGATTTGGGAAATAAAGGAACAATTTAATAGGAAGACAAGATGCACTTAAACACAGTGAAAAAGAATGGACAAACAAAATTAGCAGCAGGGTAAGAATCATTGCCTCTTCAAAAATATCTCTTTCCTTACCTTCTTGAAACCACTTCCCTCTTTTCAGGCATAAGTCCAGAAGGAGAAAAAGGATATTTTCCCTCCTTCTTTTTGATAAAATAATCCATTTTACTGCTTCAGACAAGCTGTTATTCATCTTGAACCTGTCCATCCCTCCCACTGGGAGCTCCAGATTGATTTACCAGCTAATCCGGTTAGCAGCTCCTGCCAGCCACGGCATTCCAACATCCCCTAATACAAAGCAGAGGAAAAACTGTGTGTGCACATACGTGTGTGTGACAGAGAGCATGTGTATGTTTGTACATGCATGTACATTTGTGTGTTTGGGCCAGAAAGTGAGACAGCAACAAAGACATTGCTAACTCAGAAATCCCTTTCTACTCTCAGAGCAGAACTACACTTCCAAGCCGAGGAGCAGAGAAGCTCTAGGAGAAGCTGCTAAATACAGGAAAATGATGCTAACCGCAAAGTAGCACCGACTCTGCAGATCTCCTCCATACCCCCAAGCTTTCTGGTGCTGGTGTGAAAACAATCATCCAATAATCCCTGAGATTCCACAAGACAAAATACGGGCAGCTGCAACACAGCATCCTATGAACCCTCATACAGTTTTACCCGTATTTGCAGACAGCCCTGGTTCACTCAACTCTCCAGGCACCTAGCAGTTTCTTTCCCTTTCCCTCAGGTCAGGCAGCTGGTTACATTACAAGAAAAAAAAAAATGTGGCAAAGATCAAAACTGCTATTGCCACATCTGCCACCTGTGACTCTGGCAGCAATGCTCTGTGAACAGGGAATAAATGAGGTAAGAAGAAAAAAGAACAGGCTGGTGCTGCCTGAACAATATCACTGTCCCAGGGCTTCCGACTGTACTGAAGTTGAGGACAAACCCTCACTGGAGTAACATTGCAACGTTTGGGGCCATTCCTCCAACGAAACATCCTTTTTCTAGGAAGACATTTCTGATATCTCTGCATCCAGATTCCTGTTCCTTGACAGAAGACAAGACCGTTAGAGAGGCTGTGGGAGAAAAGGTGAGTCTGAGTATCTGGAAGACTAGGTAAGAAGCACAAGTGTGGACACACGAAGAGGATGCATGTGCACATACACGACAGGCCTGAGGATATATTTGTGAGAAAGCAAGTGGGAGTATGTGCCCTTGCTGAGTGTGGAGACATGCCACGCTGTTTGCGTGTTCTTGCAAGCATATGGGATTGTTTGCAAAATGGCTTCAGATCAATGGGTCAACCCTCCAGTTGCTAAGCCCCTGCCACTCTGGGTTCACTATTCTTATACCACGAGCTGCTGTAGCTGTACCGGGAAGGTACAAGAGCAGAGAAGCACACTAAGTGGGAAATGAGCAAGTGTCACGAAACAAAATCAATAGCCTGGAGCCAAAGCTGTTTCTCTCCCTTTCCTGTCTCCGATTTGTGTGTGTGCATGCGTGTGTGTGTAACTCCAGGGCTTCTTTACCTCCTCCATTCCCTTCTTTCCCTGCCACTGCAAATGTTGCAGAGCATGATAATGAAAGCTGGTGTCCAAGCCACCAGACAAGCCCATCATTGCAATCAGAACAACTGCGCGAGATAGCAGCCTGCAGGCTCATCAAGCTGTCCTGACGCTGGCCAGCCTCATGCACATGAAGATGCCAATCTCGCCTCTCTCCCGTTCCTCCTCCTCCTCTTTGGCAGCCCAGTCTCCTCACCCTCCTCCCGCTGCCACGCTCCCTTCCTCGCCCTCCCCCTCTCCTCCATCCATGCGCAGCACCAGAGGAACGCCAGCCTGGGCCACATCCCAGCCTTGTCTCTTAACGATTCTGATAGGAAATGCCCAGCAGGCTGAATCTTTCCTAGAAAAGCAAGGGGAGGTCGGAAGGCATATGGTTGCTGTCCTCTGAGCTCCGGGTGACAAGGTCTGTGATGCTGCCTCCTTCCCAGGCGGAAAAGGGAAAAAAAGAGAGAGAGAAAGAGAGAAATATCGCCTGCCCGGGCTTTGGGAAATCACAGGCTGCTCCCTGCAGTGAGCAAACCTCTCTGACCCCGTGCCACACTGCTGGGCACGTATCACACCACGCTGGCATAGCAGAGGTTGGCATTGTCCTAAAATGAGAAGTTGAAAATGCAAAGAGCCTGAAATCTTTCAGCTTGTTTGTTTAACACAGTCATGGGGTGCTCCTCTCTTTGAGAGAACAAACATCAAGCTGCCTCTCCTCCCTGACCTAGAATCACAAGTTTTTAGACACATTTGGTACCAAAGATGAACCTCAAAGAGAGGACAGAGGAATATTCCTGTGTCTTTGCTACTTCAATTGTCATTGCTGGCAGATGTTTTGCCCAGCTCCACTCATATCGTTACTTAAAACCCTGCTGGAACTGAGAGTTACCTGACTGTCCAGGCTGTGAGCTGGGCTGGATGTCCAGGCTGTTCGTTATGGCAAGAGCAACGTGACTCTGGGGAACAAGCTCACCACTGCACGGGACAGTGAAGGTGGGCACAGAGCTGGCAATGGGCTGCACTCTGCTCAGAGACTCACTGGACGCTGGACAACCAAATTCAGCAGCTGAAAAGAAGCAGGACAACATTTCTCCCACTTGCTGTATAGACCCTATTGCAACAACCCCTGTCCTAGTCATCTGTGCCACTGGCATGAAGGCAAGTTAGCAATTTTGCATTTTAACCCTAGGTATAGGGTGAGTTTAGATTATTGCACTGTAGGCCTTCTACAGGGTTGTCTTTCACCAGCAGCGTGTTCTCATAAAACACAGAATGGAACTACACATTTCCCCAGTAAATGAGCACAAGGGCTCTTCTTTCATACAAATGAGTTCTCTCAACATATGAATTCACTGATCTCTTTTACTGAACCTACATAAAGCTGCTTTCCAAACCATACACCTCACCTTTAATAATCAATATTTCCTTTCCACTTGCTCAGCTTTCAAGGTCATATGTTGAACAGATTATTCACACTTTTAGAAATCTCCTCTTAGGCTGATGCTAGCGCTGACATTATGAGGAATTTAAAGCAAAAACACACTGAACCCAGCTTGGGGTTGACTTGCCAATGGAATCTTAGACCGAAAAAAAAAAAAAAAAAAGAAGAAAGTGCTGTTTGTCCAAAGTAAAAGGGCAAATAAAATCATTTCCAGGCTTTTAAAGAAGCTATTACATATAGCAAAGTAAAAGAAAGATTACTTGATGACAGTGGCCTTTTAAAATCTTACAGAGAGCAGGAGCACTAAGCAGTTAGCCAAAGGCTATCTATATTTTGCTACTCTTACACGTGCTCCTAGCTCCTGCTTTAGAAAATGTCCTTTCACAGTCATGGCACTGTATTCAGAACACGGAACAATTACCTGTAATCCTACACGCTATCATATCCATTGATTCCACGCAGTAGCTTTTAAAAATATTTATCTAAATGGGATTCGAGCGTGCCGTAATACTAGCCTGCATTTGGAACGCAGTGCTAACTATAAGTAGAATGAAACAGAAGAAAAGTTCAGGAGCTTTTTGTTGTCTTTTCTTTTAAACACAAAATGTCTCCATTATCATGATGATTTTATCCTAGAAGCGGAGAAATAGATTAGTTACACCAAATGCCAGTGAGCACCATCACCTCTAGGAAGCTGTGGCTAGCCACAGCACTAAACAAGGTATTTGCTGCAGCTGAGCTTGTGCCAGAGTCTCCATACCTGCATGGGGAATGCACTGGTTTGGACAGGGCTGAGTCTAGCAGAAAAACCCAAGAGCTCGCCAAGTACAACAGCCCAGATCTGTTCAGTTTCAGTACAAGACAAACTTCAGGTTCAAACATTTCAGCTCTGATATGGAACTGAAAGGGGGCTGTTTCCTGGAAATGTTTAAATGGAACTCACCTCGCTGGAAATCTTCAGTGAGATCCTACGTCACAACAGGCTGATACCTCTAAAGACCTCACTGGACTCCCACCACGATTTGGCCTTAAACCTGAAGTTTCAACACCCAGTTTACCACCCCCACCAGAGTGCTACTCTGCCATTAACTACTGTTTTACCTTCAACACCATTTTTACCCAAGGATCTGAAAGCGCTCTACCAATATCAGGTTTAACGATTCCAGTCATCCCGTCTTGGAGGCAACTAAGGCTTATTGCCCTTCTGTGGCAGACAGATTCATTACTCACAAGGAGCTGACATGAGATGGAGAAGGTCAAACAGTAATGAAGTGGCAGTGGTTTGGAGGAGAACCCAGAAGTCCGGTAGCCCAGACCCCTGCTTAATCTCGTAGACTTCCCTATAACCAGTTTTTATGTTTCAGAAGGAAAAGAGGAGTAACGACTGTGACTTATCAAATGTCTAAACAGAAGTAGTGAAAAAAAAAAAAGTGTGCTAGGCTATCTGACTATTACAAAATGGTGAGCACTTCTGCATCCCTTTCTCTTGCCGTGTCACTAAGAATTACAATCTGCCTAAATGCCTAAGCACACTGAGAACATATAATAATAATTTTAGTGTCAGAAGTACCTTGGAGATCCAAGTGAGATCTTGTTTCCTAAAGTAGCTCAGGGAGAAGAGACTGTGACTACAATTTGCCCATTCTTTCATCAGCACCACACATTTCGAGTATTTCATTTCCAGCTGAAGGGACAGACAGGAGCCACCTGCACAATGCTCCTGATAGTCATGACATGTTTGTGACAACACAGCAAGGGAAAGTGACAATATGTTCTGGCATCACTCCACAACGGAGACTCCTAAGATTTGGAAAGATGAACAAAATTCAAAGCTTAGTATATACCTGACTGCATGTGACCACTGCAGGTCACTGCATCTCCCTTCAGCTTGGCAAGCTCGTGGCTCAGTTCATGCCGAGAATCTCCCATTTTAATGATTTCTCCATTTTCTGCTCTGCTAGAGTGTGATCACATCACTTGCCAAGGAATTTCAGCTCCCCGTACTTTCAGTGAGAAACGAAAGCCCTCTCTGTCCCTACCCGAAGCATACGCTCCCTCAGAGGCCACCCAATGAAGCCTTCGAGCCATGTACAGAGTCTGGCTGCGAGCGTATTATCTCTGCATGCTTCCTGGGCCAGGAACGGGTTAAAGCTATCAGGGCAACAACAAAAGCAAAGATCCTGAACATCATTTCATGCAAATGACCTTTCAGTGGCTTCCTGTTCGTTCACTGTGCTCTTGTCTGCCAGGGCCCCGGGGCCTTCAAAACCTGGGGCTAGATTTTAACTCATCTCCCCTTATCTGCTTGACTGACTGTCAGCCTCGCACATCTCCCCGCTTGTGATGAAGGCCTTAATTAGTGCTTGTCTGTTTACCCTTTTCCTATTGCCACCTCTCTTTTCCTCTCCCTCTCGCTATTCTTCTCCTTTCTCTCTCCCATCACCCTCAGGCTTGTTTGCTTAGCTGGGCATCTCTTGTTTACTCAGTAGGGAGGTTATTATATATGTAAATAAAGTAAGACAAACTCCACAGAAAATAAAAATATATCGCATAAAAGATAAAGAAATATCAACACAGAAAACATATTCTCACATTCAGAGACATCGCTAGAGCTGGCCTCTCTCTTTTTCTAACAAACAAAAGCATTTTGCTGTCTTCTGAATTCAAAGGCAACTAGGAAACTGAGCTGCTTCCCCCAAATTCCTTTTTCTGGAGACTTTATTGTCACGAAATATGGACAGTGTGCAGTCATCACATCCCACCCACCTGATTTGATGTCTCTAGAGCAGACACCACCTACTTTCAATCAGCCAGTAGCAGCGTGCACTGCCTCACCAGGGCTTCTGCTCTGAGAAAGTATTAAAAAGACGTGAAACCTGCTCAGCTTATGCACGATGCAAGAACATGGGATGCAGGAAGAGAAGGTAGGTTTCTCCTCCTTCAAATTACGTTGGCTACCAATTTGTTGTAAAAATTATCCAAACAAATTGAAAGTTACAGACAAGAAAGAAGGATTAAAAGTCAGGTTGAGCACCCAGCTTTCTAGTTTTGGCTCTCACATGTTTTTTTTTTTTTAGAATTATGTGGTCATCTTAGCATAGAGGTCTGATTGATACGTAGCTACAGTCTGAAGCCCCTCAGACAAGGTCCCTGTGCTAAGCACGGCACAGCCACACACGCGCTAAGAAATCACAAACATCTTGAAGATTCCTTGAACAAGCCAAAACACAACATGGAAGGATAAAAGCCGATCTCACGCAGCAGTTTACTGCCAGACTCAGAGGCAGAGCCTGCACCTTCCGAATGCCAGGCTAGGTCTTATCCATTGGACCTTACTCTCCTTACTGGCCATGCTGTAAATGACGTGTTAAAACTTGTCTGCTTCCTACAGCTGCTCATCAGTCAGCCCTGGAATGTTTTGTCCTCACGCAGAGCCACTTTGCCCCATACCCCAGGCTTCAGACATGTCCTCCAGGCTTTCTGTGTGGCACAACAAGAAGCCATTTGAAAATCCATGCCAGAGATGCCACACCACTAGGACTGCTTACAGTTTTGTTGTGTCTGCCCCTCTGATGTACCCCTCACAAAACATCTCTCCATGAACAAAATGCTGGAAAGTTTTGATGAAAACAAAGTAAGTCAGTGCCCTTCTGCATACCGGGCAGACAAAATCAAGAACTTGTGATGTTGCGGGCATGGTGACCATGGTTTCCACAACTTTCCCAATAAGCAGGGAATTAAGGCTAGCCTGGATGGTGAGAATTATATTTTATATCTGTTGAAAAAGGGATGCAGCCTGCGTTTCCACAGTGACATCAGACAGCTGAGGAATCTTACCTGCAGAGCTTCTCCTGACACATTCCTCCCTAATAAAAGCTGCTTCACACCTGTAATACGGCTCATAAAATTTGCTTTGTAGCTAGACGTTTAGTAAAACTTCTGCAAGGCTTACAGGACTGAAGTGTGAATGTGTGTAGGTGTTATGATCAAAAGAGGAGGACCTGTGACTGTTCACTCAAACACACAATGCAGTCTGGAGTCCTGAGCTTTTCGGGCTCTTGCCAGCAGAGTTTCAAGACTTATCAAACCTCACAGGAAACAGCAGAGTTCAGGGGCTGCCAAAGAGCAAAGGACAGAAGAGAACTGTTCTCCCATTAGCAGGTAAAAGCCATTAGCTTGAACAGAATAACGTGCTCACGTCATGAGAGAGGGGAAGGGAGAACTGGATGGAGGAAAGCTGGGAAGGAAGCATGATGAAAACTGGGGAGGGAGAGAAAAAAGCAGAATAAAACCTCTTTTTTCTGACAGAGGATTACCAGGATAAAAATCATTTATGTTTTGGAATAACTCATAAGCTATAGCGATGTCTGGAACAGACAGACAGATATGGAGGTTTAAGGCTAGAGAGAAGAGGGAAAGACAGACATACATAGAGAGACCTCAGCATAAAAAAGAGAAAGGAATGTGGTAATACAGGGATAGATGGAGACAGGGCTGGTGAATGTCCGGAAGACAGTCACAGGCCTGGCCAAACATGTCCTGACCTATACAGCAGTTCAGCTCACTACAGGAGACAGACAGCTGTGCCAGACACCGTGCCGGGCAAGGCAAGGCCATCAGTTCAGGCAATGCACTGCTCGCTCTGCTCCCTGCCAGCTGCACACCAGCACCATCACTGTTTTCCTGGGACTTGCTTGGGATTAGGACCCTCGTAAGAGATCCAGCGAGATTCATAAAAATAGGGTAGAAATATCAAGGTAAAGAAACTGAGCCAATGTATTTCTTGTGACAGCTTGTAATATTTCTGGGTTACTTCTTGAAGACTTGACATTTTTATGCCTGAACTCAGTGGACCCACTCCCAGCTATGAACGGTTCGTGAATCAGAGACACGAGGTCATTTTTAATTGGGTTGAGAGACATTTCAGGGTCAGTTTGCAAGTATTTGTAAAAGGTGAAATTTTAGAGACAACTTACTCATTAAGAGGGTGTGTATGCAGGCACACAATTAACTGCATTTCAGAAGATGATCAGGAGTGCTAGTTGCCTGTTGGGGCCTGAGCTCTAAGATCTCAGTTTCTCCTGATAATATCTGCTAAGACCTGAACATTGCAAGTGGTTGCGTCACTCCATGGCTTTAAATACTAGTGACACACCAGGTGAGAAACACCACACCTCAATCTCGGCACTCAGTATGAACCAGGGCATTCAATGCAAGCAGGAATTTATTTCCCTTTGGCTTCTAAGGTTAAAGGGCTGGAGCCTCCTCAGCCTAAAACCCACGTTCATCAAGACTACCCATGCTGAAAGCACTGACGTCAAAGGAGAAAACGGAGAGTAAGTCCTTAACACATGTGCCTTTTCTTCAGCCAGGTGCTCAATGTACATATGATCCTAAAAACCATATCTCAGCAGGTATGAAACACTGGGCTGTTTTACAAACAGTGAGATCAAGCCTGCATGGCCTGAGAAAAGCTTAGAGAAAAAAGCAAGAAAAGAGAAAAAGGCCTGTTCATTCCTCATCTCTGCTCACCTCCCTTAAGAGTGAAGGCAGCTGCTGTAGGCAATCTGAGCGATCGGCAGGAGTCACACAGGAGTTCTTGTGACAGACGAATTATTGCCTGGGCACAATCTCTTGACCTTGGTCAGGGTAACCAGGAATTGCACAAGTAGTCAATAAAGACTGACTCCAAGAGCTGCTTTTACATCTTTCTCCTTCTGAAAAGGTAAAAACGGTCAATTGCCACTAAAACACAGCATATAAAAGCAGCAAACCCAGACTGATGCAGCTAATTAAGAATAGAATTAACAGACATATACATTTACATTATAAACCAAAGCAGTGGTCCTAAACCCCACCATCCTATCTCCTTGACAGATGACAAAATAGCTCTGCCTTTTATTGGGCATCTGCCAATAACTACTACCTCTGAAGCAAACATCAATGACTTTCTGACCACTAAGCCATTTTTAGTTACCAGGTACTGAAATATAGCCCAGGAGTCTGTAATTTCTGAGATGACATGCAGCACTTAATTGTACAGATCAGGGGGCTACTGTTCCACTCCTGCCTCCTTCTGTCTGCAAAATGTTCACCAGAAACGTTCACCAAAAACCAACACAAAAACACCACCAAAATTTTCATAAATAACACTTGGGAGTATTAGTTGAAGAGCTAGGAATTAGTTGCGAAGTAAACCCTAGAGGATGCTTGTTTAAGTGCAAGCTTAGACCTTTATCTTTAATTCCTCCAGAGCTCTTGGATGCAATCCATTTAGTCCTTCCAGAATACTGCTTCTTGACACCTAAGTGTCTCACCTTTATTACCTGAAAAGAGTAAAGCTGCAGTGGTAACTATTGCCAGCATCTGCCAGAAAAGAAGAAAGATGGACAAAAAAGAATATTTAGCTGCTCTGAAGTTTACTTTTCTCTTTGACTGTTTCCCTTCCTCTTCCAGAGATCTGAAAGATGTCCATTAACCCTCAATAAACCTTCTACTTCAAATGCTCAAGGAGTTTAGGGTCATTTTCGTTCCTTCAGATGTATTCCCATGTTATATTCCTTATGTTAGTACTCCAGACCAAACAAGAGCATTTCCACCCTCACAAAGTTAAGCTTCCGTATACAGTAGGTGAAGTTTACTGTTAGCCTTAATACTGAGCTATATTAACACTAATAGAAAGAGATGCTTCAGTTATTTTGCCACTTTTTCCTCCAGACTCCTGGATGTCTTCTGTATTACTAGGTCTCTCTTCATGTAGTATTTCTGGTAAAACCCTGGTGAGTAACTTTTCTCACTTTCATTTCCCATTTTTCTTTCACAGCTACCTTTTTTGATGTTTTCTGTATCAAATGTTCTGGTTTCACTTATGTATTAGGAATACATCTAACCACAACCATATTCTCTTAGAAGTGCTTGGGCATGTGTCACATCCCTCGTCTCTACTATGTTTGGTCTAATTATTTCTATTCAAGTGTTAAGAACCTCTACTTGTTTGGGAAACTGACCTACTAGAAATTTCCACATGATGAATACACATAATACTTTTTCTTAAGAACTAAAGTTCAATTTTTGAGGTAATTCGTAATATGGTGATTTCTCACCATATTTTCTCTTCAAAGAAAAGAAGGGATAAATCTAACCCCCAAAGCATCAGAATGCCCAAATTTCACAGATCTACCTACTGTTCAAAAATCTTCTCAACAGCCAGCACCAGAAATCTTGACAGAAGGCCTAATCCTTCCCCAGAGGTGGGACAATCTGCAATTAATGCTCATCAAGGCAAATGAAAGAGGACAGAGTCATTGCAAAATGCACCACTGTGAACTTCTACCGATGTCTGACATCCATGGAGCACACCAACATACATCCAACAAGCTTTGCAGCACCCCTGCCAAGTACAGAGCACCACTGGCCAATCTTCTCCAGGAGGAGAGAAATGGCAAAAGAAAAAGATGAGTCCATGAGCAGGCCAGGAACAAAACGTATATCTACCAGCGCTCAATTCCAACACCTCCACTGCAGTGTCATGCTAGGGATGACATTCCAGCATGCATTAACCTCCTGGCTTCTGCCCAGCAAGCTACACAACAAAAGATAAACCTCACGTGTTATTGCTGGGAATGACTGAGAGCAGAGCGGCTGAAGAGAGCAGTGGATCTAAATAAACACGTTGCTGCAGTCTACGCTCATCTTCTACTGCTCAAAAAGACAGCAACATACAGACGGCTCCAGCTGTACCTGTATTATGTTCCTATAGCAAAAAGAATGAAAAACATGAAAAGAATATGGGTAAATAAAGGCAAAATAGCCCTGGACAGTGCTGGAGGCACACACACAAGGAAAAGTTTAACCGGTCACAGCTAGGGTGGTCATGAACTCTTTGGCGTTTTATAAAACCCTGAAAATCCATTGTGCTTCTCTTGTGGTGAGTTATCAGAAACACTTTCAGAGCACTAAGCCACGGCACCAAAGCAGCACTCACAGGTCCCTCTGACTCCTCAAATGACCTCAAAATCCCTTGAGCCAATTCGGCTGATCCACAAATCTGAACAAACAGATGGATGTAGATAGTTTAGAGGTAGCTTCACTTGCACTCCTAGCTAGCAGGATGGAAACCTCTCCCTTCTAGAGTCTTTTAGACACACCAGAACGGGACTGGACCCCAGCTAACAAACCCCCCTGCTCAGCAGGAAACACTGGGTCAGGTACAGGCCCATGGTAAACTCCAAGTATTTTATATATAATATCATGTAGGTCCTCTTATCTAACTGTTCTAAAATACACTGAAACATTAAACTGTGTATCCACGGGTAAAATGATCTCAGAGCACACCTTGATTAAAGCTGATCTGCAAACAGTTTCTGTACAAAGTTGCATAATGACAGAAATACTCCCTAACTGTAATGAACCATAACAAGAAATTGAAAATTCAGAATTACCCTAAACCAGTTAATTCTGGGAGAACAAAAGCTTGTTTAGTAGAGGTTCAAGCTCCTGCTTTGATAGCAACAATTATATTTTTATTGGATTTAATATTTATTTAATGCTTTAGTACATAAGAATAAAATACATACAGCTCAGTTAATATTTTGCCATGTCATAAAAAAAACTGAAATAGAATTACTTTCAACGGATAATGTTTCAACACTGTCAATATTTACATTTTGCTACTTGTTAAAACGAAGGATTTAGGTTGTTCCTGCTGAGCTATCTGACTGAAGCTGACTGCTCCCCAGAACCTCCTGGTGTCCAGAGGACTGCACTTTCCACCAACACCTCGGTTCACTGGACTTTTCCCCCCCACACACACTTTTAACTAGGGCAAACACTTTTTTCTCCCATTTCCTCCTCTCCTCTCTCACACAGGAGTTGCTCCAAAGGGCGCCTGCAGTCAAGATGCTGAGATTGTTTTGTTTCTGCTTTCATGCCAACCTCGCTGATGCCATTACCTTGGCTGTGGAAATGGAGCGTGGGCGCGCAGCCAGCTGGCACTGCTTCAGCAGCATTTTCCTTTCTGGAGCTTGGCATGTACCACACCAAAAAGACACTCTCCTCGATAGGTTGTGCAACACTTTGTGGGAAAAAGCAAATTAGTTGACAATGTCCCTTTCATGTTCGCAATGGCTCACACTAGAAAATGAATTAAATATTTTCTTCCTGCCACGTGCAACCAAGAATCACAAACTGCCTGCTCCCTTTACGGTTTTGGTTGGGGATGAAGGGAAGATTTGTTTTCCCTTTAATTATTACTTTTTGGTAAAAAAAAAGAACCAACCAACGAAACAGAAAACAGAAATACAAATAAACCAACAAGAGCAGCATATACTGAGAGAACAGGAGAGAAATGATCCCGGGGACAGGAGCCCCCATCCGCATAGACTATAACTCACTGCTAGGTAAAAGTCAGTGTAATACCTAATTCCTGCTTGGAGGTCAGCGGTGAGGGCAAAGCGAGCGCAGGGAATTGCTTCTCCTCCACATGGGCTAAATTCACTTATGAAGAATAATAGCTACACCAGCACAGAACACATCCCTGCCTCTCTAAACAGCTCTCCAAGTCATGCTGGCCCCTCTATCGAAGCTGTCCTAGCGTGTGTTACCTCCCATCCCAATCAATAACGGTGATGATCTTCCATCAGACAAGCTTCTTTAGGTATTGGCAATTAAATCAGTGGTCCTGTTTCATACTGGCTTCTTAAATCTATCAGAGAATGGCTTTTCTCTTTTAACCGTCACAGCCAGAATTGAACAAGCGGCACAGAACTTCTGCAGTCTGCGCCATGGACACAGGGACATCCGTCTCCTTTCTGGGCTGAACTTTTCAGTCAGAAACCCGCTACTGGAATACTCATCTCAAGCTGTAGGAAAAAATGTAGAAAAGAGATAAAACATTCAAATCCTCGTTATCTGTTCTTTATCTTACAGCTCTTTGACTTGCCATATTACTGGGATTATGTATTCAAAGCTGCTGCTTTGAATTTTCTTGAGCACAAGCCACTTATCCTACAGACACCTGCCAAGACAGAAGCTCCAGAGGAAGAAGTGAGGAGACACGGATGTGAACATAACCTTTCCTGTTTCCACCTTGAGTTACGTTACACTGCGTTTTTGGCACAAGCCCCAGTTAAACATGCTTTTATCTCCCTACAGCTAGCATCATTTCAAAATCAGACGGCCTAAAACAGCAACAGGAGAACAACCTTCAGACAGTGCAAAGATGGGCATGCTCCTTAACAGAGGAATTGTCCTATACAGGTTGGAATCTGTTCGGTGCTAGGCTCTTCTGGGTTTATTTTAGCGCTGCCCCTCACCCCACCATCCTGCTCCTGCTGGGCTCCAGGCAAAGGTAACAGAGGAGGAGGGAAGGCTGTGACGAGGGAGTATCGGTGGAGGAAGCGGTACCAGGAATTTTACTCTGCCGGGCGCGATGCACTTGAGTGCAGCTGACAAACCCAACTGCAGGAGACTCCCTTTGATGCTCTCTCCCACTACTGCATCACTCCCTAGAGCAGCAAGTGCCCTATATCTGCGGAGAGCTACGAGCCAGAGTTTTCTGAACACAATGCCAGAGTTACTCAGGAAGAACAACAACAAAAAAGTCTGACAATGAGAACAGACTCAAAGAGGGCATTTCAAAAATTATACACAAGCAGCCATTTACTGTACACATGGAAAATCCCAGCCAGTCTGGCGCAGAAAACCTAAAAAAGCCAAGAGAAGTGAAACCAGATGGTATAAACGTGGGGCCTCATGCCTGTCACCACCACCATGAACAGACTGGCATGACCCAAAGCTCTTGCTGTGGCTGAAGCCATGGCTAGCTTTTGGCTCACAAGTTGCCTGCTGCCTCGTTTCCAGATAACTGGTCTGTATGGAATAAAACCACTGAGGGTGTGGCTGAATAATAAAAGTACTAATAAAGACAAAAGGGAAAATGCCAAAGGGAAAACAGGAAGAGATCCCGGGTAAGAGGCCGCAGCCACCAACGGAGGAATTGCACATGGGGGAGTTGTCAGATGCACCTAAATCTAGGATAACTTTTAATTCCCACTAAGAGGAGTCATACAACTCCCAAGTGATTTTCTAAACCTCCAATTTACTGGAGAAATATTTAATTGACTAGCAGCTACTGGAATACAAGAGACAGAAAATATAAAGGAACTGTGTTTAGGCATTCTGTCAATAATAAAATCCATAATAAATGTTTTTCATGTCACCCTTCAGCATGTAGCCAGTGACTGTGTTTAGGAATAAATGAATAATTTCTCAGGTGACTTTGATGTAAATTGATCAAATTAAATAATAATTTCATGTTGACTGAATTGCCTTAACCATAGAGGTTCTGATCCAGAGAGGTACTATTGGGCCAGGGCAGGTGCTCAGCACCTGCCAGGATCTGGTTTTACCTTACCTATTTCATTACCTTGCAAAGCTAGTACCATGATCCGTTAAACATGCTCCCTTAGAACATGGGTTAAATAAGCAGCTGCCAGATTTACTCCTTTTGGCCCTTTGTCTCTTACATACACAGTTACATTTGTCTTTTAAGTTTATCCACTGAGATCATTTCCTGCAAACCTGCAACCATCTCTAATTAGAATTTGACGCTTCCACGTTCATTGTCTAGAATAAGTACAGGAGGTAGCAATGAGAAAGGACACAAACACAAATGTGTAAACTTCCAGAAAAGTTCTGCGTAATAAGATGTTATGCAAGACACTTCTCGTTACCCACTTCCAGCTTGTAAATGCAGATTAACCTCACCTGAGTCCGTTTCACATTCGAAGGAGGTAACTAGTCTATCCACCAGCCACCAGAGCACCGTGAGAGACATCAGGACACCATCACAAATACCATGCTCATCTCCAAACAAGTTAAGTTCCTAATTCATACTTTCTCCTGGGAGATCTTTCTGTCCAAGCCTCAAGAGAATACCTGTATTTTCCTCATTTTTTAATCGAATGGAGTGTGCTGAGTGCTCAGTCTAGCGGTAATTATCAGTCATGGCCACCTTCAGTCATAACTGGGGGGCCATCTCCTGCCCAGGGAGCAGAGGGTCTGTAACACAGCCAGCATTATTCTAACAGCATGGGGGTGACACTTCCCTGTGCTTCAAATTGCTGCGATCAAAGCTTCTGCACCACTGACACAAAGGAGGGCTCATGTAGGCTGCTTGCACTGCCCGTCCTGAAAAGGTCTGAATTTCACTGCGGGACTCCGACCCCAACGGCAGGGAGGTGTAAGTCTGCAGACTCATCCCAGGACTCGAGTGTTTGCTCAGCACTGTAAGTCTAGGTCAAACACAGAGCAAAACTGCCTGCCGCCTCATTTAAATATTCAGTGAACAAGGCAAAGATTAACATTTCCTCTCTTGAATATCTAAATATTTGCCCACAATCCCCCTGCTAATGAGCAAAGACAAGTGCTGGTAAGTGGCAAGCAGCATTAAGCCTAGAGTCAATCAAATGAGCCCAACAGGCCCTTCAGCACCACCACAAGGCCCAAGCGAGCTAAATTCAAAGCTGGTGGCTTGCAAATGGCCCTTCTCTCCCGCTAACTCTCCCCCCCACCATACATCCACACACATTCCTCCCTCTTTCCTTTCCACCCCCTTTTCCGCTCCATAACCCACTCGGGGGCATAAAAAACTGGTACTGAGAAACCTGCCAACTGCTTTAGACTTTGGAACACAGGCTCTGCTCTTGTCAGCTCGGAGCCTTCCACACAATGGAAAACATTACACATTTCACTAGCTAACGACCACGCTGCTCATTTACATGTCGTAGGCAAATACTAACAAGGTCGCAGCCAGAAAAGTGCGGTCAGGAGCTGCTACTGCTCCTGGCAAGGGGTTAGTGCCTGGAAAAGGGCTGCACAGGAAGCTCTTTAAACACCTTGGAACATGTGCTAAGCTGCTGAAGTATGAGGTGTGGTGACAGCAAGGTGTTGAAACAGCACTTTTAAAAGCTGCCAGTCATCATTAACACATCTCCGCAGAGCATTGGCAGCCAAGTCAAAGCCAACACCTAGAGCATCTTCTTGAAGGGTGGGTGGGGAGAACGGAAGAGGAAAGGGAGCAGGTGTGGGGAAGACAAAGGAAGCACTCAGAAGTCATGTGGAGGGGTTTTTCCCTCTTGCTATCATGCTCAGAGATTCCCATCTTTGTTCACAAAGAGGTAATATGGATTGCTGCTCTTCATCAGCTCCTGCGTCATTTGTCTGGCAACCCGCAAGGGAAACCCTGAGCTACCCCGCCCTGCTTCTCCCTCTGAGAGCTTTTGACACTTTGGGGATCAGGCGGTCCCGTTCTTGGATTTGTGAAGTGCCTACCCCAAGGCTAGGGGCAGCACGATTAACCAAAAGCTGCTGAGACGCCAGCAGAGAGATGCTGGCTTGAGCAGCAAGGCTACTGGCAGAAACCTCTCTGTGCCGTGGAGGAGAAAGTCCGTAAGTATGGGAGAGCCCAAGAGCAGCTGCTAGCTGGAGATGCAGGGTAACAGCAGTGTTCACATCTCCTGCTCTCCTACTGCTCCTGGATCCCCTGCAAACAGACACAACCCAAATTGTCATATTTGCCACTTTTTTGTTCAACAGTTTGTCCATTTTTTTTTCTTTTGACAAAATTTTGACTGATGTCTTTTCCAGTTGCACGCTTCCTGAGATTAATTTCAACTTTAAAAGAAATTCTCCCTTATCTCTGACTTTATATATCCAACCACTTTACAGAAGAGTCAAGGCACCAGTAGAAAATCTTGGGTAAAACTGCACCCGGCATGATGTTTTTCCTAGTACAAACACGAAGAAACAAAGAAAAAGAAACCTAAAAACAATAAACAATAATAAAGTTTCTAACACTACGAAGTAGCTGGATAGGAAAATTTGCTTGAATTAAAAGCAAACAGACATAACAAAATACAATTCTATGTTCTAAGAGTCTAAAACTATCATGCATCAAAATCTTAAATATTTATTTGAAATTATGCACCCTACTTATTCCATATTCTAAACCTGTGCAGCAGAGAGGCTGTAATTGTAATGGATTTAATAAAAGCTATCATATTCCATAATTCAGCAGGAAGGATTATGCATAGCCCCTAGATGTGACTAAGAATAGCTAAGTTTCTTCTTGTTGGTGATTGTTCTAAGAACTAAAAGAAAAAAAATGATCCATCTCTCCTGCTCCTTTTGCTCCCTCAAGTACTCAAGAAGCCCCATGCCCCACTGCTGGGCAGAATGCACTGTTCCTCTCTCTTTAATGAGCTTCAGAGCAGTTGATTCATTAACCCTTAGAAAGCACATGCTTCCTCAATATTAGGCAAATTTCACCCCTAGGTTTTCAGGATGTTGCTGTAAGTGAACATCGGTCCTAGCCTGACTGCCTAAGAAACAAATCTTTTTCTGTGACTGTGCTGCCAGCACGTTCGCTGATTTCCCTCCTCATCATGTAACTTTGGAGTCCATGGTCCAAGCTTGGGCAAATCTGACAGGGGGCAGAGTTTCAAATAAGTTTCCCAAATGAAGGCAAGGCAGCTAAAACCCAGCAGCTTACCTGTCACGAGTAGCAGGTCCCTCCCCAAAGGCTCCAGACTTTTGTGCTTTGCCCAGCCCAGTGCAGCGGGGGACGCAGCAAGGACAGAGATGTCCCCAGCCATCTGCGTTCGAAGACACAAGCTACAAGCCCGTGGGGCTTTACTAAATCCGCGGCTTCACTAAATCTCCTGTTCATGAAAAAACTTGTTTCTTTATCCTTTTTATCCTTTTTTTTTTTTTTTTTTTTTTTTTTTCCTAAAACTGAAGCACTAGATTAGAGAAAGCCAGATTTTTAGAGAGACATCATGGGGACTATGTACTTAATTACCTTTTAAAAAAAGTCTAAGCTAAAGTGACTTGCTTAAAGATAGAACGAATGACTGAAACACATCTCTCAGCATCCAGATTTTCAGCAAAATCACTAAAACTCTTTTGATAATTCATTTCTTACCTGTGGATAATCATAACCGGAGAAGAAAGGTGAGGATTAAAAATAATCAAAACCCTTCTTTAGAGCCAGGGAGATGAAAATTACCATCCAACTTTCTCCTTCTCTTGCGGTCTCTCTTACACTTGCACACAGTTACATACCCATCTCGTAAACATGCTCCATCAGCTTGATGGATACATGCCACACCTGTTCCCAGCCCCCTTTAGGGAGGTTTTCCTCATTCATCTTCCAGGCAGGGACTGTCTCTTCATTATATGCCTGTGAAGTCCTTAGCACAACGAGACTGGGGCCTCTAGGCACTATCATCATAATAAATAATCATAATTCAGGAGTGTGATGCTTTCAAATCCCAAACTTACATTCTTCTGAGCTTCCCACCACACTTACATACACGTAACACGCCCTTCTCCCTTTCTGAATTTGACCTCTGCTCCCATTCAAAGCACAAACCCTCTGTTTCTGCAGGGGCTGGAGTTTGGCGGGGGATTCCCGGAAAGCCCGCCTGGGCTGCGTTTATTCCTGTGAAGCCAGGTGGGACGGGATGGCCATCAATCTGTTCACACCTTGTCAACAAGGGGCCTGCTCTGAGCACATCCCTCCTCTAGCTCTAGGAAATGACTGCAGATGATGGCAAGGAGCGACGAAGAGAAGCCGTGCACAGCCGAAGAGACAGCAAGGAACATCCTGCACTGTAATGGTCCTGTGCACAACTCGCTCAAACACTGGGAGAGGCCAGGACTGAGAGGAGACTTCTCCATCTTGGATTTTGGGCCACCCTAACCATTTGGAAGGGGCTTATTACTGACTCCCTGAAGAGCCATCGTCTCCTTTTTTCCCCATCAACAGAGGACAGAGCCCAACAACTTTAGTATGAGTCTGCCCCCATAATTATGCCGCCTGTGCCTGCCTCGGTGATGCCTTTGCTCTGCCCTGCAAGTCTTCCCCTTTTCCTCTCTCCCCTTAATTCTAGCGTTGTTCTCCTCCCCTCATCTGGTCTTTTCTCTCTGTGTCAAAACTAATGGGTTTACCACATGTTGGAAGGCAGCAAAAGGAAGTGGTGAAGTGACAAATGGGAATGCTCATGCTTTAATTTATTATGACAGTCGTGCCCGGGTCCACAAAGTAAACTGAGTCAACAGAGAAGGACTTTGTGCCAAGTTATTTATCCACTTCTCTAACTGGGGGTTCTTTTTTTTTTTCCCTAGCCAGCCATGAGACTGGTTAAACTCATCAAATTTATTGATGAACAGAAGCAGCAGGGAATTTTCTCACAAAACATGTTGTTGAAAAAATTGGATTCATCCAAACCCAAACCTTTTTTTTTTGGAATTTTTTTTGTTAAAATATTTTCCCAACCCAAAGGAAAAAAAAAAAAAAAAAGATTGGGGGAAAAATCCAAAATAATCAAAACATGCTGTTTGAACAGTTACTAAACAGACATTTGCTTTTTGTTCAAGAGAACTGTCTGTGCAGTTTAATTAAATTTTGAAATCTTTCATTTTGATTTTTGCTTTTTCTCAGCTTTTCATAGATGTCAAGAAAAACATTTCAACTGAGAAAAACTTGCATTTTTTTTTTCCTTTTGGTTTGTCAACACATGACATTTTCCAGGATTTTCACTCCAGTCTGGCACAACACCATTTTTCAGCATTTCCAAATTTCCCAGCCAGCCGCATCCACAAATTCCTCCGATTAACCCCACTGAATGTAAGCCCAGGTACAGACAGGTGCCCTATGTGACTGGTGGATAGTTTGGCCCCAAAGCTCAATCGTTCCTCTCTAGAGCAAGGCCACAAGCCAAAGCTGCTGCCCAGCATCCCAACTGCAGAGCAAGGCACCTGCTCCTTGCTGTCTCTGTCCCCTTCCTTTCCCAAGTCACACGAATGGCCCAGTGTCCTGTACCTAGCTGTGACAAACAGCCAATGCCAAGGAAATACAGAAAGGACAGGACAGGCACACCTAACGTCTCTACTGCAGAATGTTCTTCTGACCTCCAATTTGCACTCTAGGAGTTTGCAGAGGCAGGAATGCTTCTGTTGTACTTACCTGCCTACAACAGACCTTTTTCCAAGGAATTTCTTTTTCCCCCACTTTAGCTCTCTGGCTTTTGTCTCTTACTAGAGTCAGACCAATCTCCTAGGCATTACCAGGAGGTCCGTACCCAATGGAGGTCATGGAATTATTTCTTTCTGGCACAGGTGAATTCTCAGCTAAGTGGAGCATCTAATTTTCAGATGCTGCTTTTCAAGGGACAGGTAGACAGAATGCATAAACCCCACCAAAAAGAAAAACGTTGAAGAACTTTAGCAAGCAGCACCTACAAAGAAAGTTAGACAGATACGTGTCTCTACAGCATGCGTGCGATGTGAGTGCAGTGCTGTGCAGCCTCGTACTCCCGATGCATGCAGCTGAGCAGGGATCTGCATGATACCCCTTTAAAACATTGCTGTGTCTTTCACACTGAATCACATTCCAACATCATGACACAACCTCCAAAGTAGCATTTTAACAACCTACAGTCAAAACAAGCAGGCATTGTTTGCCATCCTGCCTGTACAAATGCCCTTGCCATTGAGCTGGAACGTACCCACATCCGGGTGGAGGACACCGGGACTCCCAATAAATATCAAATCCAATAGAGGAGAATGGAGCTTTGATCCAGCAGGTACATCAATCAACAGCACCCGAGTATGCCAACGCAGACTAGAAGTCCCCAGATGATTTCTGTGCTCTCCCAGTATTCTTTGTTCTGAGGTTAAGAACCTTTCTGCTGTGAAGCCCTTTCTTGCTGCAGCACAAGATGCTGTATTGCATCTTTCCTCGCCCTGCAGCAGGTTTGAAACTGCACAGAGTAGGACATCTGGAAGGCTGATCCACAGACACAAGGGACATGAGTGGACTGTGTTTCTTGATGAAATAAATTTTGGCTAACAGGCTTCAAATCTCTAATTCATGAACACCCAGGACATACAATAATGCACGTTATCTATACATAGAAAAATCAGGCACACAAGCTCAGGTGAACCCTCATTACCTTTCAGCCGAGTGAATTACTTACTAGCTTTTAGACAAACGATGTTGCTATACATTCTGTTACAGGGACAAAACCCTGGGTATTGATACATGCTGCTGGATCAGTTGATGCAGAGATCCCCCTCACTGCTCCTGCTTCCTAGGCTGAAATGAGGCAAAACGAAGTTCTAGGCAGAACCTACACACTCCTCCCATGTCCACATCTCTTACCTTTAAAGGCAGGGAAACAGTTTGCATTTGTTGAAGCTTTTGTTTTTAGATTGCCTGCAGGCTCAGGCAAATACTAGTTAAACTCAGGTGACATTTTCAAACACTTCTTCAGATCTGTGACAGCTAAAATCTGAGAGTATCTGGGGGGAGGGAAGAACAATGAACATTGAAATGTTATTCTTCTGAGATGAGAGGTCAGATGCCTTCCATCTACTGTTGGATAGCTATATCTGAGCCAGCAACTTCCACTCTCCTTTTTATTATAAAAGGTAAGAAATCAGCATTTCCATACCACGGTTCTTCACCTGACCTGTTCTGGATGGCTTCTTTAGGATACATTGCCTCAGAAGTGTCTTTTTTTTATCACAGTAGTGATGTCAGATGGGACGAAGCCACCTACACTGCTGCTGAACAAATTTGGATGGCTGAAACCCAGTCCATGTGCTGAGGGTCTGAGTCTGGTGTGGCTCCAGGCTGGGCCACTGCAGCTCCTTCTCAGTGTCTTCAACACAACTCCACAGCATCCTCCTCAAAAATAGTCCAGATGAGGTGTAACAGGGAGGCAGATTGTACAGCAACTAATTAATACGAGCCACACCAGTTGACTGGATAGAACCTGGGTCTGGTGACAAGTGAAAACTCCTTTATTCCTAAATGTGGGCCTTCCTTTGCCATCTGGGTAAACTACAGTCCTCTGGAGGAGATGTTGGACTTTACATAGTCAATTAACCTGTTGCCCGGTCTGTTGGCCTGTTTCCCTGGCACATGGGCAAAGTTTACCTCTGGTACAGCTTCCCTGAAGTTGCAGCTCGTATGTTGAAAAAGCAAAATGCTGTAATAAGATTTGCCTCCTTCCACTAAGGCTAAAGAGTTATAGTTCATAACTTCCAACTGAATTCATTGTACAGCCAAGCGTTTCTAATGAATTCTCCTAATGATCATGCCCTAACATTTGACTTCATTATGTCACTTTTGCAATAGTTAAGCTACAGAAGAACATGTCTTTTTTTTTCAGTAAAGATCAGTCAACACTCACCCCTCTCTCCAACTGAACAGAAGTGCTGGCCCTGGGGAAGCTCTCTCCTTCCCCAGCCTGTGCCAGGAGAAGTGCCATACAGAACAATACGCCAGAGCTGGAGTGGAGAATTCCCAACGGGTCTTGCCCAAGCCTTTTTCCAAAACCTTTCTTCACTTCAGCTATCCTAAACAATACCCTTCAGGTATCCCAGACAATACCCACAAAACTTTTAGCTCCTCCAGTCCTTGTCTTTCCATTAGGAATGGTGTGGAAATGCATTCGTAGCTATTTCCAGCTTTAAAGCACTGAGAAGAAAAGCTCTAGGCACTCAAAGAGTTTCTTTTAAAAAAACACACAAAAAAATAAAAGACCATTGTAGGGTTGAGAGACTCAGAATTAAAGATGCTCCTGACATTTTTCCCTGTGCATTACTCAGCCCAATCTGTTTAATGGGTCTTCATCAGTGATTGTGATTGCTGATTCGTGCTGGCGACATCATTCAATTGGACATGGCTCTGAAGCAGAAGAATAATTATTTCGCATCTTCCAAAAGACCATTTAATTCACGCTCCCCAATCTCTGGGAATAGATAACCCATAGCCCTTTTAGTTCATTAACTCTCTGGGCTGTCATCAAAGGATTGTCAGCTGCTCATACAGAGGTTGCACAGTTAGGAATTTGCAGCAAAGAGTGGCTGAGAGCCTGCAGTGTCCCTTTTACTATGGGCTCAGCAAGTGCTTCTCTTGCCATGTATCTTGCCCCATCCAAACAGCTTCCCATAAAAGAAGGAAGAAAAGGGGTAGAGGGGAATTTTGATTACCTCTCCCTCTTAATTCTGTCAGACCAGGACCATGTCAGTGCGCAATCCAGCAGCTCTCCTAAGAAAACTCGATGCCAATGCAAATAAGCAAAGCAAAACCAGACACAGCACTAGGGAAAGCTGTGTTGACGTGATTGGCAGAAGCAACAGCAGTGCTGGCGTTTGGGACTCAGCAGGACTGGCTGAGGGCAGGATCCTCCGCCGCAGCTCACAGGGAAATCCAGCACCCCGACAGGCCACGCCTGAGGCTGTGCAATCAGCACGGACCACAACAGAGGAGGGAGCCGAGCTGGGCCATCTGGGGCAAAGACAGAGGTCAAGTTAAGTAAAACGTGGCAGAAGATGGTTTTCTTATTCCCTTCCCACCACAAATATTGAGATGACTTGAAAAAAGGAAGCCAATAAATAAATAAAAATGCTGCTTTAAGTCAGGAACAGAAGCTAGCTCTGTGAGGAGCCAAGGGCTCGAAACCCAGCCCTTATATAGTGCTTTTCAAGACTCGAGTTAAAAGCTCTGCGAAAGAGGTAAGTGCCATCATTCCTCCTTTGTGAAAGGGGGGAACTGAAGCGCCAACCGAGGGGAGCGTGTACACAAACACACCCAGCAGCCTAATGGCAGGCCCGGCGCAGGCCTCCTGTGTCCTGCACCCTCATCAACATCCGCCTCTCACCTCAGACACCTCTATCCCAGAATTAATTTCAGGCCCTGAGTGCACTTGGAGCTTTTTCTCTAAGATGGGAAATGTACAGACCTTGTAGCCAAAAAGCTCCACCTCTCTGAGATTATGAGTGGAAAGAATTTAGCTAAGAGGCTTCAGTAAATCAGCTCGAAGCCTCCTTTCCTCAGTTTGTATTATTTATCTCCCCATTCCCTTCACCACACTAAATTCTTAAAGGCATCTTGGCAGTGTACAAACACATAGGGGGAGTTTATTGAAAGTACTAACCATGTTCTAATTGTTTTCTCCTGCATTGCTCTGCTAAAACTTCCAGCGCCACGAGTGGCAGCGGAGGTAGACAATTACTGAGGCACTTCCAACCATTGCGCCCTTAATGTGTGGAAAGTGGTGAAGTTTAGCAGCGCCAGGACCTCTTGAATTCAAACCTTTGCTTTGTGACTCATTTTGCCTTTCAGAAAAGACTTAGTCTCCACTTCATCGGCAGTAAGAGGACAATAACCCTGTGTCCCTCATCACAGGATACCGTGAGGTTCACTTAAGCAATACTCATTAAAAAGCTTTGAAAATGATAAAGTGCTAAATAAATATTCAGTTGGACTGCAATTAAAGTTTTGGCATGTGGGTTACATGTAAATGCAGAAATGCCATCAATAAAAGTCAGCGCATTCCTTTTTCCCTCTCTCTCATTCTTTCTTCCTTTGACTTTCTTTAGCTATTCCCCAGATCTCTGTCAGTGTTTGCTGAATTTTCATAAGGGAAAAAATTACTTCCTAAAATGTTCAAAAGCTTTTCCTTGGTTTGTTATTAGAGCAATTATCTAGCATAACACAGTGAAATAGCACAAAGTATTCTAATGGGAAACAAATGTGCCAAAGAAGTGACCAAACTTGGAATCTTTATTGAAAAATGAGGGGAAAGCGATTAGCTGAAGAGGCAGCAACGGAAAGATTTTCCACCTGGCCTTGGGCAACACATCAAACAGACCTCAAAAGGGTGCTATTTATAATTGTTGTCTGGCTGTCTATGGACCCCTGTCTGTCTGTCAGCCTGGTCTGTTTTCTCCCTCCACCTCCTCTCTGCCACGTGTCCTGTCTGTGATTTGTTTATACAACGCACTTTCAGTAGGGAGGGAATCGGTAAGCATCTGAACCCGCAGAAAGGAGGCCAATCTCACAGCCCGTTTGCTCTGGAGCAGCTCTGAGGGGTTCGGAGGAGTTACAGTGGGTAAACAGGCAGGAAAGTATGCCCCAGACACAGTGGTTTCTTTTTTTTTCC
This sequence comes from Nettapus auritus, assembly GCA_011076525.1. Taxonomy (NCBI): domain Eukaryota; kingdom Metazoa; phylum Chordata; class Aves; order Anseriformes; family Anatidae; genus Nettapus; species Nettapus auritus. The sequence goes on along the minus strand of CM021779.1, from coordinate 6,247,875 downwards.
CCCACATCTGCTTAGCCTCTCTCAGGATACAGAGGCTTCTGTTTGCATTACTGCAAAAAGAGGCAGACACAGGCAGAGGGCTCACAGAATCATATACGAAGTACAATATCTTGTCTGGCCATTTCCCTCAAATAACATCAGTTCATACTGGAGGAAAAATGTTGCCAGATCAAGAAGGTCCGATTTCACCTCCACTTTGCTCTAGTATAAATAGCTTCGCAATTTGCAGGTCAAAGGCCCATCAGGCCCAGTGAGTTTACTTTGGTGTAATTCAAGAAGCAATTACATTTTGCAAATATTGAGGTGATTTATAAGAACATCCGCACAAGTTTTAGGACCTTTGGTATGACAAACATGGGATGTGAAAGAATCATAACAGTAATTTCTTACTACTCGCTAATGGTCATTTATCATTCTCCTGTTTCATTTATTCAATTTAAATTGGGGAATAAAAGAAACATTGAGTGGCCAGATCCTCAGTTAGTATAACTTCTTAATCAAGCTTAATCAAGGCCTTTGGAGCTAAAATCTTGTACAGCAACTGAGGACTGCTCTTGTGAAGGCAACAAACAGCAAGGCACAGAAACAAATGGAAAACAACTGAAAACGAGGTCAGAATGACTAGTTTGCAAACAACACCACAGGCTTAAAATCAGTCCCATAAGCTATCTAGGAACTACAAGCAAGGATAACATTAATAGAAAACAGGATAGTTTAGTGATGGATCTGTGAACAAATAATGGGCAGCACATTGGCAACAAGCACTATTCTTAGCAAGTGTTACAAGATAGAGGCACACAAAAACCCACAAGCATGCCACAGCTTCATTAACCAAAATGGGGACTTTTGAAGTTCAGACATGAAAAATAAAGTCTGATTTTATCTCTGTTAGATTCCATTTACCCAAAGATGTCCAAACCTCAAAAGGGGTCAGATGTTCAGTGCAGATAATCACACAAAGTTGGGTGTGTAGTTGAAGTCTATCCAAATTATCTCAGGCTCTTGAGGATGAAGGATGGGAAACCTCGTGAGAAGAGTTAAGAGACACCACCAGAAGCTTTCTGGTACATTCTGCTTTCACTCTGATCATAAATACTGCAAGAACAGCCTTCGCTGTGGTATTTTAATGTATCCAAACTCCACCTTCTCTCGGCTGTACTTAGAGCAATGCATTTATAAGTGCATATAATCCTCAGGTAAAATTCCGTGCTGTAGTTGGAAGAGCACTGTATGTCAGGAAGCATATATCCCCTGATTTACTCTATTTCCCATATACAATGAACCATCCCAAACTGACAAAGCCTCAGATAGGCACAAAAAATTCCACGGTGGGATGGGATGGATTTATCATTCAGTCTCATCTCCTTCCCCTGTCCGGCAAAGGGCCAGATGAGAAGACTTTGGCACTTTTTCTCCTCTATCCTTGCAAGAACGGGCACGATTTGCTCCTTACCTGCATGCGTACACCCAGGGACTGGGAGCTTGTAGATCTGAAGCTCCCTCCACTGTGCTTTCCAGAACACCACTGGGACTCTGAGAAACTGTCCCACACGGTCTTGTTGATACACTGATGGTCAAGGAGAAAACTGGCGTTAACAGCAGCAGATGTTGTAAAACACAAGGATTTTATGTTCCAATCAAATAGACTATATTCCAGAAATCCAAATTGTGACCAAATTGCCATAAAAATAATAGTTGTGTTTAGAGTTTAGCACAGAGAAAAAAGAATGGGTTTTCCTCATTAGTTCAGCTTTATGTTTCGGTAGTGCTTGGGACACTAACTCAGGGAAGGGGGTACAGGAATCCCTGAGAGATTTCTAACTTCAACATTCACCAGCTAGAGAAAATGGAAGCACGTTGCCCATCGTCACACACAGCAGGTCAATAGCAAAACCAAGAAGAAAGCTCTTCTATTTCCCATCCGGCGTTCCCCTCACGTAACCAAACTGTGTGACACCAAGATGAAAACCTTCAACAAATCCCCTACTCAGAGACACTCTCCTGTAACAAACTTGCTCTGAATTTATCCTTGATACACTTTCTGAGGGTACGCCCATACCTTCAACAGGCAATCAAAGAGCGGAGCTTAACCGAAGATGCCATTCTTCACAGGAATGACATTCTGTAAATCTCTCCTTGGGCGGGACAGCAAGCCCCAAATCCGCCCTCACACACACAGGGAGCAAATGACCTATGAATTATTGTAACAAGGGTAAACACAGCCCTCTGTGGTATTTGTTGCCCATTTAAGTATTCAAAGAAAGATAAAAACTTGAAACCAGTCTCAGACCTCAAAAAATAGCTTTCTGAATAACCCTTTTTCTACAGAAGGGGTCAAGATTTCTGGGAAAGAACCACCCTATGCCTGTTCACAGTCTTTCTTGTGTTTCAGGCCAAAGCTTTTCCTCATGAATAACTTCCACCTTTGTTACTGTATTTCCTCCATCCCTCCCAGACGCACCCTAAGCCCCGTGTCCATTCTCTCAAACCAAACTCGGTAGCCTCCAGCCACATATCCCACACAGAAATATTTAGCCATTCACGCCTTCCGCTGAAGCGTGACTGCGTAAGGCAGGGTTTTCCAGGAGACAATGGCTTGATTTTCTCTTCTTCTGACAAAGTTCATAATGGGATATAATATGTCGTGTGAAGCACAACAAACATCAGCAGCATAAACCCCTGTGGAAACCATAATGAATAACGTGTCTTGAACACATTGTTTGGATTCTTCCAGTTGCAGAAAAGCAGCTAGAGCTGTGTGACTGCCTGAGATGCTCAGACTATCTTTCTCAGCTTTCTGACCACTGTGTGTGCTCAGGGAAACAGTTATACAACACAAAAATAGCCTGCATATTTTCCAAAATTGCTTTGAAACAAATGAGAATGCTGACAGAAGAGCAATAGCACTCTCAGGCCAGGTGAAATGCTGTGAAAACAGCCCAGTGACCAATCTGGAGTCTTTCCGCAGCTGAAATGGGCATTTCCTACTTTCCTGATCTCATATCAAATATGTTTCATATGAAGCCTTTTTCCTGGCAGATCCACCTTTGAAACTCATGCAAGGCCATCTTATCTATTTACCTGCACTCAAGTCTTCATAGGCTTGCTGCTCTGATGAAATAAATACCCTGTAATTCAGCAATACTGCACCTACATGTTAAGACTGGGAGCCAGGTGATGTGTATTCAAGTCCAAGCCCCACCACAGCCTTGATGAGCATGAGCTGAGCATGCTCCTGTTTTTCTTCAGACTCTCCCTTTGCCTCTTGTCTGTTGGGACTGCAAGCTCTGTGTGACAAGAAAAATGTTTCCTCAGTGTTTACTCAGCAGCCAGACTTCATCATGGTCGGGCTGAGAGTTACCATCTAATGCAAGGAACTGTTATCTAACCAAGCTGTCCTCAACCTGTTCTGGGTAGTGATTTACAGCCTGCAGGGGAGGTTCTGGTACGGTGAACATATTCTGAAGGGACTTCACATGGAGACCGTTACCTCATTTGCTGGAGTCTGACTAGATCGGGGCTGCAGAGAGCAAACGTTAAGAAGCTAACTAAATAAATGAATGAAGGAGCCGAATTTCAATCACCTGTGAATGTTCGTCTTCAAAGAAAATCTAATATTGGAAGTATGTTTTGGAATTATTCACTGGGGGTTTTTCAGTATGTTGAATACTTCTGGCAGCCTCTATGCACGGGTCTCAAAACCTTCACAACATAGATTCCTAACACTTTCATCAATGAAGTTTCCACTTTGTTTTCATTGAAGAGCTACCACCCAAATTCAGTCCCTTATAAATACTAGTTGTATCAACACTGGATTGCTACAGGTTTTCACTCTTCCTTTCCATCATCATTTATTTAGAAGCCTCATAAGAAGCCATGTCTGGTTTGAGACCTGCAGACGCAGCAGAGTGGCCTCCCTAACCGTTTTTTTCAACCATCTGAACTCACAGCAGCAGCGATACATGCTATTTCCATCTTTGATGGAAATGAACCCTGCTGGGTTACATAAACATACATAGCTCAAAAGATGTCACAAGTCTGACCTCTGCCTTTCTTTGCTGGATTTCTCAGTCTCTGATGCTGGCTGTCAAACAGAATAAATGACGGGATGCACAGAGAGCAACATCAATGAGACCAGAGGAATTCTGGCCAATAAGATGACAATGAAAGATGGTGGAAATGATCTAAGGACATCACTTCACAACTTTATGATTGCTGTCCTGTCTTGTATGTATGACTTTTTAAAAATCTGGTTATACAGTTCCCTTGTGCCAGTTGACATTAGAAAACCATTTGCATTGGTATCAAAGGAGACAAATTCTTTTTGCACTCTTTCCGATAAGAAAAGCAACGCCATCTTGCTACTACCGGGCAAAGTCTCCTCTCGTGTAACTCCAGTGAAACAACAGAGTTTTATCAGTAATTAATTTGGTCTGTTGTTTGTCACAATGCCAGAAATGCGATAAATGTGCTGTTGTTGCTGGCATCTCTGGTGCGAGTTGCAAGGTAAACACTGCTCCGATATGGTCTCTCTTTAAGACAAACATCTGGATTTCCACTGATCTCAATTTAGCTGCATAGACAATGAAGGCATTATTGTTGCAAAAAGCATTAGAGGTTTCTATAGCACTGGCCATATTCAAGTGACCTTCAGCAGAACCAATTTTAAAAGGCAGTTTTAGCACACACAGGAAAAAAAAAAAAAAGGAGGCACCTCATCACAGCTACTTTCCGTGCCACTTACTGGAGCGAGGTTCTGCTACATCAGCTACCAGACAGTTGTATAGGATTTAGTGGTGAATATAGCAAGTCCCTGGAGGATTTTATAGTTCAGATACAGGGAAGAGAACAAAGTCTTACAAGTCCTGATGCCAGTAACCATATAAAAAGAAGTGATGCGCTGGTATGAGGAATGCTGTACAGCTGCCTTATTTGTATGACTGAAACCGACTTCTGGAAGAGGAGCCTCGTGGCCTGGCTAACAGCAGAGAAGCCGTTCCATTTCATGGTGGTGGAGTTCAACCTCCATCAGCTGTTACAACTTCGCTGATAACAGCAGCAAGGTCACTGCTGATTTTCTAATGCTATGAATTCTGATCTAATTAGGATTGCACTGAGACCACCAAGTCCTTCCACTCAAGTTACAGAGCAGCATTCATTCATTCTTATCAGGAGTCAGGTCTGTGCTGAAAATCCCACCCAGCAAGTAGCCAGCCACTGTGTTTTCAGCTTCCGAGAGCTCTATTTTTGTTCTTTCCCTATGGAATAACATTGAATCAAAGAACTCTCTTGAACACATCATGTCTGACCCATGCTCAGGCTGTAAACTTTACAAGAGAAATATGTTTGGTTTCAGCTGTTCTCTTTCTTTTCCTTCCTTATTCTGTGGTCTTTGCATAGAGGTCAAAGACTCAGGGCCTCCCATGTGCTAGAGAACGTGCTACTGCAACTGTTGGCAGCTCTCTTCCCTAGGAATGATTCGGCCATTCATGCCCTGGATTAATCCATGGCTGAACAATCTCTAGTGTCTGTATGTTTAGCAGCCTCATTTTTCTCACAAGACACTGCTACTTAGCTTCTCAACTGTTAACACTCGAGCTATTAGCACTATCCCCACGCTCCTTTCAGCTCAGTGGCTTGCAGATGTTTCTGGCCAAAAAAGGACCTTTGGGGACTTGTGTCTAAACTTCCTGTCGGGGTGAGAAAAAAGAACTGACTTGATCCGGACTGCTCTAATCTGATTCCCAAAGAGGGAAATCCCTTTTCATTTCAGGCATCCTTCTCGCCCCGAGCAGTGCAGCTGTGCGGTGGGATTAACCCAGGAGGACACGGCCGAGTTACCAGCCGAGCATCCTGCATGGGACTGCCCGTGGCTCTACTTTCCCACTGCGTCTCTCCCACCAACCACAGGACGCTGCTTCTGCCCTTGACACCGCTTTGAGGTCATTATTGGTTGTAGCATGAAAAGGAAGTGAGTTGTCAGTATTAAAACATAAACCATCTTCACTTATTGAAGTTGCAGCACATTATTAAGTCTTCAGCAAGTGTTTTTCAACCTCGCACCAAAGTTGTGAAAGATGTCTTTAGACTTCTACAGCACTTTAAAGGGACTATAAAAGGGACTACTATACCTACACATCCCTTGCATGCTTACCTAAAGGTTTTCAGGTTCTGCCTTTAAATGCAGATTTCTGTCACACTTAAGCAGCTGCTAAAATGTCTCAAGTTTTTCTTTATGACGTACACTTCAAAATACCATGAAGGCCCATCGAGTGTGTTAGCACACAGAGCCAGATACTTCACAAATAGTCTACAGATGTCATTAAAAAGAGAAGTTTACTCCCCAGAATCAAATCCAACTCTTCTGGTTTTCATAAACATTATTCTAACCTGTGGGGTGCTTTCCCTCATCATTTTGCTTTTTCCTTCACAGTTCAGTGAAAATCCTGGTTCCCACAGGAAAGCAGTCTTCTTAAAAAAGAACTGTGTCATCCCATGGCTCAAGCAGGAGAAACGTTTTCTTCTTTCTGGCAGACTTGATGGCAGTGGTGGTCACAGCTCCCCGACACAGGGTGGGCCATGCACAAGGGAAGGAGGAATCATTTGGCTGTAGAAATTTTGAGCACTTGGAAACCATGGCTTAGCAGGATCAAGGGTGTTGTGGAAGCACATGACGGAGTACCACAAACAAGGAATGCAAGACACTAAGACAGTAGAGAGCAAAGTGAATTAACTGGCAATGTTTGGCTTAAATTATATTAATGCCACAATGTCAGCCTGACATTTTAAAATATACACAGTCATCTGTTTTGTTATGTCTTTGAAGGAAGCAGAACATGTAGGAACAATAATCGCACCAGGGTCAAGAGTTGAGATTGTTGTCATTCTTTATAGTACGGCACTGTGAGAGGAGGCAACCAGGACAGGACCCTCCCTGTGCTGGGCATGGGACAGGAGATCGCACCCCAAACAGGCAAGCAGGGACGGGGAATAGGGTGGAAGGAAAAAGCACCACCTAGGTCTCCTGACCAAGAACTCATTAACCACTGCACTGTTCATCTGGTCCACCGCCATTCCAGGACACATGAATGACAAAAGCACACATCTCTTCCCAGATGAACCTGTTTTGTCCTTTTTTTCCTCTCAGACAGAATACACACAGAGAGCCTTTCTGCTTTAATTGCATTTTTGGGGAACTAAAAAAAACACACAGAATATTTTGTTTCCCGTACACTGCTGTGTTTTCCCCAGTTGGGGGAAAAAAAAAATCCACCTTGCGAAAATAACACCTTGTTCCTGCACATATTGGCACTTGCACTGCTTCCGTGTCATGTTTGCTCTGTCAAAACAAGTTTTCCTCGCCCCTCAGGGTCAACCTAGCTTTTGAAAACCAAGCTGTCGTCTCCAGGCATCATCACTAGCAGTAGCCAGATAACAGACTACGAGTTCACATTCCAGAATGGTTATGACTAGTGATGAATGAGCCAGCACCGAGACAGAAGGAATTTCCTACAGGTTAGACTGCCCTTCCAAGAAACACATTTGTCTGACTTAGTGAAGGCAGCAAAGAGGACACAGAAGTCCAAGGGGTACAAGAAGGAAGGGAGAAAACGCTGATTACAATAGAGCGAGATACAGTACAGCACAAATCATTATTGTTCAGTGGCTCTGCATCCGCTCCCAGACTGTTCCAGGTACCTTAGCAAAGCATAGGCAAAATAATAATAATATATTAAAGCACTATAAAGAGAGTAAGCATGTTCTTTCCACTGTCAGTAGAGTAAAATGGAGCAGATTACACGATGACAAGGAACTAAACAGTATGATCTTTTACGACTAACTGTTTGGCCTAAACATCATAAGAATCAGGGTGACAAAACATCACGCTCCTCAGAGCATACCAGGCTTAGTGTTCTCTTTGTACCGCCAGAATGCCAACTCCATGGCTAAACGTAGGCTTCCTGCCTGACGTAGGAACCAGACTTCGCTGCCTGAAGACAGCCAGAACCTACATCCCGAGCTAGGTCATTGCTGCTGCAATTGCAGGCTTGGTCTGCTGTTTTGACACCTTCTGTGTATTTGAAGGCACACTGGCCAAACAAGCAATAAATCTACTCCAAATGGTGCATTTCAAATAGTCTGTTCATACAGTGCTGGTTATGAGATTATATAAACTCTCAATTGATTGCACCTACGTTCCCTGAATTTCAGCTGCAGCCCTAAACCGTTCTGCATATCTAATGAGCATTAATTCACCATCTATCACCATCTCTTGTAGCTATTGCATGAGTACAACAGGCACAGCCTTCCTCCTTCGGTCAGCCTTGCATATATTGCCAGCCCCATCCCTACCTGACGCTGAGCAAAGCCAGCTCACAAGCTCCATGTCAGTTTTCCAACGCCCAAACGGTCCCCAGAAGGCTTTTTGCCATCTTCTGCAGAGCTCTGATGCAGGAGTCCTGAGCAAGAGAAAACTCTATAAAAGGCACCACATTAAACCCTAAGATGCTATTAAAATCTCAGGACAAGACATTCAGAGGGTGTCGATCTGCATAGTTTTACTAATCCTGCATCAGCTAACAGCCTGATCCTTGTCATTCACCAGCTCATTTATTTGAGATGACACCAAAGCAGGAGACGCTGGAGAATGAAAAATTATTGTTAGGACTGGTGAGTTTATAATGCTTTAGGACAGACCGAGTTTTTCCCAAATTAAATTTTCTTATTTAGCTGAAGAGAGAAATGGAGACCTCAAGGAACATGACCTGCCCTAGCCCACTGCAGCAGCATGTAGTATTTTGAATTCTGCAATTCTATTTAAAACTTGAGAGAAATTAGGAAGGAGAAAATTAGGAAAATATTTTACTTACAAGCTGTTTTTTTCCTACGTTTTATGAATCAATAATTCTAACTCTTTGCTGAACCAGAAACATGCTGAGAAAAAAAGTTTTGATTGTGCTATTTTAGGATTTCCTTCCACAGCAAGAAAGAGGGAGTGATAAAAACTCCTTGAACTTCAATAAACATTTTGGAGTGAAAGTTCAAGTTGGTTCTTATTGTTTTCTGACCTGCTGCCTGTAATGTCTGTTTACGGTTTTATATTAATATATTTATCTATCTTTGTTCTTAATCACAAAAAGGCAAAATAACAGATTTTTTTGTCATGAGTAAACTACGTCCTGCAATGCAACACACCACCTACAACTAACGAACTCCCTTTCGGAATGAGTAAAAATGATTTTAAAAACATTAATGTGCATTTAATGAATGTGTATTCAAGAAACGTTACTAAGAACAGTGGTGACCTACATTTGTGTTCATTCTTTAGCTTTTTGTTGCATGCTGAAGCAGGGGCTTTACACAAGGGACCCTCCAGCTGGCTATTCACTGCCCGCAGTCCCCCTGCCCATGCTCCACGGAGCCGTGGAGAACTCCCCTGCACAGTGCGGCCACCTCAGCATCCTCCACCAGGTTCCTCACAGAGCAGTAGGAACGAACGTGTGTGCTCTAGTTGTGCTTACTCTGCCTTGTTCTCTGTCTAGTTCTTTTCATCACTTACCATGGTCAACAAATATCCTCTGAAGGACTTCTGCGTGCAAGTGAAAGGCTCATCCCAAGTCTTGCTGAATGAGCCTACGCTTAGCCCCGGCTACAGCTAGGAGGATGCATCACTTCTTGAAGAAGAACAGATGTTTTGACCCCAATTCAGCAACAGCCCTGCAGGGACCCCTGATCTGAGTTGCTGTGAGCTAGGAACACTAAATATAGCCATCTCTTGGTCCAGCGGGTGAGAGGGAAAAAGACTGCAAAGAATACACAGTAAAACCATGGCCCAAAGTGAGAAAACAGAAAGGATGAAAAGCTAGGATGTTGTCTTTACCCCTAAAACTCACGCTGCAGCTCAGCATTCAGGTCAGCTATGTTAACATCACTTTTCTGGGCACTCTAACACTCCTCTTAACTCTCCAACCTTCTCCCCCTCCCCACACACTACATCACAGCGTATGACTAATGAGTTTGACCCTTCTTCAACCCCTATCTGCAGTCTCTCATGGCTCCGTCACTGTGTGCTTCCTGCCTTTATTAAATCAGATGGGCTGTGTGTGCTCCGAGTCCCAGAGCCAGAGGAACACAGAGAGACAGAGAAATGAGGGCCATCCTCTTCGAGCCTCCAGGGCCATGCGCCTTGTGTTTCCTCGCTATATTGCTTCAAGGACGTTCCACTCCATCATTTTTTCTCACTCTGATGATAAAATCACTAATTCCTCCTACTAGAAAGAGAAGGAAAGAAATGCAGGCCTCTTCATAATGTCATTCTACACTGTGCAGGACTGCATTATGGGTTTTCCAGAATATTTATTATTGTACTGCCTCGCTTCAGCAAGGGTGTTTCCTTCAGCTGCCGTACCTTTCCTCACTCCCCGTTTCCCTCTTTCTTTCTCTCTCACTTTCCTGCTTCTTTCACCTTTTTATTCCTTCTGCCTGCCTAACACACCATGACCATTTGACCCTCTCTTAACTTCACTTACCCATCTATTAAAGGAAGACGATTAACACCTCTCTTGCAAGCTGAGTATTTCTGATGGTTTTATGCTCATTTTGGGGCACCTTACTTGCCTTTTATCTCTCTGTGCTGGGATGGTTGATTCACTCAGCTTGTCTCAATGGGATTAAATGGGAACAAGAAAGATGAAGTAGAAAAACTCAAACCAAATTATTCTTTCAGAAATTCAAACTGAAAGATTCAGCAGAGATGGGTTAGTGTACCTCATTTCTGGTGCAAGATTTGAGGCAGACCAGTCTGCCTGGAATTCTCCAGTAACAAGGACCTGAGGACTTGTAGCCCAGGTCTCAAAGAAAGCCCATCACTTGCGTTGCCCCCGATGACGGTCACAGTGCCTGTTAGTGAAGATTTTCAATGTCTGGGTATTTCATTTCTAATCTGAACAAAACCAAACTTTGAAATATCAACGCACTGCACAAAAATACAGCTAGTTCTTTCTGCCTAGCTCCAAGCCAGGCAGCCCAGTATGAATACCACTCGTGGTATTACAGTCCAAGAGCATCATGCACCTGAGGACAGCATTCACCTATCACCGCTCCTGACAGCATCTGACAGTTAAACATACGTAAGTGAGAGATTTGTGTCGCCCATTACAGCAAGTGGGACTTGAAAGTAGATCCTGGAATTGAATGCCACACTTTCTAGGGTGGCGGATGTATAAATACTGCATGTAGGATCAATAAATGATTACTAGCTCTGTTAACAAGTGGCTAATGTCTTGCTACAGACTTTTATGAAGTCCAGTTGGTCAATAGGTTGCATTTAACCAAGACTTATGATCACCTATATCACATAATAACTATGCCTGTAATATGCTTACACAGTCTATTCATCATGCATTAATCCTTTTAAATTTATTTATTAATATACTCTTATTCTAATGCTTCACCAAATGGAGTAATAACAACTGGCAAAAGAAGGAGAGCTATGCATTTTGCAGCCATGTTTTACCGTGCCCAGGGAACAAACCCACTCCCAGAGATGAGATGTGAAGCATTAGTTCAGGCTGGAAGCACATTCAGAGACTGCCACAACTGTTAGAAGGAACACAGCTCTGCCATCTCAGAGAATGACAACAAAGGAGGAAAAACACTGAGATGTCTCTGAAGAGAGAACCAGGAAGGGGCATACAGAGCAGAGACTCCAGTAACGAAAGTAGTAGAAACCATTGCAAAATCTCTGTTTAAACTCTTTGGACTAGATGCTTTGCCTAGAAAGCCATTCATGTCAAATAATCAGCTCCTTGAAGTGAGGAGCCATGCAGCGCGTGTAATGCACATAATGCACCCGTGGCAGTGAGGACAAACAGAAAGACCCCTAGACTGCACATCTGCAGATGAATTCTTTCACATACAAAAGCTATCCCTATTTTCTAAACTCCAGCTTATACCTGCTGACTTGCTCTTACACTTGTAAGATGTACAGATGGGATCCCAGTCATATATTTACAATATATTATAAATATAATAATACAATGTATGAATAAATGTATAATATACCATAAATATATGTAATTATATAATATTATGCTATAGTAAATACCATAAATTAATATTAATTATTGTATTATTAATTATAATAATTCTCAATTAATATTACAGAATAATACAATATTATATTATATTATAAAATACAATTCTCATGGACAGCACTAAACAGGTTCAAAACTTCAGCAAGCTCCCATTTATTCTAACATTAGGTCCCCCCACACCCTTCTGACAGCAAAGGCATTAAAACACAAGACTCTATATCTACTTTCTTCACACTGCCAGAGTGGTGAACGCACGTATCAGGTATTGTGTATTTAATTGTGAAGAGTGTGAAGTTTTGCCTATCATCTTCAAATCAAGCAGTTAGAGGGTATTTCAGAAATACTTAATGGGATTTTCCCACCAGTAAAGCCCGTGCTCAATGGTACATTTTAATAAGAGCAGAATCAAAATCTCATTTATAGACTAAGAAGGTTGTACTGAGGGTAACATTAGGGGAAGCTTTGCCAGAAAAAACAGAAGACTTAATAAGAGCCGGGCTCAAGAGTATTAGTAAGAAAAGTTGTGAGCTGCCTACAGGCTTTTTCTCTTCTGGTATCAGAGTGGAAGAAAAGCCCCTGTGGTTGATTCATTATGCTGTTTCATTTCTTCATATATAATTTACATGCAATGTAAATACGGTAAATTATTATTTCTGGATTGCATTCTCGGGCCCCGATCCAAAGCCCACTGAAGCTGAGAGAAAGTCTTCTAGGTTGCAAAAATCAAATGTTATTGAGAAACAGGCCTATTATCCGCCAACATTCATTAGAAAGGAGTTTATATTCTAGCAAGGGTTAAAGACTCAGGCCCCAGCTCAGCAAAATGTTAAGTACATGCTTAACTTTAAGGTTACACTCAAATCCCAAGTGGATCTAAAGCACATGCTTAATTGCTTTGCTGAATCAAAGCAAGTACAGATTTTTATCTGAATTTAACTGCAGCGGTAATCTGGACTACCGGGTGGCTGATACCACAACGAACTTTCCTGAAGAGCTTTGGAACTTTCTTATTCTGGATCCAGCCAGCCACAAAGAAACGCCACGAGGAACAATCATGATGATAAGGATTGCTTTGCAGGCTGAGGGGAAGAAAGAAATTAGTCCTCTATCAGTTTAGTTCTTAGACGAAGGCTTGTGTCTGTTTTTCTTTTATATGAACCTCTTTGTTCATTGCTGCTGTTTTGATTTTCTCATCTTTCTGCTCCCAGGGCTCTGGGTAAATCCTCCTGCCTCAGGAGCCGAAAAAACTCCTTATTTGGGTGGCAAAGCAAAGCCAAGTGTCTGAAACCTCTGTGCCTTCTGATCCCAGTAATCCAGTGTTGGAACAAGACGACCTCAAAGGTCTTTTCCATTACCATCTTACAGACTTAATCATTCTTCTGGGTAAAAAGCAGTAATTCAGATGCTAAAGGCCTATCTCCACCCCTTAACTTACCTTTGCTGTCTTGCATTAAGGTGGGAGTACTCATGGACGAAGGAATTGTCTTCACCTCCCTAATGCAGCCTGATAATGCCAGTTTCTCCACGATTCCCCTCTCCCCACACCTGAATTTAAAGGCATCCTCACAACCTTTCATCCCCTCAACACTTTTTGTCAGGTGACGAAGAACAATTAGTCCTGTTCCTAAGCTTGGGAACTGAAAGTCTGGCAGGTTTAACTATGGGCAAACCAGCTGCTGCTCAAGTTACTGAGCAAGTATAAACAGGCTGGCCTGCTACAGCACAGTAACCTTTTTTTTTTTTTTTTTTTTTTCTCAGAACAGTCCTTTTAAAATTTGTATTTCAAAACTCACAACCCTTGTCACAGAAACTTTTCAGAATTTGCCTGGAATCACACAGAAAGTCTGGGGCGAAGCAGTGACCATGCCACGGCCATAAATACACCCGCTCACGCAGCTGCTGGGCCGTCCAGCTCAGCCACAGCCCTCGCTTGATTTTAAAGCACTCACCGGGCACCTTCGCAGAAGGCAGCTCCAAAACTTTCCTTGCCATTCTCTGTACGGTGCTCTCACAGTTATTTTAAGGCTTTCTCCCCATTATCTTGCATATAAACAGCAAGTGAAAAGGATGCTGGAAGGACAACAACTTTATATGAGGAGTGTGAGCACAGATGTTCGTCTGACTTCCTGCTCAGGCCCTCCTGTCACCCTGAAAGTGCAGATTTGTGGACACACAGTGCCACAACCTTTCTGTGCTCTTCCAATGGCCGTGGCTGCTCCTGCTATGGGGAATATCTGGGAAAGCCCCACAGAGCTGTACGGTGATTTGTTAGTGTTACCCAGAATGAGAAGTTGCAGGGCAGAACACGTATTAAAAACAGCGAGAGAGCTCTGCTATGTGTGTCAGAGGTCTTCCAAGGTCAGCGTATACCACTGGATTAATACCAACAGTTTTAAGGTAGGGGTGAGAAATGCCCAAATTATGTGATAAGCTTCAAAAGGAAAGATTTTAATGCCTCTACCCTTTGGCATCCCTACTCCGTCCCAAGCCAAGAACTCAAAAACTTCCAAGAAAGCCAGCTCCGTTCCTCTGACCAGTAATTCCAAAAAGTGTCGTAATCTTGGCTCACTGAAGCCAATTTCACGAAAGGAAAAGCTGTGCCAGGTTTACCATAATTGCCTGTCAGGAGCCTCTTTATTGCAAAGAATATTTTTGCCTGTAAGTGGAAATTGTGACAGTCACAGAGAAATATCAAAGCTGCGTTTTGCACCAGTGAAACAAGGCAACAGCAAATTGCCTCTGAGTTTACCATGGGCACCATGAGCCAGCAACGTGCCCTTGCGGCCAAGAAGGCCGACGGGAGCCTGGGGACGGTAGCCTGGGGTGATGCGGGATCCTGCCCCTCTGCTCATCCTGCGGAGGCCACACCTGGAGCGCTGCGTCCAGTTCTGGGCTCCCCAGCACGAGAGGGACACGGAGCTGCTGGAGCGAGTGCAGCACATGACAGTAAGGCAGCAGAAGGAAAGGTTCTTGCATGAGCACGTCCTTCAGCGTTCTGCTAAGGTTTGAGAAGATGCGGAAAAAGGGACTGGGGGCTTCTTATGTAACCACTGGCACAGAAGAGGGATTTCGTGATGTGTCTTGGAAACATTTGTACGTGGAAAGAAAGCGTCACCGAGTGTCCCAGAGTGTCCTAGAGAGCCACAAAGTGTTAGAGAGTCAGGGCATCCCAGGACTCAAGGCGAGAGTCCCCCATAAGCACCACTGCTAGCAGCGCCCACAGGCACTGCTGTCAGCTCTCTTTGGAGTCAGACTGAGACACGGTCTGTGGAACAGTCACGGCTTTTATTTGTCTTTAACTGTAGCCTACGTAAGCCCTGCCTGTGCTGCTGGCGGGGACCAGAAACACGTGCTGGGGCCGGAGAGCTGCTGGAGAACGTGCTGCAGGTGAGGACGGCCCATTGTGATGTCCCCAGCGATGGACTGGGACATCCCGGAGGCCACGGCCCCTACGGCCGGGCGGCGGCGATGTGCCCGGCCACCGTCTGTGACATCCCGCTGATGCGCTGGAATGTCTCCAGGCAACGGTTTATGACTGCGTGGCCCTCACGGCTTAAATCTGGGCACAGGGGCCCAGCCCAGCAGTTTGTGCCTCCGGTGTGTCCGAGCAGCATTGCGAGGAACCGAGTGAGGAACACTGCAGGCTCGCATCTCGGAGCCAGCTCTGGTTTTTCCCAGCCCTGTTCCCAACAGGCAGCTGGGACATCCCGGAGGAGCACCTGCAGCAGCAGAGGTGAGTCGCACGGGGACACCTCGTGCTGGCGGCAGGGGGATCTCCTTGAGGGACCCTCGCAGGCCGGAGAGTGACCGGGAGCCCTCTCTTCCTCTTCCAGAGTGACACCCGCTGCTGCAGCTCCTCTGCCTGGGAGGCCGTCAGCAGCTGTTCCTCCCAGCCCACCGCAGCTGGTGGCCAGCATGGACGCGGCCCTGGACACTCGCTGCCCCATCTGCTTAGACACCTGGGGCAGCGCCGCGTCCACCATGCCGTGCCGCCACCGGTTTTGCTACCCGTGCATCCGGCGGTGGGTGGGCACCAAGCCCGAGTGCCCTCTCTGCAAGCAGAGAGTAACATCTCTCCTGCACTCGGTGCAGGGTGACGAGGTCGAGGAGCTCGTCATGAGCCCACCGGCAGCGGCAGCAGCCGCCAGCCTGCCCGGCCAGGCACCCGTCCACCTCGTTGGCGGCCTCCCCGCAGACACCTGGGGCCAGCTCTTCCGGCAGCACCCTGCTCTCCTCTGGCCCCTGCTCGCCTGGGTGCGCCGGGAGCTGAGGCGCATCTTTGGGGCATGGCGTTCTCAGGCGCTCATCTGGGAGAACGCCATTGCGGAGAGCCTGCGCCTCTTTGGCCTTGAGGAAGAGCTCCTGGAACAGCTGCTGGAGCTCGACCTCGGCCACCACGCGGCCACTTTTGTCACCCGGCTCTTGGACATCGCCGCGCAGAGGTGCAGCAGGGAGGCCCACCGTCTGCTGGGACTGAATGTCCCACCCGCAGCCCAGCGACGGGAGGCCAGCCCCGGCCGCGGACCATCCGGCCACGGAGGGGGGGCTCCTCCACCCGCCCCAGCAGGCCCCACCGACGAGGTGCCTGGAAGCTCCCGAGACAGCCTTCGAGGGACTCCCAGCCGCCCTCACTCCCCCCCTGCTGCGCTCCCCAGGGCAGCAGCTACACAGGAGCCGCAGGAGGCTGCGCCAGGCCCCTCCAGCGCCACGCGGGGCACCGCCTGCCCACCTGGGGGGCCCCGAAGAGCCCCCAAGAGGACGAACACCTCCTCGCAGGCCTCCGCACCACCTAAGAAGAGGCCACCCCGCCGGCAATAGGGCACCCGATGACACCGGGCCCTAACAGCAGCTGGGGGACACGCCGGCCCCAAAGGACCTAAACGTCACCAGGGTCCTATTCCACCACACAGTACAAATACACTTGTACTGTGTACAAGTACACAGAGAACAAATAAAATCATAAAAGCACAGAAAGCGTGTCAGTGTTGCAAACAGTGGTCATTGCCATCCCCAGCCCTGCTGCTTTCTCCTCCCTTTCCTGATGCCGTGCCAACTCTTAGTACAAACTTGGCTAATTTTCCTTAGGCCAATGGTATTTGCAGTTCTACAGGCCCACGGTAGCCTGGGGTGATGTGGGAAGAGTGCTGCCAGTGGGGCCAGGGAGGGGATCCTGCCCCTCTGCTCGGCCCTGGGAGGCTCCAAGTTTTAAAGCAGTAGCAATGTCGCTGCAGTTCAGTTCCCAGAGCTATGCCCTGCCACCAGCCCACTGCTTGACCTTTTGCAGCGATGGGTTCTGCTCTGACTGCGAGCCAGCAGACATGGAACAATGGGTATTCCCCTTTTACAGGAACGGAAGATAATACACCATCCCCGAAGGTGCAAGAAGCTCACGCTAACAAATCAGGGAAATTAAATCCAGAGGATTGCGTAGGTGCCTGCTTTATATCCCACCATCCCACTCCAAAGAGAGCTTTCCTGCTGCCACTCCCTAGCAACCCCAGAAAGCAGCTTGTTTTACGACTCCCTTTGAGCCTTCAGGTGTGGATGGCTGCGAGAGGTGCTGTGTGGGCCACTGGAAGATTTACGGCTGTGCAATGTAGCTGAGGGGCTGCAGGGAAAGTCAGGGCAGAGCCACACCCCGAGGAATACCTGTGCTGGCTTCAGGGCCCCGCACCGGCACCAGCAGGCAGACACGGGGCCGACGTGCAGGGCAGGACTAAGGTCATCTCCAACCCCAACGGCTCCTCACGCTCTCAGGGAGTGATGCCACGTAGCATGCTGGGTTTCATCTTTAACAAGTCAGACAAGGGCCCGAACTGGCGGATTTTAAATTCAGCTGTCCATAGGGTAAATGATGTTCCACCTGAATGCTCATTTTAGCTTTAATGAAAGGTGACAAATTTGTCAGATTGCAATTCTAGCATTTTGTTCTAAGAAACAATATCCAGTTGCTATAAGTGTAATATTTTTATGTAGCAGTGTATTTTTTCCTGAATCAAAAAAAAAAAAATAACAAAACAGCACAGAAGCCAAATCAGATGTTTACAAAGGGTTAAGCTAGAAATTGCTATTTAATGACTGGTGCACAACCTGCAGCTTCTTGGAAATAAATTCTTTCTGTATAGGGAAGTATGAAGAGCATGAAAATGAAGGGATTACTGGAAAGAGCAAAGATCATACAAAACTTAGAAGTGGAAAACACTCAACCTAGAAATCTAGGAGGCTGGCAAAGGCCCTTCCACATCCACTTTCCCCAGCTGCTCCTCCCTAGCCAGTTCCCTACACAAGTCACAAGAAATTCTGGTGCACCAGCTATGTAAGAAACTGCCCAGAGGAGAAAATACTGGGCTGGAAACGTTTCTGGGTACCAGAACCAGGCTGATGTTTTTCTTTTTGGCCATCACAACATGCTGGTTGTGAGCAGTGATTACAGGGCACCATGCACACCTGCTTCTACTGCTGCTGCCTCCTCACTGCTGTCCTCTTTTCCCTTGTCTGCTGATCTGACACTCTGTGCTTTCACAAGTTTTGAAAAAACACACAGTGTTCTCCAGGTTGTAATTGTGCACTCGTTATCTTTAATGTCCGTGCTGCTGTTAGCATCATGCGGCTCTAACGGGAAAACCTGGGATCTCCTCCACAGTTTACAATGCCGATTACTTCATAAGAACTGAACACCCCGTGTGGAATGTGAAGTCTTACCAACAACAGATTTTAAATTTCTCCAGCAAACCTTAAACAGCTGAATCGCTGTACCATATGTTAAGACAACAAACCAAGCGGCTCCGTGCAAGTGTTCCAGGTTCTCCTGCAGTGGCACAGAGGCCATTCACCTCCAACAGGATCCTGTGTGAAAACCTTGCTCTTAAAACAACCGCTGCCTAACTCACGCTGTCATTTCCTTACGCGCTTGGCTCGCACCAAGCCTGCTGGCCGCAGATACATGCCAGCTGGGTAGGAAATTGCAGTGCACTTCTCGCGTGCCAGCTTTTAGGTGTTGCAGACTTACTCATGCTCGTACCGTCAAGTTGACACGTTCTTGATTTGCCCAGACTAGAGCTGGCACGGCTCGGGAAAAGACATTACTGGTCAGCCCCAGTTGACTCATTCCCAGTGGTTTTGCAGCCAACAGAACTGACATACACAACCTACACAGGGCTTAAACTTGGTTTTACCTCTACTGGAACAAAAGTGGTTTCTCGTCCCTATAATTACGTACACTACAGTGATCCTTTCATATTTCTGGAAGACCTGGTTTCTTAGGTCACGTATTTTAGCAGCTACCCTGCTCTGGGAGATTATTCTTTTCCTTCAAAGTCCTGGCCCCTTAACAAGTGCCTACATAGCTAATATTTCCTGACATCACTCTGTACTATCTCTAGACTCTTCCCATTCCCTAGCACAGGTCTCTCAATCTTTCTTGTGCATTTTCTTCACCACAGAAGAGCTCTAGCCCCTTAAAGGCCCCACAGGTACATGAGCCATGGACACGCTCATTAGTTGGCCAAACTTCAGCGGACACTCGAAGCTCACTGCACCTTCTGGCTGCCTCTTGGCAACACCAGTTTTTTGGTAGCTGCATCTTCAACAGAACTAGGAGAGAACCCGAACTCACAGAAAGGTGGGCCAGCTGCCAGCAGTCACTTTGCCTTTGCTGGGAATACCCTCGGTGCCATTTTTTCTATATTGGATTTTTAATAACCAACTAGTGAACAAACAGGCATATCCAGATACCTCCCCTCATCCTGCTCAGAGTGGATACTAATGCTCAAACTGCACTCACGCATACACACACACACAGCTGAGACAGTAGAAAAACCTAAATTGTGACAGTGACAACCTGGAGCCAATGCTGACCCTGCAAGATCAGTTCAGATCTGTATGCAGAATCAAATCCTGGTTTGAATATCGGTGCTCACAAACACCAACTAAAATTAACAGAAGACAGACTTACAGTGTATTGCTTAGAAAACGCCGTGATGGTGAATTTATATGCAATATACACCTATTTAAAGTGAAATGAATGTCATTTACAGTTTCCTAGAATGAGAGAGCATGTTTTATAAGTCCTGTTACAATGAAGAATCTGCTAAGTGAAAGCAAATGCTCAGCTATGGGTCAGATTCCCAAGTGCTTAACCACTGTTAACTGAGGCTTCAAAATCTCACAGCTCAGGACTAAGAGTGCTTCACTGCAATCAGGATCTCCAAAGATCCACATTTCCCTTTTTGATATGGGCTCTCACAGCACAAGCATGCCTTTGCACACCTAGCTTGACAGTCTCCCCTCAAAACAAAGGCTAGCAAGGCAAGTGTGAACCTACCCTGCAGAAGTACCAGGTCCTAGCACTTACTAAACATACCCACTTTCCAGTACCTCCAAGCTGCATGCATGGCAGCTCTGCTCTTTTGCATGGGCAACGTTTGACTCACTAAACCCAGCTGAGGTCATGAGAAAGACCAGGGAGCTTCTAACAGCACAGATGGAGTGTTATCTCTGACCATGCTTCGTGGGCAAGGCTAAGATGTAACTCTGCAATTTTGCAGCCTGACATATTGCTCAGATCTGCCTTTTATACTGCAAATGAGTGCAATAAAGGCAGAAGCAGAGTTAAATGTTCAATATGATGCATTATTACGTGGCCAGAATTTCCTGCCACAAGGGCAAGAGCGCGCAAGGTGCAAAGAAGAAGAGGCACCCCTCATGTCTGCTGTATCCGCTTCCCTGGAAGGAGCTTGATAACAACATGAATCCGGGGGCACCCCTATTCTGTACTTCTGGGGCTCGAAGTTGAGCTGAGAAATAAACTTCATCTATGGGCACATGATTGCAGAACTCACCAGAGGAACTTAGGCACTTTCATCCTGAGCACCTGGTATTGACTTCATATGCCACTGACTGAACTCAGCGTGGTGATTCTCTTGCAAATAGCAATCATCTTCTGACATTGTTAAGTGGGAACAAAAAGGGAGAACAGACGGGAAAAGCAAAGTGATCAGAGGCCACTACCAATTTCAGTTGCTTGGTTCTGGACACAACATAATAACAAACCTAATGGACAAGCTGGACACAGGCACGTTCCCCAGCTCACGGGTCAATTGACAGCAGAGAAAAAGAGATGACTCGCCTGCACAAGTTGATAACAAAGCACAAAACAGGATCCAGACCAGACCTCCGACACCCAATACTGCGTGAACTGAGAGACCAAAAAGCTATTCCAGGTTAATAACCATCACTCTGAACTATACCCACAACTGAAATATGGAGTCAGACTATTGAATGAGCTAAGAACCATATTCTCAAAGTGTTCAAAACCATCAAATCAGCAACAGATTTCAAAGAACGTAACATCTATTGAATCCCTTAGAGAAGGGCAGACTTCCAAGAGAGGTCAGATGCTGGCAGACAAAGCAGTCACAGCAGTCTGTTCACCTGTTCAGATGGCTGAGCAGCTCTAAGGACTTCCAAAAAGGTCCCACTCCCACCCACAGCAGTCGTGAAGAGACACCGGAGGCGTAACCCAGCCCGTGACAAGAACCGCAATGCTGCAGCGGCAGCATTAATCGAAGACATCCAAGAAAGCAGGCTTGGCAAATGAAAACAGGTACATGAGTGATCCCTAACACTAGAACTTGACTCCTTTTTGAATCTGATACACCAAAAAACCTAGCGAAACATCTTAGGGCTCAGTTCTAGGGGCTGGCCAATTACATTTTGCTGGCGTTTCAGGCCCAGCCCTAACCTCCTTCACCTCACTTCATCTCCCAGCTCTCCGTGCTCATTCTAGTGGTATTACCTCCAGTTCACTCTCATGCAATGCACAGGCAAGTTCAGAGAGTTTTTAAAAACTTCTGACCTGCCGCTGAAGAAAGCTGATCTGTGGTGACAAATAAAGAGAAACAAACGCTGCCTGTTCACTGAGTGCCCTCCCCTTCAGCTGTGCCTCCAAGTTCTCTCTCACCCTCACTGCACTTCCAAGTTCTTCTCTTCTCGGCGTGTCAGACCGGGCTATTCCACCAAGCTCTGCCCCTAGTTATCACACTTCAAATACCCAGCGTCCAAAATTACATTTGGCCTTTTCAGGCTTCCAGGTCTTTCTCTTAAAGATCCGTTTCTTCCTTTGAAACTTCGGGCATCCTCAGATCTCCTCTTCCGACAGACAGAAAGCAAACGTCTGCGCTCATTCAGCTGCTTTGTCTCAACAGCTGTCCGGGAGAAGGCAGCCTGGTTGGGTGCAACTTCTCACCTCCCTCCAACGTCTGCACAGGTACGGCTAGCAGGAGTCTCCTGCTCCGTTACAATCAGGGCAGCTGTTTCCAGTGACTTGCTGCGCTGGATCCAGAAGCAAAAAAGATTTAATGGGGAAGTCAAGTTCTCCTTGATTTAATGCAGAAAGCAGAATCACATTGACAGACTGCACTGCAGAACCAATACCACTCAAGTTTGACTACTTTTGTTCATTGTTTTCAAAATTTCTGAAAGAACATTTTAAATGTTTTACTCTCTTTGGACAAGAATCATCTAAACAAGTCTGCTGCCAAATAGAATTTCTTTAACACTTTTAAAGATCAATTTGACCCTTTTTCTTTACATGAAATGCAAGAGATTGTCCACTTCTAGTTTAGATTCAAGTCTGGAATAGTCCAGCACTTATTCCCAACTACATCTATTTCTTACTAACTTAGCTGCCTTGCAAAGAAAGCTGGTCAGCAGAGCACATAAGCTAAAAGTTACAAGATGAGGAAAGCTTCTTTGCTTTTTTGTTGTTGTTTGCTTGGTTTTTAACCTTCAAAATCACAATATGCCTGAAACATCTAGTCCAGGCCAGAGAACTTGTGCTATGCAAAAAAAAAAGTCGAAAAAGCCTGTACTAAAAATTTCCATCTTCATGAGTTTACAGAGTTTTCACAAGCTTTTACATGAACAAGTAATATTTCAAGTAGTATCAGCTTCCTGATAGTGAAAATCTCAGTAGAAGAGGAAAAATATATATATTTTTAAATATTAAATTACAAAAGGAACATGTAAAGCCATATACAAGAGCAAATTTCTGGAGCCAAAAAGAGCAGAAAGCTATAAGGGTTTTATAATACCGCAGCTAGTTTTTGGAGGAACCCATATTCCAGGTGTTTGTCTGCCAGACCAGACCAGTATTAGTTGTAAAGACCTTGGTAGATAACATTGTGAGATGATCTGGTAATACTTGACCAAGGCAATAGGAAGCATCCCCAGAGGTGTGTTGAGGAGCTACAAGTAAAGGCAAATGTGAATTTTTACAGTTGTCCCTGCTGGAGTAATGCCACTGATGCCAATCGTTACCTGAAAGCATCCGAACTATCCATTTATACCAGGTGTCCTTTTCCCAAAAGATGTATTTCTATGAAACATCAGACTTGCAAGGGAACAGTTTCCTAAACTGTTAAGTGTTTCCTAAATCCCTTCCTAAACAGCTGTGTTATCATGAGGAGCGCTGCCATTCAGGTGTGGATCTCCTGCTCTTCTCACGAGATTCCACCAACTACAGAACAGAAGAAAGGGCCAAAGCCCCTACTTCAGGCATCTCAGCTAGAGTTCCACAGTTAAAACGCATGTTCCTGCAGCGCAGAACTTTCAGAAGTGTTTAAAAGAATCAGGTGGAGAAACTCCTTGAAGTCAATCATCCTCATGTTTGTAAATGATTTTGACTTTGCCATTACTCACCTGACTTCGGTGCTTTGTGCTCTCCTCAATATATCAATATATAAACCTAGGTCACGGACAGATGGGTGTTATAATGCTTCCCAAAATATTAGTGATTTATTCACAGTCTCTGAGATATTATTTTAATATATCTTACTTTGTCAATATAATTGTGATGGAATGCCCCTTCAGGTGAGTTGTAAAGGTGAAAAGAAAAACACCTCTGTTCAAAGCAGCAAAGAAATGAGGAAAAGCAAATAAGCAAGATGTGTTAGATACTGTCGGAGAAACACCTGCATTTCAACAGTACTTAAATGGATGTAGACACAACATCTATCAGGTCAGGTCTAGATCTCAGACAGCTCTCCCGCTACACATCTCTAACACACTGTGCTGCACGGCAGCTCGTGCAGACTAATAGAGACTGAGGTATGCTTTACGTGAAATAAAATCTAGGCAATAAAAATACTTCTCTCACAAATTTCAGAGCAATAGGTAACTGGAAAAATCCTATGGAAAGTGAAATGAATGCTTCTTACATGCTTAGGCTCAAAGGTGATACCTACTAACTTAGATATTACAAATACATTGTATAAACAGGAATATTCAGTACAAAACCACAGAATAAATAGTGACACAGATTTACCATTTTTAAAGATCACAAGAAAGAAGTACAACCACGGATTACCTACAATACTCATTCTTTACTAAGGTGGAAGTACAGCCTTGTGCATTCCTGCATCTCTTAGTAAGTGTGGGACGTACTGCAGTATTCTTTACATGGAAAGATGTTTATCAAGAGACAGACATGACACACAACCAGCCTGAGTAAACACTGCAGTTCATAATTTGTATTTTTTGACATTTTGTGCAGCCTTAACATTAAATTAATCTTATTGCATTTATCAGAGCAACATTTGGAGCTGACAGCTAAGTTGCTACTGCCATCGGAGCTCTAGGGAATTCGGTGTCTTTTCTTCATTTAAGACAACTTTATACAAGCTTCATTGATTTTTGTAGAAGAACCTCTAGGTCATACCTTGATGATGACAGAAAATGAGGCCCAAAGTCTTTCTGAGAGCTTTTCATCAGCTGACAGGTAACTGCTTTCAAACATCCTCTGTGGGAAGTGGATTAAATACCTTAAAACCTCTCAGGTTCTTTAGGAGCCTCTCCCAGCACCTCTGGATCCAAGTAACAGCCATCAACACCAACAGCATCATACAGGAAGAAAGCCAGGATTGCCTTTATCTACAAATTGGGCCCCAAAATTTACCTACCCCGAGTGTCAGGCTGGATTACCCACAGCTGACCAAGACCAAAACTCTCTGGCAGAGCCTCATTATAATCTGATTCTTTCAGCAGATTAGTAAAGGACAGAGAAATGCAGGAAGAGATAAGAGTATGAAATGTAAACGCAGATGTATAGTTCTTCTATCGCTTTCTCCCTCTCTCTTTCACTGTGTATAAATACAGCGTCTCTCTCTAAATATATAACTATGCATCTTTGTGTACTGAAGCCCAGGGCTAATGTTGAGCTGACAATAGTGGCACTAATGCTAATGAATTCTGATTATTCGGATCGGTCATTAAACTAATAAGCCCATCTCCAAATTAGCGTGGCTGCTTCAGCCAGCGAAAATTTAATCAAATCTGCTTCATTATTTCAGACGTGGTGCACTTGGCGAAAGTGACTGCGGGAAAGGAGAATGGGACCCTCATCTGATAATTTTATCACTTGACTGCCAGACCATGAAAAAATCGGTGTGATGAATTTTTTTTTCTGGGGGGTGAGGGTGTGGAGCAGAGGGTGGGTGCGCGCGCGTGTGTATGTACTGCTCTGAGCTGTCTCTCGTGTCCTCCTAATTAAACTAAACCCATCCTCCCTTCCCCTGCCCTGTAACTGTTTTGTTTTTTTCCACATCTCCCCACCCCCTCAACATCTTCGCTCTCTTCTCTTCTTTCCCCCAGGTCCTGCTCTGCCCCTTATAGCCTTTGCACGCATGACCAAGGAACAGCTTTCAGCATCCACGACAGAGGCTGTGCGACTTGGGAGCTAGGCAGCAAGTCAGGCTCTCTCCTCCCCAACTCCAGGCTCCTTACACACAGATGTGCCCCCCTCCCTTTGCCCTCTCACTCTTATTTTTCTTTTAATTTCTGTAGAAAACGGCAGCAGCAAACATGTCCCCCGGCAAAAACAATGTGTAATATTTTTGGGTTCCATCTTTTAAAATGCTAACAATCCAAGTAAATGTGACGGGGAACATAAGGCCTACGCACTCCCCACATTTCTATAACAGGAGCAGGGAGCAAACTGGGGATAGGCAATGCCAGGACATGTAACCAAATACGTAAGCACACCCTTAAATGCAAACTTGAAATTACCTTTTGTGGTTGTATTTTGTAGTATTCTTACATCTGTGTGAAAATTAGAAGCAATTTTCTTGTTTTTCAATGGCAGTGCTGCAAATTAACAACATGTCCAAGAATACACTTTCTGGCCACCCCACTTTCTGCAGCTCTAACACCATTCCAGGGATGAAGACGAACCCACCTGGGCTAGAGAGACTCATCCTTTACACAGATCTATCCCACTTGCACATCCATGTCTATAGCATAGAGACTCATTAATTCTTCCAGTTATTGAAGATAAACAAATGTTAAATTTTTTCTCATTCCAGCTATAGATATAAAAACAATATACTACAAAGCCAGAAAGTGAACAAGTTACGGAAAAGAGCAGGCCTCACAAATGCAGGAGCCTCATCAACGCGCAGCCACGCTCAGTAACTGCCTTCAGAAAGCGAAATCTCACACTGCGCCTGGTGCTGGACAGCAGAGCTGAAGCTAAACAGAAAAACACATCTTGTAAGCAGCAAAGTAGTAAAGCATTGGCCATCCCACCAGCCAGGAAAAGGAAAGGAGCCAAAGCAAAGCACTGCCTTCTCCAACCGTCCAACACCTGGAACGCGTGAAGGAACGGCCGCATGAAGCAGCACTAGCCACTCCTGCTGCAGCATGGGGATTTAGCAGCACTGTGTTGGCAGCGGTATCGAAAGCACCCAAAGATCTTACAGTGTTTCTTGAGGTAGTCCCTCTTCAATCTCTGTCAGAGATACACCATCAAAAGCTGGCGTTCAGTTCAACTCCTCATGTCTAATGGCTTTCCAGGTGTAATTTAGCCACCTAGATTTCCTATTTCTCCAAAAGACAGAACCAGTGCTTCCAAAAGGCTACTCCAGGATTTCAGTCACGTGTCTTACATTTTAAGGTAGGATGAACGCTCCCTAGATAGCTGCCTGTTTTGCCTGTTTTTCTTCACTGATTGTGTTGGAAATAGAGGCAGTTCCTTTTGACTTGACAATAGTTGCATGTCTAAAATTAGGTAAATTGAGATCTGGACCAAGGAAGAATTATACGTGATGTATCTTGGCCCGCCAAGGCCTGATGAAGATCTCTAACAGCTAGGTGCACAAGATTGATCTACAACAGAAATTCTTATAACTGAAATCAGACACTGGAGATAAAATTGACTGGCAGCCGACCAGGCTGTCAACAGCATCAAATACATTTGTACAGATGCCTTCCTAAGAAAGGTATCAGAATGATAATCTGCCATCAAACATATGAGCTCTAAACACTAACAGGAAAGCAGAAAGTAAGGCTATGGATCTAATGCCATCGGCTCAATGAGGCAAACAAAACGTGTGCCCTCCTAGTTGAATCTCAACCTGTTTGCTGCTTACCAGATTTCAGGCTTCAGCACGTTATATTTTCTATTTTACATTTTTGCTATACTCTTCCTCTCCCCTTCCCTGCCCTTCCCTGCTCACGCTAACCCCAGCCTGTGGACATCCTAACAGACTGGTTCTCATCTAAATGCTCCTTGATTTTGCACAGAGGGCTCCATACAGACTGGTCTTACTTGCCCAGACAAGCAGCCCAAGCTCTCCAGCAGGACCTTGCTGCAACCTCCTTCCCTTGACCTCACTGAGACGATGAAGTGCTTCAGATTCTGCTCCTCCTCCGTGCCGCCTGGCAAAGCCTTCAGAGCTCCCTTATTCAGTAAGACATTTTGATCTAATTTTAGATTTGAAGAACTGAAAAGGTACAAGACAATTAGTCTAACTAAGGCTATATGAGATAACAGCTAAGAAAGAGACTGAGATCTTGTGACTGATCATTTCAGCTATTAGCCAAGTCTTTCTTTCAAAATTCACATAGATTACACTCAAATAGGATTTCTCTTGCTGGCCCACATAAAAAAGGTGAAGGTGATAGCACTGACCGAGAGCGGAAACCATAACAGCACTGACTGTCTGTGCCCTGCTCCCCTGGAGAAGAAACTACAGAAAGACAAGTGAGCTTAAAAGCAAACTTGGAGAACGAGAGGTGCAAAACATACCTCAAAAGTTTGGGAAAAACTATCGTTGTGGAAACAAAAGAGCTAGAGAGGACATGAGCAAGCAGTTCACAGAACAGAATGAGGAGCCAGGCTGTGCTGCTTGCTTTGCTGAGTTTCATTAGAAATGGAAAAAATGCCCTTCTGTGCAGCTGCTCTGAATGAACAGAAGCAGGGCTGAACCTCAGACCCAACAGGCCGTAAGGCACACAGCGCGCAGCATCACACAGCAGTACTGGAAAAGTTCAAGGTATAGCAAAAAAACCTTCTGGATGCTAAGTACTGATAGCAATGGCATTCCATGATTTAGGACCATCTTTTTCTACTACCACGGTCTTTTCCAAAACCTTAACAATTCCACCTACCCAAAAAAGAAATTAAAATAGCATAAATTGGAACTAGAACTTAAAAATCATGGTGCACCTGGAAAAAGAAACACTACCTTCATTCTACAGTGACCTCAGAGCAGAGGTGAAAGCATTCAGCAGCATGCAAAGGAAAGATGTAACAGACTTTCAGCCATTAGAAGAACCAAGGAACAGCCGATCGGAAATTAAGCTCGAGAACCGCTCTGCAGCCTCGCTCAGCCTGAGCCTGGCCGCACGCCGCTCATTATCTCCCACTTGTACCCTCTTGTGAGAGACACGCTACAGCAAAGGAGCAAGAAAACACTTTTAAAGCTGTGAGCACAGCAAGGCATTTAGAAAAACACTTCTCTAAGCAAGGCTGGCTGACCCTACTATCCCTTCAAACCAACAAAGCAGAAAGTATTCATTTTCTTTTAGTCCTACAGCCGGTGACAGCCAACACAGAGGATATGCAGCGACGTGCACACCCGCACGCGGAGCAGGTTTGCTATGAGACGGGTTCAAGCTCTCCTGTCCTATCGCCTGGAGGAGGCCGGGACATTTAGATCGTCCTCTGAGAGGGCCAGGGAGACCTTTAAAACTGACACACGGGTTGGGAGTCCTCAGATTCAAAGAGACAGGTATTCCGGTGGCCTTCTCAACTTCTCAACTCCCTTTTCAGTCGTCAAGACAAAACTCCTTTGCAGACATGAACTATCCCCTCCTCTGAAAGGCCTCGCAATAGATCTGTGTCAACAGTGATTAGCTGTTGCCTGGCACGTCATCCATTTGCCATTTGTTAGGCCAAACATGCCAACATCGGTAATCTAATCTTTGGCCGGCAACGGCCTCTTCCAGGTTAAATGTATTAAAGGAGTCGAGGAAACCGGGCTTATTTCACAGGCTGTGGCCTGCAGCTTTCTAACATGGCCTGACCCCCCCTCCCGCCCCCTTCCCCTGGAGATTGCAGGGGTCAGGACCTGCACAGCATGGAGCTGAGTAAAACACTAACAGAGAGAGATGAGAGGATATTGGAAACATATTCTCAAGGCCTCAGTGCTTTGGAAATATGAGAAGAACATGAGGCGTTAAGTTAGAGCTTTCACTG
The DNA here is from genome assembly GCA_011076525.1 of Nettapus auritus. NCBI lineage: Eukaryota > Metazoa > Chordata > Aves > Anseriformes > Anatidae > Nettapus > Nettapus auritus. Next base: position 6,218,244 of record CM021779.1, on the reverse strand, counting down.
CTGGGTTGTGCGTACGTGTGTGTGTGTTTAAAAACATGTTTCAACAAGAATTTGATGAAGATATCAGGAAGAAGGACAAGGCTGTGGGTTTTTAACACCGGAGCAACAAAATTGTGGTGCTCTTTTCATGAGAGAATCCATGTTACAAGACACCTCAAGCCACAGCTCACACGATGGGAAGAGGGATAGCTTGAATTTAAAGATGTATGTTAAGTATACCAAGTGCATCTTCTCCAGCAACAACTGTCCTTTTGTCTTCCACAGATTCCAAAGTATCCAGAGTTCACAGCACTGCTTGGCGGTCCAGCAGGAAGAGATGTTCCTGGGGATTCCTAAAACTGAATATTATGGACCTGAAACTAAGCAAAATTGCCACCAGACTTCTCAAGTATCTTCTTCCCTGAGAGGTAAGGGAACTCTCCTATAAAGGTGCCACTTAGCTGCTTGTGAGATCCTCTGGAGCTCCGTCCCAGACACAGGAGCAGACAACTCCCTAATGAGATAATCACACTGAAGTTAGGAGTGAGAAATGAACAAAAGGCTTTAATACAATAAAATGTATACAGGACCAGTACCGAACGCCAGAGCCAGTCTCTGGAGCAAACTAACATCAAATTACAGATGAAAACACTTATGAAAGATTTCCCAGAAAGTTCCTTGCTTTGAAAAAAATATTCAGGATGTTACAGAAATGACCAAAAAAAAAAAAAGGATTTCTCTGGCTTTAGTCCATCACAGCAGAGCCAGGATTATGTTGGTTCCCAAAAACCTCATGGACACAAGCTGCCCATTCTCATTACCATCACTGCTTTTATGTGCATTTTTCTCTCCAAAGACTAGCTTGGGACGTACATATCCTCTGCCCTGTCAACATCCATGGACTTGGTGGCAATTTCATACTTACACACATAAAAACTGTGTGTATCAAGTCCCCAATGTCCATTCCTAATGAAAGACAACTTCCATGAGTAGTGTCAAACCCCACAATTACATGATGCAAGACCTTTATTTCAAGGGTCTCAGCATAAAGTTGCATTTGCTTGTTGGAATTGGCTCTTTCCTTTGGGAAAAACTCCTGATCAAACTAAAGCATTTATAGCAAAATGTGGTTTGTTGCTAGACACTGAGAGTTCCCAGATGCTTACTGAAAGCTAACTTCAGGAAGCCAATTCCTTCTTTGTACTTTGCTTGGTGGTAATGTGTATTTTTTTATCAGCTATTTCTTTGGTGCTAATTCATTCAACATCAAATAGGCTGCTGACACTACCGGCGGTGGGGTAGGAGCCAGATACAAAGGTGGAATCAATCAGTGAAGGGAGAGTGATCAGCACTGGACTGCACTGGCAATTTGGTGCTGCGCACAGACAGAACCTGACACCCAGAAGAAGGCATTTAATACCATGGATGCTAAGTGGAACAGACAGGACATAGCAGCTGCAAGCAAACTTCAATTTCTTTAATCCTGTATTTATGTTTAACATCCCCTTCATGAGAAGAATGGATTGGGGGAGATGTCCATGATCTGTCTTCTGAGATGTCAGGCAGGACTAGGGCTTCTGGGGCTTGCTAAAGGACAATGACTCTGGGCAGTGCAAGATTAAGTGCCATCTCATCCACCAGTTAAACTTATCACAGCAGTTGGGTAGCTCAAGCATCCAAAAATCACTGCACAGATGGAATTCTTACTGCTAAGGCCTGCCCTCCCAAATGCAAGTGTTATATGAACAAGTCAAATGAGATCATCCCACGATACTCAAATGCTACGAGAAACACTGAGTTAGCACTTCCTGATTCAAGCTCAGAAGGAGAAGAGGCAGAACTATATCAAAAAAGCACTTTTACCTCAATTTTCCTAATTGCTTGCCTCAAATTTGCAGTAAAAACTCAGGGCTGAAGGAGCTACTTTACCTGGTAAATCCAACCGCAACACAGACGTGTAGCGAGATCCCCTAAGAAAGATCTTACTCTCATTTGGGTGTGATTCAAAGACCTGAGAGCTATAGAAAGTATCTCACTTATACTGAAGATGTGAGAGAGACTGCTGCAGAGCCCAGCTGAAATGCTCCAACCACCAGCCCCTCGGGACAAGTTCCTCCTTAGGTCTGGAATCTGGAAAACACTTCCCTATTTCACATCCCCTTCAAATGACCTGTAAGATCTGGCGACAGAGCTTAGCTCTCCCTTAGATTTTATTTCTCCCCCAGAAAGAAAAGTTAAGAGAGTTCAGGAAATGTTTTCTATTTTGGGCAAAGGTTCCATTTTCCCATTCACTGTAGGTATTCTCTGTGCAAAGCCAGAGCTGAGTACGACTGCACTTAGAAATACACTGACTTTAATGAATTTGATGGGATAACTTAACATTTCCTGATCTGGCCCATGTCCATCCTTCAAAATACTGTTTTTTCCTTGCTGCTCTCTGGGATTTGTTTTGTTTTGTTTCTGTTTTCCAATTGACAAGGGTCAAACACACAAAACCTGAACCAGAGACAAACCTGAGACCTGCTGGTGTCAGACAGGTTTGGTATGAGATCATTATAGAGACTGCTGAAATGCCTACTGACTTCGGTGCGTTTTGAATCAGGCCCTTGCACTGCGGGCAGAGGTGTGGGGGGTTTTTTGTTTGTTTGTTTGACTGCTTGGTTGTTTTTTTGTTTTGCTTTTCTGAAGGAAGCTGTTTAGGGTTCTGTAGAACTGTTAAGAAACAGAAAGGGAGCTGCAGTGGTGAATTATTGGCATGACATTACTCTCGGGACCCCAAAAAAGAAATCCTATTAAATAGAGTCCTTGTGATCTCATCGCTGTGTATTTCATGGCTCTTCAAGAGGTTCTGCTAAAGTCATTCACTGAAAATTTCCCCTGGAAAGGCCCAGGGGAGAAAGGGGCTGGATCACCAGTTGGTCTGTTTAGCATTTATTGCCTCTGAAAGCAAGAGTTTTTTTCTACAAGCAGCACCACTGTCTAAAGATGCATGGAGATTCCTGGAGGAAAAAGAAAATGTAGCCAGGATGCAATATTTTACAACATTCTCTCTTTATGGGGAGCCCTCAGGTCACAGAACAACTTCTCATATTAGAAGTATACTACTGACATTGTTCCCACTAATAAAACTTACTTTAGTGTACATTAGCTAGCCAAATGTCACAGTGTGGTAAAACAAGGACACACCGTGCTAAATGCCTGAAATCTTAAATAATCACAACCCCCAAGCAAGAGGGCCAGAGGTAGCTATCTCTGGGGATACTGACAATATTTGTTTTTAGGGAGGAATCCCAAGCCAATACATTCCCCCTGATAAGTAGTGTGGAAGTTTTAATGAAGTCCCCTTTACAAAAGGACCTGTTGGTTAAGAAACCTCCTCAACACTTGTCTAATCCCGCTGGATGTTTTCTGTGTTACAGTCCAGGTTACCGATTACATGAATTCAGTAACTGTAGAAGATTAATTCTTACCAAGTCGTGATCTGGAATCACTCATCCTTTCTCACTTTTGTCTTTTCTCACTTTTTTAAAAGTACAGCAATCAGCATAACATCGGAACTTTAAAACTATTCTCATTGCATGCAGAGCCAAACTCAAGCCTGCGGCATTCCCAATAGCTGCGACTGGAAATAGAGGGGGGAAGATGTAACCACAGCCCCCCGAGCGTACCCCAACACTGCTCTGAGGGCTCAGTGGTGCATCTATAAGCCCAGTCCCTCTGGGCAGGCTGCATGCAGGTTATGAAAGACAGATTGGTGGGCTGGAACACCCAGGTTTAAGCAAGAAGCCAAGGACAAGCTTCAGGGACAAAGCCAGATATAACAGAATGACAAAGAGGGGGAAATGTATATTTTGTTTTTAACAGATACTTGCAGTCATGCAGAGATGTTAGTGCCAGACCCCTGACAGAAGGCAGAAGCTGGAGCTTCTCCCCATAATAGCTGTGCCTGTAAGGACAGAGCACCAAGTCAGGGGCTTCTGAGCATCACTGGATGGTCTGGCTGAGATTTATGTCGGGTACAAGGAGGGAAACAGAACCTTTTAAGTTATGTGATGTGGAACAGGAGTGACAGCAAGATCTGACGGGAAGCGTTCCTTTGCCCAGCACAGGGATGTCAGAGACTGAAAAGAAGGAAGCAAAGGCAAAACCAAACCAAACCAAAAAGGCAAGATTACTCTACAGAATCCCTAACCCTAAATTTGCATAGTTTTTCCAAAACAGTGAACGCACTGTCAACAGCTCTGGTATCTACACAAGAATACAGCAGAGAATTCTCAGAAGTTTTAACTAGCTTTATATTTTCTCAGGTGAAAACTAAAATCTCCCACTGAAGGAAGACAATAGCTACAAGGAAAAATATCACGTTATTATATTTCTTCATGTATAATCAATACTCCATTTAAGAGCTACACAAGAGCTGCGGCTTTACAGACCGCTATCAGCATCAGGCAGGGATGTTTCCCCGTTTGCAGGCAGACCTGGCCAGCCTGGTGGCTGCACTGCAGTAGGGCCAGCATCACGCCATCCTCAAAACACACCACGTGCTCAGGGAGGTGCAGATGGCCCTCCCCAAGCCCCTCAGGCACAGGCACACAGCCCCAAGGGCGCTGTCCCAACTCCCCATGCAGCAAACCCTCCCGCCGTGCACACCTCTGCTGTGAATGGCACAAGGGCTCGGTGTTATTTCCCTGTTTCACACACAGGTAGGATGAAGAAATCCAAAAGAAGCATTTGTAGCTGCTCAGTAGAACTGTTTCATCAGATTACTGTTCTGTACGTTGGAAGATGAAATTTCAGAGCTCCCACACCTTCACCTCTATCATGGATGGTTTTTGTCCAGCCACAAGCAGGTGTCATTAGCAACAGTCAGCTTTATAAAGTCTGATGGTTCACACAGTGATAACTGTCACTGAAATGGTGACATAAAAGGCTGGAAGGACTTGAAAAGGAAAGGAATTTGGTTACAAACCATCTAGTGTTCTCTACATTCTGGTTTGGTTTTGTTTTTTTTTTTAGTACCTAATGCCACTAACATTAACATGTCAGCCATAAGTAACCTCTTCTTAAAAATTCTCTTCTTCTCCCTTCAGTACTCTAGAGCACAGCATCTCTGGCAAATGCAAGCAGTCCTCCAGGAAATAAACATGAAAGGTAACTTCATATTTTTGATATTTTCAAGACACAAGCAATAGACTTTTTTTTTTTTTTTAATATAAAACAAACATAAACAGAAAACACTTTCAGGCTTTCGTTCTAAAGAAGAATACTAAGGCCAACCTTGATTTTTGAAAAGATTGAAAAGAAAAAGAAAAAAAAAAGTTGGCAAGCCATCTTCAGCCACACATCTGCTTCATGGCTTCAGAAGGCCGCCATAATAAAATTCCTGTTTGCATGTAACCAGCACCATTTGTCTAGAAACTTGGTCAATCAAACCCTGTCCTGGATTATCGCTACAACAGCCCCTCCCCTTGCAGAGATCGAAGGCAGCACTGCAGGGAACTGAGAGATGCTCTCTTCTCATTTGGAAGTCTCCCTTTTTCTGCAACTTAGAATAAATGAATAGAGAATGGAGAAACAGAAGTGTTTCACTCTGGGAAATATTAAGCAAGACACAAAATATATTCAAAACACTCAGATCTTTAACTGTGAAACTTTTTTTTTTTTTTTTTTAGCTAGATCCACTTAATATTGGATTTTTCCTTTTGGCTGTGGTGCAGCACACAGACCATCCAAGTGGGAGCTAATGACAGCTAGTCCCACTGTGCTTTGTGTGCACTATCAGGTTAATGAAACTTGGGACTTTTCTTTTTCCTCCTCCTCCTCTTCTTTTCCTCTTCTCCTCTCTTCAGAGGAGAAAAATTCCTCAGTGCTGCAAGCCTCAGGGGAGAACATGGGGAGAGGGAAAAACAGGAAAGAAAGGGTAAGATTATAGTTCACTGGGGTTATGAAGTCTCGCAGAACAAACTATGTGCTGCTCCATCTTAGGCATTGTCTAAAGGATTTTTTCCTCTGATAATCTGTTCCTTCCGGTGAGAGCGCTCCATACGTGAGCTTTGCCTATAGCTCCCATCACATCCCGTAAGGAAAGACAATATATCCTAAATACCTTCTTGATATATGGCAAATAGCCGCTTTCAATTTCCAATTACTCTCTTCACGTTTGCCCATATGTTGATTGGAATCTCCCCCGAAGATGGTGCATATTTATTTTCTCATCTGCGTACAAAGAGAGGGAAGCTCACAGAAGTCAACTTTCTGGGGAATTTAAGAAATGGCTCTAAATTATGGCTGAATGGAGGGACCTTCCGATACAAATCTTTCCCCAAACTCAGCAGTAAATCACCTGGCAGACATCTCTCATGCAGCTGTAATACATGCACACAAGCAGGACGAGAGGAAGGTGGTCTTCTTTATCAGGAATTGAAGTTACAAAAAATTAAGTTGGGAAGCTTCAGTCTGTACAGAAGTCACTGAAAGTGTCGTATTTGGGGAATATAAGAGTTTAAGAGAAGGCCAAACGCAGAATCTCTGTACTTTGTACAAGACAGTTTTCAGCAAAGCTTTCTCAGCATAATGTTTTCTACAGTGTTTTGCCTTCCCCCATTATGCTGTCTCTTGCAGGAAAACACCACCAGATCTACAGATAGTCCTTAGCATTTCAAAGCAAGGAAGGTACAAAGGAATTTTGTTCTCAAGCACCAATAGTGTGAGGAGTTTGATGCTCTTGGGGTTATTCCAGCACAGTTTAGACAGGATTTTTGTTGCTCCTGGAATTTTTTTTTTTTTAACACTATAGCAGGGATCTTCCCAAACTCCCAATGCTTAGACTGACACCATGACCCTATATCCAAGGAGAAAGGATTGATACTGAGACGTTTATTCCAGACGGGGCTCCATATCGCCTTGAACCTCATCCTAACACAGAGCCTCTTATTTTCTACAAGAGAAAACTGTGCACAGCTCAGTCACCAGACTCACTGCCGTAATAAGCCTGAAGTGCAGAACAAGGTTATCCCTATGACATGGGACAAAGCCAAGCAACAAATTGAAATACAAGATCAGAACCTGAGGAAGTGACGAATGTCATCCTAAACACTGTTTCGTTTCAGCTTCACATCCCTTCTTTTTCCAGTGACTCCTGCTCACAGCTGGTCTTATTAGAAACAGTCAGATTTTATTTAAAAAAAAAAAAAAAAAAAACTTGAAAAAGACAGTTTTCTTTCTTCTTTGTTTCTTTCTCCTAGTGTGCCTGCCTTTAAAAGATTACAGTCAGAACCTCATTAGCAATTTCCATCCAGTTCAAATTAAAAGGTCATTAAAAAACATTAATTTTGTCATTCGTTGCGTTCCCAAGAAGCAAGGGCAACAGTGTTTCACTCACAACAGACATCCAACATCCATACTTGCATGAGAAATCAAATTCATCTTTCCTGACCTGTAATGCTTATTTTGCAAGAGCAAATATTGAAATAACTTAAAATTTCGGAGTATACCCATTTGTTAATTTATTATTTAAAGTCAGTCAAGCAATTTTTATAACCCTTTTCATGACCTCTACCTAACAAATGACTTGTTACTAACCCTTCAAACTTTCCACACAATTAAAAAATGATTAACAACTGATGAATGGGCTACAATTCAAGAAATTAGGTTGCAATTAAGAAGCCATTTCAATGAATGCTTAAAACTACTTGGATTATAATTAGAACCAGATCAACTACGAAGGTCACTCTAGAGTGGTGTTCTTGTAGCATCAGAGATAATTCAGCCAAGGTTGAACAGCAAGATTTCAGTGGTCACCACTGGCACGGGATCGTGCATGGCTCAAATCCTCCTCAAAGCATGAGCTGAAGCCGAAGCCAGAGGCTGATCATAAAACTGACCCAGGGCCTCACCCTGCGAGCTGCAGTCTTAGCAGAGTGGTTCTTTCAGAAGCCAATGTTCCTGCATTTCTCTCTCAATAGCATCTTCAGTGCTTTACCCAGAAAGGATGTAAGAAATGTGACGGCACGAGGACAGAAGCAATACCGGAATTTACCAGCTTTTCTAAGAGCAGCGTTTTCGGTCATGGTGGCAGAGATTTCTTCAGGAGGGTGGGGCTGAAAGCAAGGTGACTGCATGTAAAGTACTGGGAATAGATCATTCATGGCTATTCTGCTAAGCTCAGCCACATCTCAAGGCACTCAAAGAAAGGATTTTCAATCTTCCGGTGGGGTTTAGACACCCATTTCAAATGGCTTAAGACAGTTTTGAAAATCTCAGTCAAGAGCTAATACTTACTTAAAAACAAACAAACAAAAAACAACAAAAACAACCAACCATCAGTATTTATCAGTATTGTTTATCAGTATTTAAGTATTTAGCTTATCATTTATGCACACCAAATGCTCTACACAAAGCCAGGAATTCTTAAATTCAAGTCAAGAAAAAAAATAAAGATTCTCATGACTAACTTCTGTGGTCACACAGGAAACTCCACAAAATAAAAACTAAGAAACTCCCGAAGAGGAGACCAACAATTTTGGTCATTCATTTCTTTCACAGAAGCAACCAACTACAGTCCTCCTATCAAAGCGGAAGAACTTCTGGAGATAGCTCATGGTCTGTGTTTACCCTAGCAGTCAATCCTTGTGACTCTTCCATCTGGCCCACTGCCACTGACCAAAATATTGCCTTTTACTGCACTCATGTTTCCATCATAATTGCTTCTCCCTCCTCGGTGCCAAAAAGAAATGACATCACATTTTCAATTGAATTATTACTCCAGAATGCTCATCTTCTGTGAATTCTCTCCATTTTTTTGTGCTCTGGGGAACAAGTTATACCTTTCTTCTGCATTTTGAACAGCGTACAGCTAGGCCTTAGCAAACAGCAGAAGATATGGCTGCAGCTACTGTCACACCACGTGCACCTAGGCAGGCTGCTTAGCAGCAGGTATTTTCCAAAGGTTTTGCTTCAGAGCCTCACAGAACATCTTTAAGGAAGACCAAAGACTGCTGGCTGTGTTGAGAAACCTCCAGCTGGAGTGGAGCAGCTCTGTGCACTCAGAGAAGCTTGCTTCCTAGTAACCTCCAACCCCAGTCTGGGGAAAACACCACTCTTTTCTGCACAGGTCCCATCAATCATTTCATCCCCAGCCCAGCTCCTCGCTCAGCATCAAACGTCTAAGGCAGGGTAACGCGGGTGGAAGTCCTTGTTTGCTATTAAAAGCTGCAGCTGGGGCTTTCACCTTTCTTGTCACCTCAGGACCAGATAAGATTTGCTCCACGTAACTCCCTGCAGGTCAGATGTTTCTTTTGCCCAGGACATAAGCTGAAGGCTCTTTCAAACCTGTAAGACTGACCCCTTAGTTAGCTCAGCCCCTGTGCCTTGTGAGAAAGGAGACTGCGAGTGTTAAACAGAGAGATCTGCAGACACTCGGTGCCTGCATGAGCGGTACTTCTGAGACAGCTCCTGTCTGTAACTGTCTGACAGCCCTGTGACTGCTCATTTTTAAGCCCAAGGCCTGCGTATATATGATGTACCAAGGGAACTGTTCAGCTCACCTGCACGGAGCTGCATGCAGTCCCTGATTCGAACAGCAATTGCCACCCTTGGGCTTGTTCCACAGAAGTGAAACAACATGCAGCTCAGCTCAGGGGTTTCTGCCCTAACTGGGAAGATTGCTGCAGGGCAGAACAGACAGGGCTTGGCAGATCTGAAACGGGCAGAGAAAGTTACCGAGAGGAGCTGCAAGTCAGACGGAGGTTTGATGTGGGGAGGCTGAAGCTCAAAACGTAACACAGCAAAGGGTGACCTGCAGACTAGCACAAACAGGCACTTCCTGAGAAGGAGGACAGCAGTTGGGTCTGGAACCACTATGGATGCCTTCATTCACTTGTCACACGCTGGAGGAGAAGAAAGTACAGACAAGAAAAAAAAATGGTACTCTGCCCATTAGGAGGAGGTGAGAAACTCAGCAACCCTGCGTCATCCCCCACCTCTTCAAACTAGTATCACCAGCCCCTCTTTCCAGAGGTTTCAATATTTATTGAGTTCAGTATCAACTTGCAAAAGGTGGGAAAACAAAACAAAACGACCCTTTGAGAGAAAATCCAGAGCTGCTGCAAAGCCTGTGGAGCAGTTCCAGCCTCCCCTCGGCCTGAACTGAGCTCCCACCATCCCACTGTCCCTTCTGATGTCGAGTTGATGGATTACAACTTCCTAATGCAGGATTGATGCATTATGACATCCTAATGTTGGGACGATTGATTGTGACTCTTTTTTTAAGTATGGCTTACTAGGCAATTATTGACACCATCCATGCATTAGAGCCCTAATTCAGCAAAAAAGGGCTGACAGGCCAGCGCTCTGGGAAAAGATTAACCTATTCCAAATTTTATAGATCAGGGTGAGACAGGGCTTGTTCTGGGACAGGGCCACCCTCTCATTACAGGCCTTTGGAGACAGCAAGAACTAAACAGCTTATGCCACATCTCGAGGAAAATTGCTTTATCCCTTCACCTTTAAGTGGATTCAGGCGCTGCCAGTTGACTTGGGAGTGCTTTGGGGTCAGTGCACACACGCCGGAACATGGAGAGAGGAAAAAAAATCCAAATAAAGGAAAGAGAGAGGTAAAAGCCAATGCTGTCAGCTCCTACCCTCTAACATCTGTGAATAATGGAAGTGCGGAACCAAGGCTGGGAGCGGGGAGGTGAAGGGAGAAAGGGATGGTTGTAACAGTGACAAACAAGTCTAAAGGGACTTCTCTCCTCTCAAATGTCACTGGGGGAAGTAGACAGGAGACGGGGGAGGTAAGGAAGAGAGAAGGTCACGGCTGTAATACCCAGAGAGAGTGGACAATCAAATGTTTGCAGCTGGGCTAGGAAATGGCAATCCAGTTGCAGAGCACATCTGGCTCCCTTGCTGCACGCCATGGGGGCCACCTGGTTTTAATCATGCTGGGATCACCTTTGAAAAACAGAACTTAATCATAGGCCTAGTCCTAGCAATAGTGTTACATCCAGACTTCTCTCCAGGGGAGCAGAGGGCGGGAAGGGGGGAGAAGATGAGTTAAAATATATATATATATAAATAAATGTGTTTTTCTGCGTTTCGCTCAATCAAGGCTGGAACTTTGTCAACAATTTCATCTTTGTCAGGTTCACCGGAGTCCCTTTTGATTTTTTGCCTCTTTGCTTTTGATTCCTGCTTAATTTACACGTTCCCTACTACTATTTAGTCAAACTGGCATGTGTGTAGGTGCTAAAGAGCAAAGCAAGTAAAGAAGCTATTTAAGGAGTTACTGTCCTTCTGCCCTACCTTCTCCTACCACAGACAGGAACAGATGTATCATCCTTTGGACTATGAGGCCGTACACCACTCCTGCACAGTCTTCAAGAATGTGAGGAAAGAACAGCAGTGCCATGATGAAAAGCCTCCCTTGGCTGAGAAAAGGCCCAAACAGCATGATTCTTCACTGTAACGGCCACGCTGGGTCAAACCACAAGTCTACCCCAACCAGACTTTCCTTCCAACACTGGCTGGTAGCAGAAAGATATAAGAAGCTTTGCAAGCCTTGTTCTTCAAAATTTTAACGAAAAGTTTAGTCTCCCAGATTAATTATAATCAACACATTTAGATCTGAAAAAATACAGGAGGAAAAAAAAAGAATACATGCTAACCTGACCTGGGACACTTCCTTGAACATCTTGAGAGGCTAAAAAACAGTTCAGCTGTTGCAAAACATGTACATCATTTACCCTTCTATGACCATCTATGTCAGTATCTTAAGAAAAACAAAAACCCAAACCTAATCAACTTCTTCAACCTCACTCTCTTGGCCCTCCTTACCTGGGTACCGACTTCCTCCTATCTAATCTCTGTTGTTTCTCATTTCTAGAAAAGAAGGACCTAAGAATATTGGACATGGTAGAATATCTTTTTTTTTTTTTTTTTGTAATACTTTTTCATAGTAATTGGAGTGCATCAAATGGAGGTAGCAGATGTCAGGTTCAGAACAACAAAGGCAGCACTTCTTTACACAGAACATTGTTAAGTGATGGAACTCATTGCCACAGGATGTGACAAATGCCAGAAGTTCACATGGACACAGATGATGAAGTCAAGTCTCAGAAGGAAAAAACATCCACCGAGGGCCATTAAACAAGCCCCACCTTTGTCTCAGGAAATCTCCAGGTCACTGGAGTTGGAGGGGTACTTCTTAGAAGTATCACTCCATAATTCCATTATTGTGTCTCTGCTTCAATCTCTGCTTTTGGTGACAGAGAAGTGGGCTAGATGGATCTTTGATGTGACCCAGTGCACTTGGGTCACAAAATGTAGCCCTCAATCACCAAAGTAACTGTCAAATCAAACAAGATGACAACTGGAAAGCAAAGTAAGGAAAGAGAAACTGGAAAGGGAGATAAGAAAGGACAGAGAAAAGGCAAGAAAATCTTTAGATGAAAGCATCCTAGGGGCAGAGACCATGGTATTGGGACCACAGCATCCTGAAACAAAAACCAAAATTGCAATTCTTGCTAACTAGTTGCTGGAGCAGCAGTAGGTTGGTTCACAAAGCCAAGCTCTCTGCCTCACCTCTTTCCCCTCAAATAGAGAAGAAAACATGGGTTATTTCTAGGTAAGTCTCTCTTGAGCCAACTATTGTAGTGTAAAAAAAAAAAAAAAAAAAAAAAAAAAAAAGAGAGAGAAACAAAGATTCACTAGGTTCACAGATATTTTCAGAAACAGGAATGCTCAGATTGGTTCTTTACAGATAAAACTGTTTTGTAGGACCAAGGAACATCTCAGATATAAGCGTTTATAAAGACACAACAAGACTCAAGATGAGCACTTCACACGTTCTGGTAATGGAAAGGAAACCTCAAACCTTCAGTCCTACCTATCAAATACTTCAAATAACTCATCTTTACTTTAGAGTTAAAATCAGATCATGAATAATCTTCTATCCATTGAAGTTCACTTTGTCACAGATACTGGGGTTAGATTCACTGGAATACTTCAGCTGCTTCACACTTGTCATGCTGCAAAGGAGCTTTAAACGCAGCTTAACCACACCAACCACAAGTTGTTTTATATCCCATTAGAAAAATGACTTAATTTCCAGCATAATCTTGTGCAGAAGCTCAAATCTGCAACAGCAACAGAATCGGTATTGTAATATAATCTAGAAATATTATAATAAAAATAAACATAGTCAAGGAATATTTACAAATGTTAATTATTACTAGGGGAGAAAATCCTGTCAGGCAGGTATGTGATAGTAACAGCTATCTTATTTTACATGCAGGGAAACTGAGCCAGAGATTAAGAAGTTAAGTGGCTCGCCCAAGGCCATGAAGAGAAGCAATGTTAGGGCAAGGATTTACAAGCAGGAATTCCCAGCAGCCCTGCAGGCTATAAGGCCCTTTCTGTGCACCTTTTTCACCGTTCCCAAATCAGTTCCATTTGACTCCAGTAGCTTCTCAGAAAATTTTCTGATAAGAAGTCCTGCCTGAGAGAGAATATGCAAGAAGTATGCAACTAAGACTTGAGAAAGTTATCTTGATTTTCAGGAGTTTGACCGCACATTCTGTCTGAACTTTATCTTGGAAATAGTGCAAGAGAGTCCAAAATGTCTTGGCACAGCAGACAGAAAAAAATAAAACAAAACAGAACAAAAAAACTTTTCTCCGTACCTGTTTGAAAGTAAACCTCTGGAAACAGCCTGAGAAAAGCCATGATGTTTTGGTAGCCAGCATATCACAGTAGCCTTTTTTTTATATACTGAAAGTCTTTCCCATCACAGCTGCTTTTGCACTGTAAAATGATAGGAAGCAAAGACAGCAACTGCTAATGTGGCTTGGAAACACAAGGCTCGCTGTGCCACCTGCAGGGCTGGCTTGAAAAAATGCCTGTTGTAGGGATTAACATTGTCTCAGAATTCAGGAGCTACTGTTTTCATGCAGGATGGAGCAGCTTTGCAACATCTAATTAGCCTAGTGAGCAAGAACATAAAATGAACTGCAGAACAGTCCTGTCTCATTCCATTGGGATGTTTCACTCCATTCCTGCCTGCGCTCACCTACCTGGGAAATTTAAGTTCTGTTGAATGGAGGAACCTACGAAAAAGAAACACAGTTGGGAATCTACAGCAGAGTTATGGTTTACATGCAAGTTCGGTGGAACCCTCTCCCACCCACTTAATGCCTCTCCATTTCTCTCTACAATGAGCTGCCCAAGGACTCTTGCATTATGCTTCACCTCTCATTTAATACAAACATCACCCTAAGATTAGTTACTAATATTTCTCCAACTGTACAATTTTATCTAATGTTCTGCTGAACCAAATAAACCAAACAAAGGAGTTCAGGATTTGGCCTAAATATATACCTAGAACTAATACAAAAAAAGATCCAAAGTGTTTGGGATAGTTAAAAACAAATGTTCCACTTTGGATGGGATTTGCTTTACTTTCTTCTTTTGGTTGTGAGAACCTACAGTGGAGGACACCAGCAGCCAGAAGCTGGAGGGGTTCTGTTAAGTCATTGTGCTTTCGCTCATAGCAATACATGCTGAACAGGCAGTCCAGAATAATGAAGTCCTCTGTATTTGGTCCTTCTGCCAACATAGGATTATTCCCCAACGTACTGATTGCTAGTGCTTTCTGCAGTGTAGTGTTTGACGTCCCATAGGATGGGGTTTCTACCACTTTCATTAGGAAATCGTTTACATAACCTAGTAGATTTGGCCCCTGGGGAGATTTTTTTATTGTGTTTGGTTTCACTAAGAGCCTAGGTGTTGGTCAGTGATTGATTATTGTTTGTATTGTGGTAGCACCTAGAGGCACCAGCTGAAATTGCAGACCTGTTGTGCTAGGTACTGTACATGAGCAAAGAATGAAACAGCCTCTTCCCAAACACCTTACAGGAAGAAGAGTTCAGCCAGGCAAAGAGGCACAAAGAGAAAAAATGATTTACCAAGATCAAACAGCGATGCCTAAGCACAATCGGGAGTGGAAACACATCTGGGTCTGAGTCCAGTGCCCTGATGCAATTCCTGTCTTCACACCTATGTACAGCATCCAGAAACACATCTCGAGTGTCCAGGCAATATGTACATACCCAAGGGAGTTGCTTCTGATGAAAGAAGCACAAAAAATGCTACAGAGTGACACAATACTTCCATAAAAACTACAAGCCCATTAGGGATAAGGATTGCTTTACATTACTTCTCTGCTTTACTAGAAGCCACCTGCAAACAGGATAAACCTCCACAGCACAATTCTCTTGCAGGCCATGGAGAAGGCAGAGAGAACTCCAAGGTCGGTAATAGAAATGAAGAAAAATAAAGGAAATATCAAAGGTTCAGACACCGGATGAGGTTGCAGAAGGTGGTAGATTATGTGATCCTCTTGAATTTTAATTCGATTCTTCTGTCCACACTTTAAACAAATCCTCTCTTTTGAAAGCCAGTAGCCTCCTCCCCACTTGCTCTCAGATGGGGTTTATCAATTCAGCACTAAAGCAAATCATTTGTTGCCAGGCTGCCTTTGCAAGCAGCATGGGGGACTTAACGTATAAAAGAACAAGGTTAAACCTTCATTCAACCAAACTGTCCATTCAGTTGGGGAATCATTCAACAGCTCTGCAAACAGAACCCAACATCTCACCGATTTCATTACTTTCTTCCTTCCTCATGCAACTCTTCTTCACAAGCCACTGGAGAACAGAAATAGAGCACCCCATCTGAATAATAATAACAACAACAATACTATTCTGCAGTGCCGGCTCATCTGATGGATGCTGAAGACAGAAGTTAAAACCTGAGATGCATAAATAACTGATTTTGCATTTTGTTTACATTACAGAAAAATGAAGAAAAATTAGTTGGGTGATAACCCAAAATAAACTTATTTTTTCTGATTTTTTTCAGTGAACTGAAAAACAGAAAGTAGTAATATTTGGGGCTCAAGAAAAATATTTAGTTTGACCTAAGGAAACAAAAAACTTTTAAAATAACATCAAAGTTAATTTCTAGTTTCTCATTTGAGAGAAAAATACTGGCAGGGTGTTTATGCTTTAACCAAAGGATTTCAGCACCAATTTGGGAGATACGTTATTTGACCCACATGTGTAGTTCCTGGTGTAGAAAAGAGAAAAGGAAAAAAAGAGATAGAAAGCAAGAAAATAGGATTTTGGCCAACCACTGATGGTTTTGGTCACTATAGATTGCACTTGCCTTCCTCGTTACTGACACAGCCCGTGTTTGACTACAATACATGAAAGCACTCGGTTACATTCAAAAGCACCTTTTATCCTGGGGAACTGAATGCCTTTTTGTTGAGTCTCTCTACATCCCCACTAACCAAACAGCTTTTTTTGGGTTGCTCCTGATGACACCAAGCAGGACCTGCCCACTGCCCCTACCAGATGCTCTTCCAGCAGGTTTGGTACGGGCTGGTTGCAGTTTTGCTGGCACCACGCTTGACTGCCTCCAGCCAGATTTCTAAACTTCAGGTCCCCCATATTCCAAGTGCACTCCTGTAACTTTCAGATACAAGGATTTCCTCGGAAGTTTAAAGCTCCACTTCTTGTGTCAGTGTTAAGCGAGACACCAAGGGAAGGACACCGAGGCATACAATGAATGAACCACTGCCATTTAGCCTCAAGGTTAGGGCAGGACTGAATTTCGTCCTGTATTTCGTCCTACCAGCAGCACCTTGGGAGAATGTGCTCAGTCACAGCATACACCACCGTCACTTGGATCCTCCTGTCTTACTTTCGAGCTCTGTTTATGAGGCTGAGAAAACCATCAAGAAGCCCACCATAATCCATGGTGTGACTGAATATCCACAAGAGCCCCCCTGAGTCACGAAGATGGCAAATGTGTATCCAGCAAGGGCTGTTCTCCACTCCTTCAGTTTCAGCAATTCAAAATGAACGTTTAGAGCATCATGACCCTGCGAAGCCAAATCGTGCGTCCCCTGAGACCCTTTCATTCCGTTCTCCTTCCCCCTACGCCCCCCTCATCAAATAAAGTCAAGAGTACGTGCGTCATTCTGACACATACCCTTCAGGAAGTGATGGGAATAGGATAGATTTTCTTCCTCCTAATGCCCCGACTGTGTCCCTACAGCACGAGGTCCTTCATTCCCACAGTAACAGGCCTCCTCTTCTACAGAGCTGGGTGGAAACCTGAGGAGCCATGACCAATGTGATGTCGGATTAGCATCGCTCTGTGACACTGTCAGCAGCATTTTGCTGGGCTCTTTAAGAGAATATCCTGCTGTGATTCACAACAAGTCTTGTGTTTGAGAGACACAGAGATCTCATCCAGCAAATTAAAACGCGCTACAGTGAATTTCAGCGTTTCTGCTTGGAGGTCTCCCAGGGACCGACCTAAGTGGCGTGTGCTGTGTCGAGAGCGAGAGCCACCTGCTCCAAAACGCCCGGACCCTGAGCCACCACGACCCACCTGTGACACAGGAGCACGGCCGATGGAACGAGGGCTGATTCTCAGCTACAGTTTGGCAAAATAAGAAATAGGTTCACTGCACTGCAGCAATTTGTCTACAACGTGTTGGATCACGTATCGGTAACTCTTCAATACATTCTGCATTATTCACTGACATATATTTGTTATCTTAATTACTAATTACAAAAAGTGGCATGACTCATTTACAAGATGGGTTGGAGAGACCACTGGTTTTACCAGACTTGCCTGCTGTATTGCTGGAGTTACGGTAGGTATATGCACAGCTGGCTGTGAATGAATTACAACAGAAGCCTGCTGCTTCAAAACCTTCTCACTTCAGTCTATCTGCTCCGGGACAGGCAAAGCATTAGGTGCCAAATGCAGAACAGATCAGGGAGCTGAAAATCACTGAAATATTCATAACATTCTGAGCTTGAAACAAATGCCGAGCAGTGTGTGAAGGAATGCAGCAATCATTTGCATTTTTGCATGACAAATACCACAGTGCCAGAGAAAAACGTTGCATCCCAAACAAGCAACAACAGAAATGCACGGGCAGGAGGAAATAAGAAGAATGTAAATGCTTTCACTGCAACATGCTAAAAATACAGGCTTCAGTACCTGTTTTCTTGTAAAATGCCTTTTTTATTTCCACAAATGTTAGAACTGTGGATTGGCATCTCCTTGGGAGGCTAACACGTAGATCAGCACAGCACGTGCTAAATCCAACACCGGCAGTGCTTCCCTTTTAGCTGAAGGCACGGACTGCCATCAGTTGCAGTGCTCTCATTGCCAGTCGCAGTGTTCCCTTTCGCAAACCCAGCTAGGAAGTTACCGCGAAGCTGGGCCCTGCTTGGTCTGCATGCAATATCCAAGCCTAGGTAACATGCCTCCAAACACATTTTGATTACACCAAGAGAACAAAACCACTCAGCTGTGCCGCGGCTCCTCCTTTTTTCTCCCTCTGGCCTCCCACATTACAGATTAAAACAGCAGCGCATCTGGCATTTACCGAGCGGCAAATACTTCTCCGGGACCTCCTAGAACAAACAGGCCCCGGCTGCCTTCCTCCGAGCTGCTGATAGGTCTCCGGCATTGTGCAGGGGGTCAGACTTAGGAACTGTCAACAGCTTCCTAATGTATGCTCTTTCTCCGGGAAAGGGGGTCCCAGGTTTTATAGCCTAATAGATTCGTTAATCGGAACACACACAGGCTAGGAAAGCCACTGTTTGTTTTCTCTGACAAGTTTGGCATTTTCCTCCTGGGAGCCAGGAAGCTTTAAAGGTATAAGACTCTCCTACTTAACTGGACAAGAAAACCAGTCTGGACAAACCGAGACATGTCACTGTGTCTGCTTAATTCTGAGCCAGAAGGTGCCATTTTAGAGACTTTACAACAACATCAATGTCAGGGTAAAGGAAATTAAACTCCCCTCCCTCTCCTCCCCTGATGTCTCCATTTTCTCGAGGCTTCCCCTCCTGCTGTCGAGGTCAGGATCTGGTCCCTTGCAGGCACAGTACGTGTGACTGCACCGATGACAGGGATGTTCATTTCAGAAAGCTGCTCCAGAGGGAGGATATAAAGCAAATCAAACCTTGCTTGTGCAACAGCGGCTGTGTGTCCACCAACTGCTTCTGTTCACTCAGGACAGTGACTTAAAGCACAGCAACATGAAATGGCACATGTAGCAAGTTAACCTTCCACCTGAAGCTACACACACACCTCCAGATCAGCAGTTCACAAACTGTGCTGTAGATTCTGCCATCAGAATAAGGCTCTACTATAAATATCAGGTGGAATTCAAAGTGTTGCCAAGGCTGTGTAGCCCATCCACTAAAAATTAAATAAATAAATAAATAAAAAAAAAAAAAAAAAAAAAAAAACAACAACAACAACAAAACTATAGTAACACCTAGAAGCTGCCACAATTTAATTACTATACTTTAAAGGCCTGGAAGAAACATGAAAATTGTATGCTAGGATGTTATGCCATCAAGAAGAAAGAATCAACAGGGGGATTTCAGCAAAAATAATTTCAGCCTCTTTCCCTCAAGCCTTGCTAAACAGTGACACTTTCCTGTGAAATTGTTCCAGCACTGAGCCCCAGTCCTCAGCTTGAAGGGCCCCTTTGCTGTCTCTCTGGCCCAAAACAAATGTTCCGGTCCCCATGAAGTGTCCAGCTTAGCAAGTCCCCAAGCCACTGACTTGTCAATACTTTGCCTATTTCTTAAACTGTGTGTCTAAGCACCTGCTGTAAGGCATTGGCAGAGGCAGCTCCTAGGGCCCAATGGATCTTTGCAGTGACTATCAGAGCGCCGACAGGGCGCACAGGCACCTTCCCACTCTTCATTCCTGCATTCCTTCCTCTGCCCTCCTTTACTTTAGCTGCAATCCCGCGGTCTCCACCTCTTCTTGCTCTGGTGCTCTAGCTAGTGAAGCACGGCATGACAAGTACGGACGGCCGAGACCAAGGAAGGCCAAGGTGCGTTTAATCCAACAGCGATATCTCAAAGAAAGAACATTCAATCATCATTCTTTAGAACGGGAACCAGCTTTATCTTTGATTTTTAAACACCCCCTCCCTCCTCCAAGTCCTCCAGTCACTTCTCCTGTTACTGGTTGAAGCAATGCTTCTATCTTACTGAAGTCAAAGCATGTCCCGTTGAAGTTACAATGAAATACTGTGCTTAAGTGCTTTGCTGAATCAGAGCCATCGTAACTATCCATTAGGCTTTGATCTGGTTAATGTTTGTCCAAATATGGCCCCACAACGAGAAAGCAATGAACCATTATTAAAAGAAGGAAGGACAGCTGGAATTATTTTAGTGTGCAACTACATGCACAAACGTACACCAAGTATCAGACTGAAAAGCTGCTCTTGTTATCCCTCAAATTATTCTTCCCCCGTTCTCATAGTTACAAAACTATTAATTAGGGTCCTATTTTTGTTTCCCCCCCTTTAATGCACTCAGCGCTCACCCAATTTACACACACAGTTTATCTTGGCAAAAAAAGAAAGGGAAGGAGAATCTCTGCGCAGGGGCGGAGGGGGGAGAGGTGTTTGTTTGAGGGGAGTCACCGCAGTCATCACTCAGCCACTGTACAGCTGAAGGAGGAGAAAGACTAAGGAGGCTTAACTCTTCATGCTGTTTATACATGATAGAAATGTGATGTGTACAACTGAAGGGTAATTAAGTAAACACTTGCTGATGCTTCTTCACTCATAAACACAAATCTATTCTTTCCATTTCTTAACAGAAAAAAAAAAAAGAAAAAAAAAGAAAAAAAAAGAAAAAGAAACTGGCCTGCTCCAGTCCAGTTTCTTGAAAAGCAGGTTAGCTGCCAGAACATGCAGAAAGAAGACCTCTCAGCACAAAATTCGAAAGAACGGACTCCACCCATGACAGCAAGCTAAAACAAAGGCAAGGTCCATCCTCAGGGAGTTCAGTGACTTTCTTCCTCCTCCTGCGCTGACAAAGCCCTGCTCTATCTGAGGTGACATACGTCTCCTGGCACGTACCTTGCTTACACACTCCCGATGTTAATGGATGTCCACCACTGCACACCCCTGGCCTCTAGGCAGAAAAACGCTGACGAGAGGAGCTGGATCCACCTTCAAGTACGTGGGTGGCTCCAGCACTTTCCTTTGACGGACTGCAGCAGAGTGCCACCATTCTTTTCTAAATCTTCCTGAGCTCCTTCTCACATGACAGGAGTGCAGGACTCCAATTCACCTTTGCCACTGCAAAGATACTATATACTCTATTTAGACAGCAGAGGTTTAAGAGATAAACAAACATTCTTTGTGGTATGTTCTGATTAGAAAACCCAAGTAAAAAGGCTCTCTTGATCTACCTGGTTAGGCTACTACAAACACGACAGACACTCTCTTTCAAAAATGCTCTTTCATTCATCCGTAGTTGATAAAGAGGTTTTTAGAGGTACAGAAGACGAACCATTTGTCCTGACTTCAGTGAGGGTTGTGTGTGCGAGCAAAGTGTGCATCCATGTGTGGACACCTGCGTTGAGTCTCCCAGTGCTCCATTTCAAATGGGACCTAAAATGGCTGCTCAAGGAAACATAAATATCAAAGGCAACCTTAACAAGAGCATCAATAAAAGAGCCACTTGCTCTAAGTTTGGCATGGACAGGAGGCACCACCCTGCCCGTTTCCTGTTTTCCACTAGAACTAGCGCAAGGAGCTCCTGTTCCCCTGCCCAAACCCATCCCAGCAGCAGCGCTTTGAAGGCACGGCCCCGAGGAAAGGAACTGCAGCACGTGCAGGTGGGGACATCCCACTAGAGCTGCATGCGGCCGCTAACAAAAGGCATTATGGCATATGACCCTGTGCCCAGAGCTTCTAGGCGGTGTTGGCAGACCTGAACTCCATCCCCAGCTTTGCCACTGATGCCGGGGTGCCGGGTGTCAACAGCTGCCGAAGCAGCACAGCACTTCTGGACGCATGTGTCACAAACCTCGTGTCCCCATCTCTAGACTAGAGAAAACAGCATCGCTTACAGTCTTTGTAAGTGCTTCCAAAGCCAGTGATGGAAGTGCTGAACACCCACATTATCGCACTGAAAGTGTGTATCCTACCTTACACCTCCAGGGACAGTCCTCCAGTAACACTGGTGGGGCAGACACCAAACCCACCACACAACTCTCCGGGCTACTCCGAAGGGACAGCACACACCTCTGCCCCCCAGCATTGCTGGGTTAGGCACAGCTTCAGATGGGAAGGCTACCAGTCACTTCCAGAGGGAAAGAACAAATTGCTTCCCTGGATCAGTCCCACAGCTCATTAATTTCAATAGATGCAGTCTAATCTGGCTTGTTTACTGGGACTTTTTTTTTTTAAGCTTTTTCCCATTCAGATTATAATTCTTCATTTCAAAACAGAGCAATAAAACAAACTGGAAAACCTTTTTCCTCTTTGCTAACACTATGACTTACTCTATTAACCTATTTTTAGAATTCTGACATGTATATAAAAATATACATTCCCAGAGGAATTTCATACCACTATGTAATGTGAACTTGTTTGAGGACGAATGACACACCCAGATTTATTGCTTCCCATGCTCTGTCTATAGTTTATTTTTTGATGAAAAACAAAATAAAACAAAACTAAACCAAACCATAACAAATAAAAAGGAAAGGATTTGTAGGTTTGGCTAAAAATAATTTTTTTATAAGCTGTTCACTGATACAAGATTTATCTTGTTTGGATATAGCTTATAGACCAAACCTTCTTTTTATGGAGATTCGATAAAAATCTAGACTTGCCATTATTTTTAAAACATCTTTTTAGCTTCTCTTTGTGTTGATGAAAAATTAGCCTGCATATAAAACTAAGAATCTCCCCTCAGAAATACTCAGGATTCTCAAAGACGTACTGTTTGATTACATCTGGACAGATTTGAAGATGCTGATAAATTATTCATATATTAAAGTCGTACAGTTTTGTGACAAAGTATTTTCAAACAATTTACTCCTGATTTAGAGGCTTGAGCACGTCTGTAGGGTAGGCTGTAGTTTTAACTGAAAACTTGGCAAAAAATCTGGTTTCTGTGGAAAGAATTGGACAGTTTGGAAGAAACACATCAAGATTTCTCAGGTCTTGAACAGATTTATTAAGATGGACAGATGAAGGAAAGAAAGGATGGCACTTAACATGGACAGGAGGATGAAGGTGTCAGCCTGAGCCAGCCATTCTTTGGATACCAACAGAACAGGGCACTGAGCTTGGATGAGAGAACCTACTGGTTCCTGAGGTTTTCACAAGCTTCCAGATGTTTCACTTCCACTGAACCAAGAAAGAATGGGCCATTTAAATACTTATTAAAATCTGTTTCAGCAATTACCTCAAATTTGCATATGGGGCTACAGCTTTTATGCACTTCTCAGGTTACTTTTGGCTTTACCTGCAAGACTCGTGCTTCCCATTCTCATTTGAAGTATTTCTGCTGCTTACTTTCAAAATGCACTCCTTTGTTCCAGGTACCTGGCCACTAAACAACACTAAACAGCAGGGAACATACAGCTGTAGGCCACTTTAAAAGCCTATTAAATCTTCAGCTCGCTTTTAGCACAGAGAGGCATGTCCAAATTGTTAAAACTGCAGATAAGCAAAATTGAAAATGACACCTTTTTCTAGGTGAAAAACATGAGCGGAGCTTCTCTGCGCACGTGTTCCATAAGAACAGCTCTATCAAGCCCTTATAAACCTTGCATAGAGCCCCTCCCATGCTCACTCTGCTTCTCTCTTCCATACACATCAATCAATCCACGACCAACCCACGTTCTCCTCAATGACAACAGCCACAAAGGGTCCATTCCACGGAGAGGGAGAGGTCTGGCTTAACAGGGATCTCAAGCCAAGTTCCGATCTCCACACAGCATCACTTGAATCCTCTCCTACAAATGAACAGATATACCCTGCAACCCTTATTACCCTTCAAGGCCTTTGGAGCAGAGAGCTGGAAGTGCTCAGAACCTCACTGGTTTTGCCCTAATAACAGTATTACCACCCCAATATCTCCAAGTAAGAGGAGCATCTTTCTAGGAAGCATGAATCTTTATGCAAGATGTTAATTCAAAAGGAATTTGGCACCCTGGTGAACTCCTCCTGGCCAGGTCTGCAGGTCAAGTACTGCAAGCTGTGATAATGAGGCTTGATTCTGACAATTCTGACCAGTAGCTGTTGTCATCTTGACTTCTTCTAAACCATCAAGAAGACACTGAACGACTTAGGCAGCGTTTATTTTTGGCTTACAGATGTAAAGGAAGACGTAATTCAATGTCACCATGTCTGCAACTGTCTCCTAGGAGATCTGATTTCAGAAGCACACGAAGAATCTGCCCACCTCAGAGCGTGCTCTCTGACCAGATTTCCCTTCCTCATTCACTGAGTTTGGATTTTTTGCCCCCCCCTTTTTTTTTTTTTCCAGAACCCTTAAACTTCCACCTTTCTTACAAAGGATTTTCTGCCTGTAGGATAACTTTTGTCATGGAGTGATGTGTACGTTACATCTCCAGCAGCGAACACAAACAGCTGTCTTTAAATTACCAATAGCAGAGAAAAAAAGAAAGGGGAACAGGAGACACTATTGACAACAGTGAGAACGTTAACCCAGGCTCTTTCCTGCTTTAGTGTTCTTCTGACACCCACCACGTACATTTCCCAAACGCACACTCGCTTCAGATCAGTTACACCCCGTTTACATCGCTTGGCAATGCCGGCAATACCCAGCAGAGCTGTCACTGTCAGCCTCCAGGAGGGATGTGCTTCTAAAGGCTCCAGGCCCAGGAGGCTTTGAAAAGTAGCTCACAGTATCCTGTCACAAAGAGTCAAATGAGAGAAGCCTGTGCTAAGCTGGAGTGGTGTGCAAGACTCTGGCAGTTTGGGGAAGGAACAGCCCTGCAACAGAAAGCTGTGACATGAAGGCCTCAGACCCGACATCCAGGTTGATCCCAGCTCTGCCACACAATCTATGTGACATCGGGCACAAAGCTGATCTTGCTGACTGCTGCTCAGTCTTCCTACCTGTGAAATAGCAACAAGAATCCTACTTTTGTCTTTTTAAAATATGAGTTTTCCATTTTTGAGACTGTAACTCATTCTGTGTACATACAACAGGACTCGATCTTAGTCAAGGCTCCCAGTTGCCATTGTAATAACGTTGCAGAGTACATTAAGATAATGAAGAGACATTTGCCTACACTTATCCAAAGTTTGTGGGGACAGCTGACGGCTGCAATTCACAGAGAGCTTTGCAAAGGTTAATACAGGCTATAAATGTACGGATCCCTTTGTCAGCTCAGCACTAACAGCTGCATCTTAACAGCAGTGAAAATAATGGCCACGGAGTCGTCGTGCTATCCCAACTGTAATCACTAAGTACACCAGCAGAAAAAGCATATTGGAAAAAGTGCAAAGCATAAACTTGCCAGGTGCAAAAACTGTAGTCTGGATTCACATTCTTGTCATTTTTATCTTATTTATATTCCTTTTGAATTATTCCACGGAGGGATTATTAAAAGCCTAGAAAGCAGAATGCTGCCCATTTATTTATCTAGGTCATTTCCTTATTTATTTACTTTCAACTGAAAAACACATTCTACTCAAATAAATCTGACAGAAATGTTTTACACACATAGAAGTCCAGGAATATAAGCATTAAATGTCTGATAAAACCCTCAGCTGAGTCAAGTCACCTGTACAGTGCCTTTATGCTAGCAAAAGATCAGACTCAGGCAAATGAGATCTCTATTGCTGCTCTGCTGGAGCACATCGCTTCGCTCTGCCAGTACGACAGAACCAAGCCTTACCAGAGGCCAGCACTGATGTAGGTCCACCATCGCTGTAGGTCCATCCTTCCCCAAGAACTGTACGTGTGGATAGGCTGCATGTTCTTAAAACACGTTCCGGATAATGAGTACAGATCTAAAAACCACGTATAAAGTCCGGTGATAAATTAAGCATCATTATGCCAACAGATCTGGCGGACTGAGATTTGTTTCTGTGGCTAAGGCAACAGCAGAACAGGAGACCCGCACCGCACTGCATCCTATGCAAAAATCAACCGAGTGTAAGCTTTCATAAGCCGTGCCCAAACCCTTGGGCCACCTGTCTCTCTGATGCTAGGCAGATGAACTTCCTTAAGGCAACGCAACATTCACCTTCACTTCTCTCAGCAACATGGGAAACCCAGGCAACAGCAAAGCGAGGCCAGACACAGGGACCGGCCCTTCAAATAAACTCAGGAGCAGAGATTCAGGTGTTCCCCCAAAATCTGGGTTGATATTGTGGAGTTCTTTTGAGCACTATTGTTTCTTTTGAGCACTAAGGGCTCTGTGTTACCTAGGTGAAAATGACACAACACCATAAAAAAATATTGGTTTCAAGTGCTCAAAGATGTGTGCTGAAGTATTTTCATCTTTTCACCTCTCTTCAGACTCAGAGGAAGACATTACAGATTCAAAGAATACCTCAAAATAACAAGAACTGCAATAATAGTTTCTACATCCCCCCAGAACATATGTTTGGCTACTGGAAGTACTGTTAATTCTGAAAAGTGCAACAAATAAGGCATGGGAAGCAACAGAGAAGGAACCCCTGGAAAGAAAGATAGGGATCCCAGTTAAGTCTGCAGAAATTTTGCCAGAAGGAAAAGGCTCTGGGGCAGTAAACAGCTGCACCCTTTTTTCAACCAGTCATCAGGGTTATTATTACTAACTTCAGAGGAAACACCAGTAGGCTTATATCCCCAAGCCTACGCTGCTTTTGGTTACACCATTATGCGTTTCACCACAAATCAGCCATTACCAAATTCAAAACAACTCTGAGCGGTGACTGTGGAGCAACGCTGCACAACCACATAAGGGAACAGGCACAGACAATCTATTGAAGCAACTTCTCTTTTATGCAAATGCCTGAGTTAAGACATGCAAAAACTAGGAAAAAAAAAAAGTATGATCACAATACTTCTCTTGTCACTGTGGTGGCATTTACTTCCAAACAGCCTTTACGAGGGCACCAGAAACTGACTTTGCCCTCGGGTGAGAAGGAAACATCTAATTAAGAAGCCTTAAAAAAAATGGTTGTCAGGACTTAAACCACACTTTAGACTGGGCAGACAAAAGTTCTGCTCTTTGCAGAAGCTGCAACAAGACCTGACTAGGGAGAGGGTGCTGAAAAACAGCAAAAGTGGAAGATACCAAAAGACAAACAACAGGAAAATAGTTTAAGCTATCCTCTTTTTTTCCTCAAAAAAATGTCTCATCAAGCCTTCTTTTTAAG
Organism: Nettapus auritus; assembly: GCA_011076525.1. Lineage (NCBI taxonomy): Eukaryota > Metazoa > Chordata > Aves > Anseriformes > Anatidae > Nettapus > Nettapus auritus. Next base: position 6,191,006 of record CM021779.1, on the reverse strand, counting down.
TTCCTCCTGGTTCAATACTTGCAGAAATTAAAGTTTTGTTAGGCTTTGCGTCCTGCATTCCTAAATCTTTCCTGAGCTCTGCCACCTGACAGAGGAGTTTTGGGGCCTTGTAACCAACGAAGAGCCCAGCACAACCTGTGTGATAACTACCACCATGGCAGACCAGAGACAGGGAGGGTTGTTCTGCTACAACTAAGAGTGTCAGCACTCATTTTTCTCCAGCCTCTGCTGAAACCTCCCCAAATACACAAGCAAAGCCTAAATCCTCTGCATAAACCCAGGATTATTAAGGTCTTTCGCAACACCACCTCTTGTAACTGTGCCTTTCCCTACAAAAGACAGATCCTTGGAGATCCAAGACAAGATAGCCACAACCCCTGAAGTGGTATCCAATGCTACCATAAAAGTTTATGGGCCACACCTGCACAAGCCGCAGTTCTGATCTCTATCCAGTTGGCTCCAGGTATTTCACCTCCTAGGTATCTTCAGATCAGAAGACCAGAGCTGGTGGGTCAGGTCACGGCTCCCCAGCATTGCCCCACAACTTTAACTACTGAAAGGAAGGAAGGATATCAGACCTTGGAGATCTGCTGCCCCACAGCTTACATATTTGGCCTGTGCGGTAATTCTGCTGGCCATAACTTAAGTACAGTCCCAGGCACAGCAAAATGAAAAACAGTAACAAAATTAAAAAGAATTAAAAAGTAGCAGGGAATTATTCTGGGTGCTGATAAAAGGGAAACAGGACAGCATGAAGAAGATGGGAAACTGTTTAAAGTCTTGAGGTATCAACTCCAACCCTCCCAACGAGGCCTGGTGTTATTAAACTTCTTTTCTAGTACTTAGGTCATTGGAATGTGCATTTCCACATGGGACTTGAAACTTCTGATGCCTTGGCTACCAGCACCTGGAAGATGGGATGGATCAGTTGTAACTGTCCTGTTGGCTTATATTCTCTCCTGAGACATGCAGCATGAGATACTAGGATAGATGGGCCTTAGGATTAACTCATTACAGTAAATTCGTATGAACCAAAATCGCAGAGATGCACGAATAGTAAAGATGAGTATTAAAACCTGGAGGCTTGCTGCCAGCGAGAACCTCTCCATTGCAATGCCTGCCTCTGCACCTCATTATCAAAAACATGTTGGGCTGAGATGTGGACATGCTTGCAACAGAGGGAGCAGCACGGATTTACACACAATTCACATACTGCCAACCACCTCTGTGCTCCTCCTTCAAGCCACCGTGCTTCTGCAAGACACCATTGAGCCTGCAAAGCCACAACACTCCAGCCAATACAAACCAGGCCTTCTTTTACTTCCTTTTCTGCTCACCACTATTTTATTTTTTATCTCATGTGTGTACAAACAGCTTGGTGTGAGGTCATGAGCGGATTGATCCATTCTGATGCTGTGGGACACACCGCAGTACTGATGGAGCACTGCTGGACTTGGTGTCAAGTAGGCTTCCTGAAGAAATTCCACCTGTATTTGCTGTGCTGAAGTTACCTGTTGAATCTCAACAAGATAAGTCTATCTAAAGGACCAGTTGCAACATACAAAGTCATATGAAGCCAAAGGTGCTGTTCTTAGAGTACGGAAGTTAGTTATATAAAGCAAATGGCTTATAAAGATAATCAAGAAGCACTAAGGTGGCATTAATGTGTTTGTCACGTGGACAAACCCAGAAAGGTCGCTGTCACTGAGCAATTAGCTAATGGAGTGTTTGTGGTTACTGAAGATAGTCAGAACTCAGTAGTCAAATCTGTCCAGAATACCTGAGAACAAAAGCTTATCCAGAGTCTACACAGAAAGCAGATTTAAGAAGCACCATTTAGTAAAGCACTTCCTATGACAAAGGAAAGGGCAATTTATTTCTGAGTTAAGCATTTCTTTTCCTTTTGAACCATCTTCATTTCCACCTTTTACAGGATTGCCACACAGTAACACTCCCGAAGATGAAGAAATGCTCTGGGTTAATAAACCTGGTCCTATGTCACACTGATTAGAACTAGGAAGGTTTCTTAGATTTCACTAGAATGGTTTTCAGTTCCAGAGTTTTGGATCACACTGAAATGAGACCAGTCAGCGTTTCTCACCTCATTACTGCTAGAAGATTATTCCTTCATTCTTTTACAGGGACGATTTTTATTTTCTTTGACATCAGTTGGAAAAATTCAAATATGGTGCTCAAAACCATAAAAAGCGAGATCCTTAATTAACATTAAACTGTGTGGTGTTTTGGTGTAAAGTAGTTGACTCTTTCAAGACAAGGTTTTCAAAGAAACAGAGAGGATTCAGTCATCTGATGTCACTAAGTCTTCAAATATATTCCCCCAAGATCAGAAAACACAATTCTGCTTCCAGCTCTGCCATTAGTTTTCTTTGCATCTCAGTCTTGCAACACAGACAGCTTGATAAACTAAGTTACCGAGCTTCTCCTATCTGCGTGGTCACTGCGCTGAGAGAGATACTTAACTGAGAAAAAACAGCTCTAACAGGTAGACTTACAAAGGCAACCTCAGTTCAAATTCAAGTTGAATTTGCTCTCTCTATACATTACAGTTATTGACACAGGTTCTGATTTTCAGATGAGAGTTACTGAGCAAGACGGTGTGTTTCTGTGCAGGCCCATTTTAGAGCAACACACAGGCAGATGCTCCTGAAACACTTGGATACTGTCATGTGAAGGCTTTTGGGTAAGACACGCAGGCCGTGGGGAGGAACAACTCTTGGCTTGCTTTGGCTTTTGACAGGGAAAATAAAAAAGGGAGACAGAGCAAACAAAAGTTGAAAGTTCGTCTCCCTACCATAAATGAGGGCAGGCAACAGCAAGGGCTGGAAATCAATGTGCACACTGTATGCTGTTTACTCATCCTTGCATACAGATGAGAGGGCCATCTGACTTCAGCACACAGCCGCCTTCCCGGTAGCAGCATGGTGCCTGCCTCTCTCTGCTCCAGCGTGGCCATTGAAACGAGCCGATACAGACTTGACGGCGCCAGCAAACCTGCAATAACTTGTTCTTTGCCACAGAGCTTCCAGGGCCCATCCCATCACCTATCTCCGTTCACACTCCTCCTTATTGCTCACCTGATAACGATAGACCTGGCTGTAATTGCTGGGCTGTGCTGTAGAGTGGCAGAGGAGTGGATAAGGAATATCTATCCCTTCTCTCAGCACAAATGTGTAAAAGTTTGTTCAAGGTTTTACAAGGCTCGGAGCAAAACAGCTGCTTTCACTGAGAGCCGAGGTGTTAACTGCTGAGGAATAGTGAGATGGCTCCTGCCAGCCCCCTGTGTCTCTCTGGACAGGTCAACACACAGACTGCTGTGTTGGGCTCAAACAGGTGGTAGGAAGGAAACTATTTCATGGTGGAAGGTGGGACAGAGGTAGGGATTTCTTTAAGTTTTAAAGGGCTGGAAAAAGTTGCTTTGAGGTTTCAAACAGAAAATACACACCTGGGAAGTGAAGGCTTTCCCTGCCACGTCTCCAGTTCCCCACCTCTGCCTGGTGTTGTTGACCTGTTTCTGGAACTCCAAGGGGAATTCGTCTGACTCCAGATCTATAGCATCTCCTTCCAGGCTGTCACACTGTAAGAGTGGATTCTGTGATGCAGTTGCAAGTCCTGTACTGACCAAATTCAGATTTCTGATTTGTTTTGTATGTAGGCCACAGAACATCTGTCATATAGTAAAATATCTCAGGTGCAGGAGCCAGGCTTTAATCAGCTAAGAAAGTTGTGATTCTGAGCACGGGCTCTTATTAGTGGGCTTTTAATAGTCAGTATCCGAATGTATACACACAGGGGGATACGTCTTATGTTTACTGAACGCTTAGTCTTGTCACCTGGGGAAGGCAGGTGTTGCAAACTTGATTAAGAAGAGCCAGAAGGAGGATTTTCACCTCATTTTGTCTGTACATAAGGCTTATTGGAAGGAACAGGCTAATCCCTGGCCTCTGCTGAGGCTGGCTACAAAGCCAAAGGGAAGGTGTGTTTTTGACAGCAGTGGCCAAGCACCACGTTAAGATCTATGAGAGGCTACCAAACATGTCTCTGGAACATTATAAACGGAGGAATCATGTTGGCTAATGCAGGTTTCCAGCTGTGCAAACAAACTCCTAGAATCTTGCACTGCAAATCCCCAACTAGTTGGGGAAATAGAGCAAAGAACTCTGATCCCAGTAATTCATCAGGCCCCTTCACTTTGCAAAGCACCAGAGACACGAAGGCATACTGAACCACCCCTCAACTCATCGTGCGCTACAACTGCCGGGCTTACGGCTGCCTGGGGATGGCACACATCCATGCCTGGCTAAAAGGGCTTTGGTATCTTGATCTTCTCTCCAATTTAAAGAAGTTATATCTCACATATAAAATACTGTACCCTTCAATCACAGTCCGTTGTTGACTTTGAGTTTACTTTTTGCTAGCCCCCAGCACGTGACCAGATATAATTTTTCTACATGGTATAAACTGGGTCACAGAAACTTGGGGCTGTGGAAAACGGTCAAGAGAAAGAGAAAAGGATTGCAGATGGCAAAAAGGTGAGGAAAAGCTGGAATTTCGAGGCATGCCAAGAGTAGGAGATTGGCTAGAAAAGACGGTGCAAAGGGGGCCTTGGAAAAGGTGTGGGAGAAGGAGGAAAAAAAAAAAAAAAGAAAGTAGAAGAGCAGCAGCATCAGAACTACCCTGTAATAGGAGTACGTAACACCCTAAGACAGGTGCCTCAAACCTCAAATAAGCACCAATACTACAGGCGTATGAAAGGTCTGCCTTTACCCTGTCATAAACGAGACCAGTTCTGGACCAAGGCTGGAAAATACCACCTCAGGGCAATAAATCTCTCATTGATAGGGTCTGGCAAACACAAGCTTAGAGAAAGGTTGAAGTCAGCTCTGAAGTATATAATGACTCACTTAGGATTGAGGGAATTAGAACGAAAGGCGACACTCAATCTAACAGCGACATTAATAAGTAATCGCTGCCTGCAAATGTCTGGGCAGTTATAAAACATTGGCAAGACCGACCTTCTTAATCTTACAAGCCTGGCTCAACTACATACAGCAAAATGTTCTTTATCAAGCAACCCTGGGGAAAGTCCTCCAAAGGATCCGTGCTGATAGATGATCACAGGTATCTGTTACACCTCAGCCCACACCTCCATAAAACCCTGCCATCCAGTAAAGTCAGAACCCCTCCTAGGGTCTCCTTCACAATCTTTCCGAAGATGTTTGTCAGTTCTCCCCCGCTTTCACATTTGGTCCCATAAGGGAAAATTATTCCTGGCCAACTCCTGCATTTTGCACTGTATTTTAAACAAACCAAGGTGCTGGGAAGTAACACACAGCGTTGGTGTAATCTGAGAAATGAGCTTTTGGTCATTAGAAACGCAGCTAAAACAAATAATAAATATGGTGCAGTGACATTTATGGTGAAAGCCGCCAGAGCTTAGGAGATTTCCCTGCCTGGTGCCGTAAAGGCCTTCCCTGCACCAAAGGCATTTAAAGCTAAATTAAAATCCTCATTAGCTGCTCTTGAGTGTATTTGCATTGATGAGGTCCCTGGTGGATGTGGTTTTATGGGCATGGAGGTAAACCTGTGTGGCATAACTACAGAGAGAGCTTTCAGCTGCACTGATGTAACCTGCATGTGATATGCCAGTGATTGAGATATTCCATCACGAGCCAACCTAGTGTGAGTGCTGCATGCCACAAAACAAAAATAAACAAACACAAAACCCACAAACAATTGTCACTATGTTATCTGATTCAGAGAGGAAGATGTCGGTTTAAATACAGGCTTAAATACCAGCAAGGATGTTTATCTTTATACCCCGATACAAGAAGATCCCAGAGCTACTGTTTATGTTTACAGTGAAAAGACTGGCCAGGACATTTTGTACAAGTCTAAAATGAAGGCGATACAACCTGTTTGTATGAAAAACACTGACCATGATCACCCCTTCAGAGTCTCAAACCAAGCAGACTAGCATCTAGTCAGATTTTTAATTTAACTTTGCTTGGTGCTTTCATGTCACGGTGATAGTGATACATAAAAATCTTAAAAGGATAGACCGGTGTATTAAACACATCCAACAAGCTGTAACTCATGGTTAAAAGTAAAAGGAAGTTCAAGAAGAGCTCCTGAAGCGCCTTTCCAAGAAAAAGAACTCGAAATGTGAGTTGGGATGAAAGGGGAGTAACACTGTGAGAGGTACTGCACACACTGCAGAAACTATGGGAAAAACAAGCCCTTTGGGAACCTCTAGATGTGTGGTTTGATACAAAACCCCAAGATAGCTGTTTAAGTGTGGGTGTCTAATTTCATATTAGAAAAGCACTGTATCTCACACATATATCTCCCTTACCGTGATGAAATAACCCTCTCAACATCCTGGCCAGGTACTGGAGATGAAACTCCCTGCAGGGGGAATATCCAGTTGATGTTATGCCATTTTGCTCAATGAAGTCTGAGTCAAATTATATAGCAGGCACTGCAGTGCTTCTGCAAGAGAAAACTAACATTTAAATACAGTTCAGAATAACTACATTCTACTTATTCGTGATACTTTGATTCCTTGGGTATGGGACTCTGCTTTCTGTCTAAAGAGCTCTTGCACATTTTTATAACTACTGCCAGTTTCCACTCAAATGTGACTGCCTGTCTGCACAGGGTAAGCACCTGTGCGCGAACGTATGTGTGTGCATGTTTTACATACGCGCTGCCTTATGCTGCCGTAAATGGGTTTGTGGATTGCAAAGTGGGTCCCATAAATCATTAATTAACGATAATACAAATATGAATAATGCAGGAGACAGAAGGGCAAGTGTCACCACTCCGTCTTCGACACCATCTTGGATGCTTGGATAAGCAATGTGCCCACAACAGCCTTCCCTGCCAAGAGCACCATTACATACAGAAATGCTGAGGAATCACAAAGAGGTTGCAGTACATTCCATGGGAAATGGAAGGACTTTATCAACAGTATGCTAACGCAGAGATTTAACTCTTTTAATCTTTCTGTCCATTCAAACTCCCCAGTTCCTGTTTCCTCAAAAGTGGTCCATGGAATCGGGAGATAGTGCTGCATCCTGCTGTTAGAAACTGAACTGCAACTTGCGCGCTACTCACAAGTTCATAGAAGGAGTTGTCCAGTCTTATCTTTATTAACTGTGAATTTATCTCTCTTCCCAGATACAATGTTGAGAGACAAGGTGAGCTGGAGGGGGTCATTCCTGCTGTACAAGGATCAAACGCCATAAACGCCCCAGAGTGTGACTGTGTTTCGCCTGTACTCTTTTAATTGCCCCCGTTAAAACACACATTAAACACGCAATCCCCGTGACCAAAGGTAAGAGGGAGTTTGGGTGTAAGCAAGCAATCACTCGATAAGACAACAGCATTTCAAAACACCATAAATTAATTCCCTAGGCTAATTTCCCTAAGAGCAATGGAGATAATAAATCTCATTGTTGGCGTTAAGGGTGACTGAAGAATCTGCTTCATGTGCCTGCCAATATGCTACCGGAGCAATGCCACAGAACTGAGGCTTGCTGGCTTCTTCCACAGGGGAAGAAAAAAGAAAACAGTAGACATGTGAAAACGTGCTGCTGTTTCTGCTGCTGGGGCAGGTTACTTTTACGAAGGAGGAAGAGGAAGGAAAATAAAGAAGGAAACAAAGAAAAACAGGAAAAAGGTTCCACCAAATCAATTCATTCAATGAAACCAAGCGGGGAAATTGCACATGGCAGACCGCGGGACATACCCTAAAAACTGGGACAGAAAATCATCCTTGAAGGCACAAGACATAAATCTAAATTACTGCGGAGTAATGATTCAAGAGGAATGGGTCAGAAGGAGAATTTCAGGACACATACTGTCCTTGATCCTTGTCTGGAACTGCCCTGGAAGTTTAACAGAAGACCCTTTACATATCAGAGTTACAGGAGGTCCCTGAAGCCCGTTCACCCTCGCACGTGATGCAGCTCACCACACTCCTCACAAGAGTACAGGACCTTCAAAGCCTCCCAGCTTCACTCCCATGTTTCCAATACACATATACATACAAAATCTCTCCCTTCAACCAAACACTATCATGACTCTATCTGACTTTGCAGAAACAGACCCAAGAGCAGGCTATACTGGTTCACTGTTACTGAAGTTGCTCAGAAATTCTTTTGAGTATTCTTATAGCACACATAAGTGGAGGGCTGGCAGGAGGGCAGAGGCCCAAAAGTAAAGCACAACTTGGAAACAAAAAATAAATGCTTCACAAAAGGGCCCCCAAAAATCTGAAAATTGGTTCAGATGAGTAGACAAGCTATTCAGAGATCTAATCAACCTTTACTTACTATAGCTCCAGAAATTGTGTTAAAGTTGGGAAGTGGCTTTGAGAAGTCCCCCCATCCAGCCCTACACCCCAGTGCACGCACAAACTCTGCTGCTCTGAGCCCACATCAGCAAGGACTTCTGATTTTGAATGGCAGGGTGCTTTTGATTAGATTATTAATAAGGGCTAAACAGCCTGGCATTTCTGGCAAATACTCAGAGGCTCATCCGTGCATAAGTGAATAAATAAAGGAACTCGAAAGGAAAAGCAATATATATTCCATTTGTATATCCATATGTAATATATGCCTACATTTAGGGGCATATATTTCTCTAACCATATTGCACAAATTATATATATTTATTAGATACGCTGTGCTATGTATACATAGCATAATGCACTGAAGATTATTACAAATAATTTAGAAAACTGGCTAGTTTCCCTACTATTTAGCTTACATGGTACAACATATTATATTTTAAATACCATGGAAGCTGGCCAACTTTCCAATATTTAAATATCTGTGTTGTATCATCACAAACATTTTACAAGAGAAACATATGGCAAGCTTTGCATTCTTTCCAGATAAGTGATAGCCAGATCCTCTGATACATGAACGATCCCCAGAGAGTCCTGCGTTTTCACTATTTTGGATGCATTGCTTCTGATTTGGAGCCTTTCACTGAATCTTTGTCAACTTGAATGAAGGTTTAGAGATTTCAGAGGCCCAGCTCTAAGGGTGACAAGCGAGTGGTTCAGCAAGGGCATTTAGGCAGCCCATACGTTCAGTTCCAATTGCAAGAATAACACACGTTGCAAAGTCTATACGACGTGACTATTATTTAACTGGGTAGGGGGGAATCCCAAAATGGAAGCCTGAAGAATTTACCCAAGGTATTAAATTGCTTTCCAACAGGGAAGTTAATTAATTTTCGAAGGAAGGAGATGCATCCTAGAAAATCATTAATTTCAAATGAAATTAATTTTCCTGTGAGGGTGAGCCTAATAGAACAAATAAAGGCTTTGATTCCTCATTTATGCTCCCACCTCTGTGCCGGCAACCCGCCAGCAGCTCCCTCCACTTGTCTCCAAAGAACAAGGGCATGCGAGCACAAGAGAGAGTGGACAAGGTGCTCCTCACAAGAGCCCTCTCTTCTGAGGACACACGGACTGGACAGCTGGCAGCTGCACAGGCTGGACTTGATTGTGCGTGACACATTTTTGAAGAACTTTTGAACCCTTTAACTTTCATAAAGAGCTGAATCCGGGATTACCCAGCAGTGAGGGAAGAAGCGGGACTGCCAAATTGTGACTGACAAAGGGATGAGTCAGGTATGGCGTATGACAGAAGGATGCGAGGGGGTCAACAATTGAAATGTATCAAAGAACTAAGGTAGGAAAAAGATGACCTGCAAACACGAATTCGAGGTCATTTTGGAATTTCCACAAAGACCAAGATGCCAATTAGCATAGGAGTCGCCGCACGCTCAGCCTCGGTAGTTTTCTCCTTATCGCAGGAAGGAAGAGCGTATTTGAAGATGTAAGAATGTCAGACAATAGAGAGGCGATTCCATAACTGGAACCTCACCAAGTTCAGAGGGAGGACAAAAGTGCTCTCTAACGTTAATTATATCCATCTGCAGGGTAAACAACGCAGAGCTGCCAGTCTCACACACGTATGCAGCATGCTCCCCGATACCAACACAACCAGGAATCCAAGCACAAACTTCCCAGTTCACTGGATTTTAATTTCATGGCTGCCTCCACATCTTTTGTTCATTAGTTTTAGTAATAATAATAATGCTTCATAACAGAGCTAGAGTTCCAAAATCGGTTTAGATGCAGGACTTATTTGAACTTACCTGCAGTAGTAATGTTTTGCCTATAAGACCACCACCATTACCCAAGTATTTTCCATCAGAATTCTCCATTTGTGCACAAAAATGACCTATTTAGAAGTTTAATTGTGTTTCTGAGGGTGGATTTTAATGCTTAAGGAGGGAAGAGATGGGAAGAGAAGGGAAGGCCATAAGTGTAACTGCTGTATCCATCCATCTGCAGGACACAAGTGATTAACTGAGCCTAAGACCCTGGGTCCTTTGAGTTTTCACTCGGGAGGACAAGTCAAATAAGCAGAATTTGGCAGAGCAACGAAGGCCACAGAAAAACACAGATCCTTGGTACCCCTCTCCTTCTGATAAGGAATGAAGCTATATAATTCAGGCCTGACACTTTATAAATCACTCTGGTATCTACCTTAATATAAAACTAACCTCGGATTCTATTCACAGGGGTTTCAGTCAGGCTGAGAAGCAATTACCACGGAGGACTGCAACACATCTTTAAGTATATTAAACCCCATGGCAGAGGTCTAGCAAAACCCCACTGAAAGATGTATCACAGTTTTAAAGACTTGGAGAGGGGGAAGCAACCAACTAAAAGAATTTGAAATAGCCTTTCCTACAGCATTAAAGCTCACTCACAGGAATAAAAAGTTCACAATATCTGGCACTGCACCATGCCTGCAGAGATACAAAATGGAACACTTTGCTCAGGACCAAGGAAAGGATTTAATCTGTCTGAAGAAAAAAAAAAATTGCAATGAAACATGAAAGGGAAAGCGTACCTCCTCAAAGAATACTTTTTGCATATACCAAATTCACCCCATTTGGCTCACTGAATCTCTCCTACACGACTGGAGAGCCCACCAGAAGAATGCTGTACACCTGTTGGAAGCACACAGTTTTCAGCCCACACAGTTATGTCTTTAAACATGGTTTCACCCTGCATCATCTGCAGCAGTGAGACAGATGACACCTGGTATTACAGCTGCTTGCTGCTTTCCATCTGCAGTCATCAGGGCGCTCATCTGCTGCAAGTATCAGCGTTAAGATGCTGCAGCTCTACAGTCAACTGAGCTAAGGTCCAGTTAGGACGACAGGATGGGATTCCCTCTGCTCGCAGACTCCCAGCTCTTTTTTCCTAAGGGACAGGATCCTGAAGGCAGCAATTCTAAGGACAGGGGAGCGATTAAGAGAAGTCTCTCCACAGTGCAGCTAGCAGGCACAGTAACTCCCGGTCCATAGGGAACACCCTTTTTCTGTAACAGATTCTGTTCAGAGGAAGTCACTGTCGGTATTGATTTATATATCACTAGCACCTTGAACCTTCAGCTGATGTCAAAACTTACTGCACTGGGTGTTACACAAACCTGCAGGGAGGTGCAAAGGACACAAGTGGAAAAAGAGGAGCAGAAGCATGACAGGTAACTGGCAGAGAGATACCCAGAGCAAGTACGACATGGAGCAGGACAGCTCGTTACTCATGTTTACCCACGCTCAATCCCCCGGTGGGATCACAGCTGTCAAGGTGGGAAACATGTGCACCGATGTTGGATTGCCGTGAGGTTAACAGGTTTGGGTTACAACTGGCAGCAGCTAGTATAGTACAAGTTGTGGAAGGGCCTTTATCTATAAAGTCCTCCAGAATTGATTTAAGAGAAACTAAATTTAGAATACGCGATAATGATCTCAAACACAAGTTGTCACTTCCTGGTTCTGCTAACTTGGACTGAGCACACACAAACCAAACGATATTGCGAATGGCTGGGCAGTACAGCGAACAATACGGCGAACAATACCACAGCGAGATAATGAGGTTTCCAACTCTGTTTTGTATGCGCTATAGGTTCGTATGAGTGCACAGCTGGTACCCTTCTGGTCATCAGCGAAACAAAGAACGAGTAACCCCACTGACTTCAATAAAATTCTGCTGATGCACAAGACAGTGGCACAAAGTTTGAAGAATCTCAGTTCCTGGGAGATGCTGGTACACTGGTCTACACACTTTGAAGAATTCTTTTTTCCTTTTCTAATAACCACAGTGTAAATTGATGAATGTTCCAGGTGTAAGGTGAAACTTATCCTGAGCACCTGTAATAGCTGACTAGAAATAGTATGTACTGGACTTAAAAGAACAACATTTAAGTGGAGCACAACAGGGAAAGAGGTCCGACAACTTAAAGGGAGAAGGGTAAAGAAAGGAGAAATGCATTTGTATGCTGTTAACTAAATATCAGTGCTTTTCACCTAAGTTGCCTAAATCAAAACACCAAAGAATTATCGTCTTAGCATGCCATAAACCTTATCATCAGCATCAAACACTCTATTGACTGAAACAAACCATAAAACACACATCTGATTTTGGAAAGCATTCTAATAACTACTTATAAACATTCTTTTAACCACTACATTCACTGTCAAAGGTTTCAGTTTGTAACACGCCTGAATGTCAGACCTAAAAGACTACAAGTCACATTTGCAACTTATGGGATACCTAATTTAAGCGGCAGCTGTATCTCTCTGTTCTCATGAATTGCATTTCAACCAAACAAATGTATAACGGCATCTGCAAGGGTAGAAATCTAACCTATAGGTGCTGTATTGCCAGGTTCCTTTGAGAATAACGTAATAAAATAACACTGGAATGGTTGGCCTCGTCCTCAAATCTTGCATAGCTATTACCTTTCCATAACATTTCACAAAAGAAAAAGAGAACTGTTAAAGCTCAGCAGAGAAGTCTGGGGCAGAAATAGCAGCAGACGTTGTTTAATAATGCACATCTTCACAAATATACATTAGTTTCCTGCAGGAAGTGAGAATGTGTTTGCACAGAGATCAAACAAAGTGGAAACAGAATTTAGAGAAGGGAATTTGCTCAGTCCGATCAAAAAAACCCTTCATCTTTGTGACATAAGCCACGTTTGCTCTAGTAACCACTGCGCACCAGGACCACCAGAATCGCAGTTCTGGGAGACCTGGGGCTGCCTGGGGCTGCCCCATTATCCCCGAGCTGGGGCACCGACCTGGCTCTGCTGCAGAGAACTGGACGTGGGGCCAAGCGCTGGGGCTTTTTCTCGATCCACTCTCCCAGCAGCCCTGCTAATCAGGGACAGCCCTAATAAGTTTCATGCTACCTGATAACAAGCTACTGTTGATATGGTTGCAGCCCATTTTCTTAAGGGGCTTGTTAGAAACAGCCTTACACGCAGTGTAGCTTCCCTAATCCTTCCACCTTCCCCAAAGGGTCGGGTTTATTTCCTAAGCCACCTAAGTATCGCAGGCCAGGTTCACCAACTGCCTGAGAAATTAGGCAAGTTTCAATGTTTTTGTTCTTTTCCCAGGGAGATATTTTCGCACGGGGGTCACTGAACGAGCATCGTCGTCCCCTCCATCCCCCACGCCCCCCAAACCCTCGGGGTTTCTGGGAACCCAACTGCAAATGACACTACCAGCTGAGACGTAATGGGTGTTGGAGCAGCGGCCGCTTCCTGCCTAGCAGGAACCGAATGCACAGGAATGTGGGAAGACTCCAGCGAGCCTCCTTAAGCAGCCAGAGTGGGCTGGGAACTAGAGAAGAGATAAGGGATGCCCTTTCCTCCTCCACCCACTGCAGCAGATAAGCATCATATGCCTCAGACATCTTGTCCACTGATCTGGGCTTTTCAACCTCGTCTCAGTATCTCTGACTCTACCTTCCTTCCTCCGCTGCGAGCACACCCCCTGCTTAATGAGCCAGTCCACCCAGAGGGCAGATAAACGCAGCCCGGTGACCGCAGAGTGACGGGCGAGGGGTGTGGAAGGGCTTTGCACCAGGAGACACCTGTCTCTTCCGGGGAAGGGACACGGATAAGAGACTTAGGCTCCACAGAAAGCAAACCTCTGTGTTTGAGGAGACAGGTGTGCTCTGACAGACGGAGTCAGAGGCTGTTTATTCAGGCACCATCCACAGGCTAGGCTCTAAAAGCAATTGATTTATAGCCTGTTTGGAAAGCAGCACAACCGCATACAAATAAAAAGTTAAGATTGCCATGAAATCACAAGACCTTGCTCAGCATATCGCAGCGACGTGCCACTGCCCGGTCAGATGGGTGAGAGAGGCTGAACGGAGAAGGGACGGAGAGGCAAGAGCCCGTGCTGGGTAGTGCTGGGACGCCTTCCTGTCACCAGAGCTGTGCCCGAGGGAGAGACAAGCACCAATTCCATCAGTTTGCAGCCTGGGCTGACAATACAGAACAGGGGCCAGAGGGCAAACAAGGAGGCCCTAAGATAAAAGCGTGCAGGAGTAGAAAAAGCTGATCACAGATTGCACATCTTCTGTCTCTGGACGGAGGGCACTAAATAACTGACTGTTCTGCCTTGCAAACTCACAGGCTTCAGGCCAAGATAACGGCAGTAAGGCAGGCTGCATGTCAGTCCGGAGCATCCCACGATGCTGAGACAGAAGGCAGCAGCCGGTTAGGCAGCAGGGGAATTTAGGGCCAGCAGGAGCTAAAGATAAAGGAGTAAAATTCGTAGAAAATGGATCTGTGGAACTTTGGGTTGTGTGTGCAAAAAGAAATAACCTTTCCACCTATCCACCTTGCCACCAGCCACCCCCAGTAAAAATAATTCCAGAGTCAGGTGAGATTAAACAACACTAAATGTATCTGCAGATTCAGAGGACCAGAAAGCCAGTGCTTTTTACGCTCTTTTAAAGTTTACTTGTTACTTATTTAGGTGTTTACCGGGGAGATTGTGCAAACGAAAGAATTTTGAGTCCCTGGCTTATCGTTAGCCCTGCTGCAGGAGCCAGAAGATAAGAGCAGGCGGGACTGGTCCCAGCGAAAAGGCTCAGCTCTGGCACTGCAGTTTTCCTTGTGAAGAATTTCATGAAACTAGGGAATGCTGCATTGGTTTGGAAGGCAAAACAAAGAACAGATTCGGTTTTCCTTTCGATGAGAGGATTTTGTTTTAATATTAACCTTCCACTTTCTCCCTTGCTTAAGCCTTCCTAGCAGAGAAGGTATAGCATTTCAACCCAAGCCCTCAACTACTTTGGTCTTCAAAGTTTCATTATGACTAAGGTGGAAAAAAAAACAACACAGCAATCTTCTGGATGCTGCCTGGTTTTTACCATGCCTTGCCTTGCTCTTACCATCCCTTGTTTTGAACATTCAGCATGTTCTGAAATGATCACCCAAACTTGTGAATTTCTCCTGGTTTAGGTTTCATCTGATATAAAATCAGAAGAGTTGAAAAATTATTAAAGAGGTGGGTCTTGGGAGCTTTCTAATTCAGTTTTGTACAGCCAACTTCAAAGAAAGGCAGTAAAAAGACAATTCTTATCTGAGCCAGTCCTTCCCGTCTGCTATACGAGCTGATGCTGAGCAGTTCTCTGACGACACAACGAACTATTCAGCTCTGCATTGGTACCCCCAGAGCTCTCCTCTGAGCAAAACCCAGACCCTTCCAGGACCAGCCACACCTTGGTCCTGTTACAAATTCAGTAATGTGTTTGTATTTCTGCAAAGGGGGCTCACTTACCACTGACTGCCCACTTGCAGCACCGCCTTGAGAACGAGGGCAGGCAGCAGTCTAGATGACAGTGGCGTTCTGCTGTCTCTGCCTGCCCCCCAGCCCTCCCCAGACACATGCACACCCCCTCCTTTGTCAGCCTCTCATTTGGCTGTGATTGACAGACTCCTGAATTATGAAAAGGTAGAAAGAGCTTTGGTGAAGCGCAGAGGTATTTTTATCACAGTTTGTGTCTCTCTTTCCCCGCATCATATATATCAGAGCAAGAATGCTTTTACACAAGGAAAAAAAAAATCTATAGAGTCCTCGAAGGAACAGTTTTTATACTCCTCTCAGCATTCTGTCCTCAGTCTAGCTCCCTTTTCAATGGGCTGCTGGCTCCTAGCTGTCTGCTGATAGGAAGGATTAGCTACAGAAATGGCATAGGGATAGAGTCAAAACCAGGGGGGAGCGCAGACCTCCAGCCCACCCAAGCAATTTGCTTGCATGCAAGCACATTGCCCCTAAAGAAGCTGCAGGTGCTGCAATACTGTCTTTCACTGGCTGCGCCATCCCCCCAAAAGCCAAGAGCCGAGTATCCATAAAAGGCTGAAAGGGGTTAAAAACAATAAAATACTGAAGTTATCAATGCATGCTTCCCTCCTTTCCCAACATTTTTAGTTTTAGACGCTATGTTCCCATGCTGTTCTTTGCAAACATGGACAGGCATTTTAATCTGTTTTCACAGTACACGTTGAGAGACAGAGTTTTCAGACTCAGTTGCAAAGCCAGACTTTGTAATCTGGGTTAGTCATTATTCCTGAAGTGCTGAGTATTCACCCCATTGTCTTCCAAGGGAAGCGTGCACATCTTAGAAGCCAGGTTACTTTCCCTGAGATGCACAAAATGAACTTCGGTTACATTTTAGGCACCAACAATGTTGCATAACCCAATCATTTGTCCAGGTTGGTTAAAAACAAGCAATGAACAGACACCAAATATCAGGAGTTTTGAAATGGAATCTGAAGATTGGGCAACGCTTCTACTACACGATCAAACTCTCCCGTGTTATCTAACATTTCTCCTTCACCCTTCAGTATCCTCTTCTATCTCTTATCACAAGCAGCCATGTGTAAACCTTCCTGAAAGAGAGAAAAGCTTCAAATCCTCCACTAACCTCCCCACCCATTGAAAACTTTAATCCTCATGACTTCTGTTTGTGTCTTCAGAAATACATACCGTCTTGAGCTGAGCAACTTCTCAGCTGAGAATGGAATCTGTGATTCCATTAAACAGAAGCAAAACTGATTTTATAGAAACAAGAGCTATTATCATTAGGTTCACGGAAGGACACCCAGTAAGAAGGGAAAAAAAAGCGCATGTTCAACAACAAATACTCAGTGCTCAAGCTGTCAGACTCCATCTATTCCTTCTGCCCACAGGTAAACAAATTATTGCAAGCATGGCCTGAGGTCCTTCCTAGAAGGACCTTCAAGTGCTGTCAGCAAACTGTGTGGGTACTGAACCCTGTGTAAATATCCTGAATTCTGAATTGAGACTGTCTACAAGGAAGATAGGGGCATCAGATCTAAGGAGTGCCCTGGACTCAAGTCCAGTGCAAATATCTGCAGTAGAACCTCATCTTGACTTCTTAATTTTGTAATTATTTGCACCTCCTGCACAGATATCTGTATTTAAACAGGCCTAAAATAACACAAAGAGAAAATTAGAGGAAAGCCACTTCTCTTCATTCTTTGCTGCAGCCAAAACTCAGCTGACCAGCTTCTCTCTACTTCAGCCAGGCGTTTCCCTACCTTTTATCCCCCACCCACTCAGCCACACGAAGAAACAGAGCCCCGTGACAAAGGCTCCAGAGTTAGTGGGAGAGGCAGTTGGCTGTTCTCATAATAGGATACACAGCAAATAGAAACGGTACCTCAGGTCATACCCCTGAGAAGCAGAAGCTGAACGAGGTTCCTCTGCATCCCCAGGAACTGGAACAGGAGGCAGGTAGGATCACAGACTCCTGAGGTTCACACTTTCCTCAGGGCAAAGTGGTATCAGCTGTGTATAACAAGCGTTTTACTACTTACACAGCACATGCTCTGGTTTGGAGGTGCTTTCAGTCTGGCTTAGTTTACCCTGGGCTGAGAGATAATTATTTAGAAGCTGGGCAATGGATTTACTCATTGGGCAGTGTATCTGCTTTGGTCTGAGAACAAAAAAAAAGATCATCCAGGTGCTGACAGTCCTCTGGTGCCTTCCCACAACGGTTCCACATTCACCAGGAGAAGAATACAAATGCATCTGACAAACAGAATTATAGGATATTCTTCCTGATGCACAAGAAAATACAGAAACAGCACCATAAGCACGGTATTTCTATCAGGTGACCAGAGACAAATCACTAATAATGTTTCCAAGTCACACATTAAGTCACTAGCGAAGCCAGGGACAGAACTTTTTTGATGGCACAAGACAGTTCCTTCTCTCCCTGCTGACTTTTCTGCACTTCAGACATTTTTTAAAAAAAAAAAAAAAAAAAAAAAAGTTTGGAATAGTTTCACCTGTCTGTCACGGTTCCTACCTTTTTAACGAGACCCTCCAAAATGCTTTGAAAGAGATCTCTGACACCAAACGCATGCAGCAGAAGGAGCTGGTATCCCTGGTAAACCTGCGATACCCCATTCATCACTCAAACCTTTATGATGCTTGCTCTGTTACACACCTACTGCTTTTCAAAGCTTCAGTCTCCACTGTTGAATCAGCTCTCCCTGTGCAATCCAAATACAAAACAATTTTTCATTTGACAGAATTATGTGGGGGAAAGAGCTTCCAAAAGGGCACTTACATGCCCCATTTCTGCTAGAGAACTATAGGGCTTAGGAGCTTAGACCTTTGAAATTCTCTCTTGGGTCCTGCACAACAGTCATTGTATATACACTGTGAGGTTTCATATTTATTTCCCAGCAGTGTAAAAAGTCATCTTCTCACCCGTTTTAAGTACATGAGCACAAGTAGGCCAAGGCCCGCCTTCCTGTTTTAAGAAGTGAAAGCGCTAGGGCAGACTGCCAGAGGACTTAATATAGTCTTAGATCTAAATTTAACAACAATAACATGGCTCCAGTCTGACCCTACAAAGAAAAGTTTGGGGGAAAAAAAAAAAAAAAAGCAATTCTTCACAAATTAAGAAAACAATAAAGGTCCCTTTCAAGTGTCAAGGAATATTCTTAGCCAGCCTACAACACCTAAATCAAGAGAGAGGTTGTTAAAATGGCATAATACCAGGAAATTCGCCTACAGGGTCTACTTCCTCCTTGGAGACTACGGCCTAGAGTGCCGGAGTCAGTGTGCTTGCGATGGGGGAGGCGGGAGGGAGCAACAAGGCTCCGACTAAAGTGACTATAACAAAAAGCCAAAGCTGGATATCAACACCGCAGTCTCGAGATCTAAGATGATACAACCAGCCTTCCTGGCCCGAGATTCCGAGTCACATCAATAGCCTCTTTAATCCTTTCCCACCCAACATTTCCTGACACTGACTGTAGAAGTCAACAAGTTCAAACCCAGCACAGAAAATTAGCACTTGCACACAATACAGCCAAGTGATAATGCGCCTGTATTTATAGCACAGAGGCAGCCCCCTCAGAGGAGTTATTAAAGATCCTGGTGGGAAGAAAACACAACTAGAAGAAAGTTATTCAAGTAAGTTAAAGATACACCTGAACCCTCCCTTCCTCTCCCACCCCTCTCTGAGGTCATAACATCACAATATAGTCTCCTAAGCGAAGGACGTTCCTCCGGGACACACTGATAGGGAAAGTGTGAACAACAAAAGCCCATTGTTAGCAGGGAGCGTTGGTGCCACTTAGACCCTCGTTAAGTTCCCTGGGGGGATGTGGTTTGCGTTATGCAGGCTTAAAAATAAAAGGCACTAGGACAAGGGACAAACAAATAATGAAGTCATTTCCATCTACCTAAAGCAGCAAGGGGGTTGCCAAGCAGGGTAACCGGTTATTGCTGGGTGTTAGCAGCATCTCCACCCTGGGACTCCCACCTCCTCTATTCCACACTTCCACTCCAAAGAATTTCACGTTGACTTACTTGATGAGTGCAACTCTGACCCAGAATTAGATGTGGATGACTCCCTCAGACCAATGCCACTTCTTAAAACATCCCTTGTATCCTGAGATTTTCCTTCTAATGCCAAAATCAGCTCAACTGCTTGGGAGTCTAGTGATCCTCCCTGGAACGGGAATATGCTTCTTAAAAGGGTTCTGAGGTTTTCACTGGGCATTCCTTCTTTGGTCAAGAAAGACTTTTACAGGAATACTGCAGCTGCAAATTGCAGTTGATTTGCCTTCCCTTGAATTACAATTCCTGAGCTATAAGGACGAGCAGTTATACCACCTAACAACATTCCAGCTACAGCACCTGAAATTTGCATGAATGACAAATGCTGTAACTCTCTGCACTGCCGAGCTGCTCTACTGATTCTTTCCCATTCACCTGCAGGAGAATTTTCCATCAAACCCAACAACGCGTTGACAAAGTGCTCAGAGTCACCGTGAGTCCCAATTGAAGCAGCTGTGTTTGCAGCTGACAAGGTGCATTAATCCAACACCAGCATCTCCTCCTGGATCAAATGCTCTGAACTAACAGCGTGACCGCGTTCTTTTGTGTGAGTGGACTCCACGTTGGGTGTAATGCACTCCCTACGAACTAATCTCACAGTGAAGACAAGCCTTTAGGGCTGTATAGGGTATGACTGTAGCTGACCAGGACAGTCCTCATTACCCTCCATAAATGCACAGCAGCTGTTAAATTAATTTAGCTTGCTGGAGGTTCGTCCAATAAAGGTAAAGCTTGGGTAGCACTGAATCCACATACCCACCTTCACATCATGCATACCTCTGGCAGCCTGAGAAGAAGCATTTCTGCATTTGCAGTGATTAGTAAATGCCTAAGCAGAGGAAAATAAAGATGTCACAAATTCTTCTTTGGCACTTGCTCAAGTTACAGTGAGTGCTGCTTCAGTTCCTATCAGTAGCAGCCTCATGAAGCGCACCATCATGAGTTTCCTCCTAGTTCTGGCTTTATTAAGCTGTGGAACCTGTAATGCCACTGGAAGCTATGCACCTGTTGAAAGGAGGTGCATCAATACTATGTATGCGACTCCTTTCCTGCATCTCAATCTTTGGCATGGGTTGCCAACCAAAATCCTCCCTCAAGTGTACATTGAGGGCTGGGAAACCTCAACCACAGTCGCTTGCATTGATATGCCCTGAAGTTGTGAACACCAGAAATATGAAACGATGCTTTCCTGCAGATGCTGTTCTTCCCACTCCAGGCTTACCTTCTCCCAGTCAGGGAAGAAGAGATAGTAATATTTGTGTCTGGAGCATTCAAACAAAAACCCACCAGTCTGGAGAGCTGAACAACACCCTCCTACTTCAATTCAATACTGGTTGTTCTTCCCTCCTGCACTTTGCATGCTCTAAAGCTGGAGACAGGATTTGGCTCCTACCCCGAGACAAAACGTAAACTTATCCCCACCCAGCAGGGCACCTAAACAGGCAACACAGGAACACGGCTTCCTTAGTTAACTCACAATTCACTTGTACGTATGTGCAAAAAGCATTTGGAAGAATCATCTCCTTTCCAATAGCAAATCTTACTTGCAGTTCCATTTTGATGACCCTCGACATGATCAGCTCATGTGCTTAATAAACCAGTAAAAAAGCAAGACTTCGAACCCCACGCATTGATTAAAAGTTGCCCTTCGATGTCAGTGGAGGCAGCACTCAAAATGTTCTTTCAAACTTCGATTCCTTACAATCTTGGTGTGCCTGCAGTCATGTGATTACACAAGGCTGTCAAATCTCATTCAGGAAAAAAAAAAAAAAAAAAAAAAACGTCTCTAATCCTCATGGTTTCAGGGGACAGTCTGAAGACATAAGACCCAGGAGGAGGAAAAATCAGAAAGCAAATGTAAAAAAATATATATGTGTGTCTTTAGATTTTTTTTTTAATCTCATCATTTTTAAGCCAGTCTCCATTTTAGAAGGCCTGATTCATGTTTTCAAAGGCTTGTGGTTTTCGACACCGCGAGGCTGAAATGCCGAAATGGCCCGCTGAATGCTTGTGTGTCTAAGCTAGCTGTTGGCTGAGGCTACAGCTGGAAAGTTTCTGCGTGTCAGTTCTGCTGGTAGTCAGTGCACAGCTCGGTGCCTAGACTGTGGGCCCACGCTGGAAGCGGTCACTTTGCAGTACAGCATGCATGCTGTTTTCCCACTCATCTGCCTTTAAAACAAAATAAAATGAACATTCGCCACAACTGAATATTTGTGAAGCTTATTTAACATTTGATTTCAGTCCAATCACAAACCACCGGCAAATCCCACATGCCATGCCTGTTTGCATCTGACTTATGATTGCATATTTTAACATGTGGTTATTTGTAGCCATAACTGATTATCAGTAATCATGAGAAAGTCACCCACTTCAGTCCTGAAATAAAATCATAGAAAGTAGCTGTTCTACCCCAAAATACTCCTCTTTTTTCCCACCAGCAAGTATCCTCCATAGGAAAGCAACAATGCTTGTACAAAGAGTTCCCTGTAATAAAGGCCTACCATAAAGACACACGGCAGACTGAAACTATTCTCAGCTCTGTTTCATCTCCAAAATGCTTGGTGATCCACAGTGATTCATTTATTTTTCCCTCTCCCTCAGTTTCTCCATCTATAAAACAGTATTTATTTTCACCTTGGGTGGGCTGAGAAATAGAGTTCTAGGGCACTTCAGTATGCAAATAAAATATTTATATGTGCTAAGTATTATTTCATTTACTATTATAGTAGTACGAGCAGCTGTGTTGGGATTAAGTCTGCATAGCAATTTTCAATTAGTGGAGATTTCATAACGTGAGAACACCACACTGGGTAATCACTGCCTTTATACAACCTATTACTGTAACAAAGACCGAAGGTTTGTTTTGCATTTACACTAAGGCTCCTTTATAAATTCTGGCAGTAAAGAAAAGAAAAAAAAAAAAAAAAGATTTAAAGTGTATGCAATACTTCAAGTCTCTCTGGTACTACCTGTAACGAGATTTTAGCAGGAACGCAAATTGGGCTCTGAACTTTTGACTAGTTCACAGTAACTGCGTTGAGGAGATGTGGAAATGGAAGAGATTAAAGCTGGCTGCTGGCTGGGAACGGAGTTGGGCCTTTAACGGTTCCTTTAAGTAACAAATGGCTTGCTTCCACCCATCAGAGTTTGAGTGCCTAAAATGAACTTCTCAGAGACAATGTGCTCCTTTAATAAATTAATTGTAGTTATGTTCTTACACCTGACAGCCCTTTTCTGCCTAGCCGTACTGACAAACACCATCAGGCTTTGCAAACTCTCTGTCTGGCATCCATATAGATTTCCAAAGCTCTTACACAAATTTAGCAGAAATTTTGAGTGCAGAAGCTTGGACAACACTGCTGAGCTCCTCTGAACCCTGCGCAAAAGGTCATTCCCTGCAGACACCTGTCAAGGGAGACACGATGAAAGCCTCTGCGCAGGCCCTCTGTGCGTACTGGCCACTAATGGCCACATCGGCAGCTACGCGAGGGGATATATGCAGGGACTTCAGGGAGAGGCATTGTTTTATCTTTAGTTATGTGGTCATTTCATTTGGAAAGAAGCCTCTGAATTTTGAGGTGCATTTTCTAAGTGAGTGGAGCCTTCTGCAGTTTTGCAGTCAGCAACATGGCAGCTATAAAGAGCACTCCGGGGCGGTTCACGGCTCCCATCAGTTCCGGACACGAGGATCAAATGGGCCACACAATGAAATACATTTGCTAAGGAAATTGGCACCGCTAAAAAAGAAACACTCTGCGGAGAGCCAAGTAACATCTAAGGCTCCTTAACCCAATTAGCTAAACACTCTGCTGCTGCTAAAAAAAATAAATAAAAAACACTTCGTGAAATTGAGATGAGTGAGTTTGGGATGGAAAGTGAGTATCTTGATAAAGTGTTGGTATCTTCGCCTGCCAGAGCTATTAGCCAAGAGTCTGCCGAGTCTAGACAAAGGTTTGATTTTGAATTGAAAGGGGAATCATTTGCACAGAGTAAAGCAATTTAGGTTTTGAAAAACAACCATGAATTTTTAACTATTAACCCAAAAGACAGACAAAGAGCCTCTGCAGGCACATAAGGCTTTTAAATATTACCCACTGCCACTGGAGGTCGTTGAGATTGGAGTGATTTTAAGATCAGAGAGCTTCATTAGGCCAAAACATTTAATGTACCCAAGGGCTGGAAGGAAGAGATGAGATTGGTGGGGCTAGCACTGAGAAGGGAATACTTCGTATTCACATCAGTCGCTGAAATCATTGGTTCTGCTCCGTATGATACTAACAAGGAGCAGCTGACAGTCATGAATCGCAGGAGAGGTGATAAGCACAAAGTACCAGATTGTCCCTGTTCCCTGCGTGACTGCGCAGGAGACAGGGATCAGGAAACTTGTTGCTTTATTTGAGCCTCTGAGTGGATTCTAGATATGAAATTATTTCCCATGCTTCTTCCTCACTAGGTTGGTTTCAAACAGCAGCAAGGGCTGACTGGGGTTAAAGACCCCCCACTCCAGCTCAGCCTGGACTCAGTGGAAGTGATGACCTGGCAGGGTTCCTCTGCTCTCAGACACCTTGAGGGGGAGAGGAAGGCAGGAGGAGGCCTTTGCATCTCTGACACAGGCACTGCTCAGGCTGCAGGCTGGGTGGACTGACTGCTGGAAAAGCTGGAGAGACTTTTTACAAGGGCATGTAGTGACAGGACAAGGGGTAACGGCTTTAAACTGAACGAGGGTAGGTTTAGATTAGATAAGAGCAAGAAATTCTTTCCTCTGAGGGCGGTGAGGCATTGGCCCAGGCTGCCCAGAGGAGCTGTGGCTGCCCCATCCCTGGAGGTGCCCAAGGCCAGGCTGGCTGGGGCTGGGGACAGCCTGGGGTGGTAGGAGGTGTCCCTGCCGTGACAGGGGGGCTGGAACTGGATGGGTTTTGAGGTCCTTTCCAGCACAAACCGTTCCATCATTTTATGATGCTAAATCCTGTTCTTCCTGCAGAGAATTCCAGCAGGAACTGCGACTCTTCTGGAACAGCATCTTCACCATGTTCTGTGAGCAGGAGAGAAAACTACTTTCTACAAGGCAGAGCTCTGCAAACAGAACAAATGCAAGGCAATAATAACCTAGCCCAGGAGGTGCACCTGGGACGCAGAGAAGCACCAGTCCCTGCCTCAGCATCAAACATGCATGGAGGGCTCTGGCTGCTGTCAGATCTGTTACCCACACTCAGCAGCACACCCAGTCACCGCTGCGAAGAGGGGTCCCTGACCCCAAAATGCCAGACGGGGTGGGTTAGGCAATGTGGGTCCTCTCCGAGGTTTTGCGTCTGAGGAAGCCAAACGAGGAAGGGCTCCGTCCCGACCTCCCACGCTGTATGCCACAGCCATGTCAGCCTGTAAAATTAGCACATGGCCTTTTGAAAGAGGGGTTGTTTTCTTTCAAGCCCCCCAGCAAAATGTTATAGGAGGCTGCAGGTGAGAGCAGGACACGGAATAATGAGAAAACAACAGAATAACAAAGAAACGGTCTCTTTACTTTCCATGGCTCTGTGTCACATAGAGGAGCCTGGAGGCATCTGGTTTGATCCTGGTTCCCTAAAGCAGGGATACGGTTTGACTCCGTTAGTGGTTTAAGAACATCTAATCGCTCTGCGCACTGTCATCAAGTCTCAAAACATCGATCATTTGGCAGCGGGGAAACTGAGGCACTCAACAGGGCAGGGACTTCCCTGATGCCACTCAAGAGGCCACTGCCCCTGCCCACCCCCTCTGTCCACTGTACAACAGTGCCTTCTAGTGGATGGACACCATCTACGCATGGAGAAAGGGGCAGGCAGGAGACTCCATAGAAGAAACCCAAACAAACAAAATTCTATTTAGGGCTAAGCGGCTGTGGGCATGTCTCTTAACTGCCGTCCTCTAGGAATTGTTCTGTGCCGGGCAATTTTGCTGCACATGTTCCAGGCAGATTAATTTGAGACAACAAGGAGTCACCCTGGCCTTTGAGGATCCCTGGTAATCAAGCGTCAGGAAGTCTTCATTTTAGTAGCCACCAGCAGATCAAGCCACATCGTACTCTAAAGGTCACAGCAGTGCAATGGGACAAATATATTTTTCAGAAGGCACAAGGCATTCAGTCTCTGCTTTTGTGTTCTCATGACAATGATTGTAATGACGCAGCTGGAGTGGGAAATGGCCCAGCATAAATCCATCCTGGCAACAATACTTTTGTAACAAAAACTGTAAAAGGAGGCAGGCATGTTTAGGATAAGTTGGAGATAGTAATCTGGTTATTATTCAGAGGCCCCACTTAGACACTCCACTGAGGAGATCCTGATTGTGTCACCTTGGCCCCATACTGCACATATCCTTTGCTGAAGAACAATGTAGACAGGAGTCTCTAGGACCATAAGAAACACTGGGAGATAATTCTCAAAACAGGAAATGACACCACACGGTGTGTCTGCCACAGTCGCTAACGGGGATGCGTTATGCAGCCAAGTAGTTACAATTACAGCTCCTCTGCCGGCCTGAGCTCAGGCAGCGCTGCTGAAGCCAACGATTACAAAGATTTGCACCCATGGAAGGAACTAGAAAAGACACTGCCATGAACGAGGGCAAGGAAGAGCTCTGAAAATTTGGTCTTGAGATGATTAAGCAGTGAAGAGAACATACCTAACCCACAGGGAGTTTTCCTGCACGGTTGTGTAAGTAGCTCATATCCACATCTGGGAAGCCAGAGAAAGCTGGTAAAGGCAAAGCAGTGGTCAGCAGAGAGCTGGTCAGGAACTTACTGATGACGGGGTCTTCTGTTGAAAATGTTCCTTAACCAAACCAGAAACCTTTTCCTCAGAATGCAGTGGTATGGAAAAAACTGTTGTGGAAACAGCATTCTTAGGTTCAAGAGGGAAATTCCACTCAGCAAAACAAACAGAGTAGCTAATAAGTTGCTGCTTTGGAGACTTCTTTAAGGTTTAGCAGACTCAGATTCAGTTTGCCTGCCCCAGCAGAGGACTGGCCTGTTATCTGTTTGGGGGGAGAGCTGAACCTGTTTGTGCCCAAGAAGGCTTTTGCTGATTTGCTAACCTCAGCCAGGGCTTGTCAGCACAGGCACCTGGAGCTTTGATCTCTCACCTTCCAGGTGGCCATCCTGGCCACCAGACTTCGGGCTGTTCCACACCTACATCCCTCCTCTGCAGTTCCGTCCTGACACAAGGAAAAATGGTCCTGTCGGTATTTGGAAGGAGCCTGAGTCACTCTCCTCTCACAATAACACCATCCATACAATTGAAAAGAATCCAGTATGGTTATACCAGGAAAAATGGAAACACCTCTTTTGCTGAGAAGTAGTTGTTGATGGAAAAAGAGTGAAACTGCAAACAAACAAGAACTATATTATTACCCACACCCTAAGGAGAAGGCAGCATACCGTCACAGGGCAGGGTTACAGGGACACACGACATGCCAGCCCCTGGCAGATGCCCCCATGATGGACGTACACCTGGGGCCCAACTCACCAGAGGGCACCAGCGGCTCTGCCAGCAGCACAGGCAAATCTGGCCCCTCCACCCCAGGGGAGCCCCAGCTTACCTGGGGCTACAAATGGCAAAGCTATGCCTCATACCCACCTCCTGAAAGGTCCTGGACCGATCATCATCATAGCAACAAATGAAACGTGCACCAGAAATTAAAATATAATTTGCTGACACACCGCCAGCAGCAGCGTTATGGGGATGTGCTGACATACCAGGAACCTCCCTCCTTCGCGCCTCTGCTGGCCAAAGGTTTTATGTAGACCTCGCTTCAGGCCAAGTCCATGTTTCAAGTCAGATCCTAAAATCTGATTCATCTAATCCAGTGCAGAACTGAACCTCTCTGTCCAGCAGCACTCTTGTACGATTTTGAAGAGCATGGCTGACTGTGCGACCGCAGAGAAGCGCTTTCTAACGTGACCAGGTGATTTTTTATGCTCCTGATGCCTGAGCACAAATCAAGAGCATTTGTGCTCATCAAGCATTCCAAAATCATTCAACTGCCACACCATTCACTCCCCTAACACAGTAACTACAGCCAGTGAACCTTAAGAGCCCATCCTACACAGCTTATGAGCTGCCAGTGTCTCAGCCTGCCAGAACCTCTCCCATGAATCACACAAATCTCCGCGAGGGCTTCCTTTGCAAGTACTCGTTTCTATCGTTTTCATTTCAGCTCATCAGTCTACCAATGGATGTAGTGTAACCCACCTATCTCAGCACAGATCCATAAAGATATGTCTGCTGGTGCAGTTTACATTTAATAAGCTTGTTTAACATCGTTATCACTGCAGCCACACAGAATACGTGCTTTCTATTAAGATGTAAAATTACAAGAAGCTGAGTATTTGTCCAAAATGAGGAGAAAAAAAAATTAATTCCTGCATAACACCTCCAAAAGTCATTAATTTTTGCACTCTTTTTTAGACAATGGGTTAAACCCACGATGGAGAAAGTTTCTCTGTTATTACATTTGGCACTTGTCTATTGCCCTTGGACTAATTCTTGTGGATTTGCATTTTGTGCAGAGTATTGTCAGCTCCTGCTCCTTGGCTGGGTCCACTGTGACACAGAGGAGGTGCTAATCCTCTAGTAATTAGCACCTCATTGGGAGGTCAAGAAGGGGTCATGAAAGTGGGCTTGTTTATTTTTCAGAAGAATTCTGGTTCACTCCTTGTTTTCATTAAGGCTGTGGGATCTTGAGGTGTTCCAGCTCTAAGCACACTGATGCTTTGCAAAGCAAGAATAACATCCACCCTCCCTCTAGGCGTGGGCACCCATCGGAGCAGCTAATCTTCAGAGCAGAAGGGGTCTCAGAAGAGTAAAGCAGCGATGAGTCTCATTTTGACACCCCTAACTCCCATCAGTCTTCACATGATGGGATCCCAATGTATGTGGTTTTCATTTCTGTCCGGGCCTGGTCTTTCTCCAACTTCCTGCATGCAAATAATGTTTGCATAAACTTTGTGTTACACAGCAAATACATTCACTTGGTCATCGTGACTCCTGTTTGTGAGAGCAATGACTTACACAGTGAGCCAAATTTAGGATCCCACAATGTTTTTATATTTTTTTTTGTTTGGTTTGTTTTTTTTTTTTTTTGGTAAAGGAATAGGACAATGTAAAGGAATGGGTCAATCCCACATAATTTAAATAATGAAAGAAAATTCCATTCCCCTTCAAACCAGGCAGCAAGGTCACCTGAGGGGCACAGCAGTCTTTAAAAACACAGCAACTTTAAAAGTTGCTCTCTTTATAAGATCTCTGCCTACTTCCCCAGCTGGTAACCTCTTGTATCTTGGATGAGGAACCCAGGCGTTAACTGATGGCTACCACCTAACTCTCAAGCAGACAAAGCTCTTCTCCAAGTTCTCAAAGTGCCCATGTGCCTTTTTATTGCCTCTAGAATATTCATCGGTAACACAAGGGCCCTAATTTGCTTCCAGTGGCTACCACCATAAACAGAGTTTCATTGGCACCACATACCAGGTCTGTCAGCAAGACAGACCATCCCAAACCTAACAGGAAACCTCCCCACAGCCCATGTGTGTGCGTGTACAAGGTGTGTGTAGAGCTCCTGATGGGTCACTGGGGATCTAGTTGCTGAGAGATGGTTCAGGCAAAGTCAGAGAAAGCCCTGGATCTTTTATGGCAAGAAGTTAGAGTGTCCTGCCCCAAGCCCTTCAGATATATAGCGATACACACATGAAAGCTCAAAAGGATCACTTCAGCCCTGACAATCTTCCTAAAAAGGGTGGTTGCTGGCATTTAGGGGGGCAATATGGTAGTGCAGCAGTGCTGATTTGGAAGTTCATATCCACCATTTATTTACAGCTATTCTACATTTACTGGGTATTCAAAGCAGGGCATTAGGGTAAACTGAACAAACACAAAGGACATGGGAATCCCAGCTGCATTGCGCCTACAGCTCTGCTCTAATCACAGTAACCCTGTCAGGTTATGTGCCGTACTGCAAAAGGGCACTTCGCAGAGGATCCAGGGCATCCAGACATCCCTTCCCTTACCTACAGGATGCTTATGAATGCCAGCAGGAGCTCACAACAAAAGAGATGCTTATTTTCATGCAAAGGCCAGGACAACTGCTTTCTCCGAGGGGTCAGATCCCTTCTCTAAAACTCCCTGTTTGAATACTCCATCTCTACAAATTCCTCGTTTCTCTAGAAACCGCAAGCACTTGCACACTCTTCCACCCAGAGCTGTCTGTCACAACCACTCTCACTCCCACTCCCCCGTCCGTTCTCAAGCTAATCCAAAGAGACTGCAGAGGAAGAAATGCTTGGACTTAAATCAGCACCAGCGATGCCAAGGGAGCCGTTACTGCTAGAATCCACTGTTACTGAGTGGTCTCTATTAAGATCAATGAACCCTTGTGCTAGGCCCAGTACACAAATTATTAGCGAGCAGACACGTTAACTGCAGTGTCTATAATGACATGGTCACTGGTTTCCATCAGGAAAAAATAAAGCCTGGTTAGTATTTCCCACATCTTCAGAGCAAGCTTCCTTGCTATCTATTTGGGAAAATGTTTTTTACATATATACTGTAAAGCACAGACCGACTTTTTAAAAAATACGTATTTGGCCAGTTTTCAAAATTTCAGTATATATGGAATGGTCCAAATATGTTTTCAATATATTTCAACACATTCAGTTGTCATATACAGGCCTGTATATTTTACTTATTAGTAAAACTAGCCAAGTATGTGCTATTTTTCAATATATTTGCTCTATCGCCTCATATATTTTAAAGACATGATTGTGCAGCACATTTTAGGAAAGATATTACAAATGAAAAGAGATCATTTTTCTCTTACAGAAAGGATGTGGTTTGCTAAATCACTTGGAAGGCAGAAGAGAGCCTGAACTGGATTGCTGTGTCACCTGGAACGGACTCTGAATACCATGCCAGGAGAAGAACTGGATCGGAGATTTCTGGAGTGCCCAAATAACCTGTTAGCACACTGCCAGATAGATACGGTACTGGGAAGAGCTTTTAGATGCAAGACTAAGGAGCAGAATAACCTGATCCATCTACTAAAAGCGGAGTTTGGGTTCAAGAAACACGGAAAGATGTATGTTAGAGCTGACATCACCCAATTCTCTTTAAAATTATTAAGTTGGCGTCACAGCGTGACTGATCCAATAAGGACATCTGATGCCAGCACTGTCCAGTGACTTCACAGTCACTTCCAACTCCCACAGACCTCACATTCACTAAGTAGTGAGAAAAGCAGTAACTTGTGCACTAGTGGCAGAGACCTACAAGGAAAAAGGTTGACAGGTTGCAAGGAGAAACATCTCCAGATGTCACAAAGCCCTTTGGTCAACAAACAACTCTGAGTATTTAACCGAGTCTGGAGGAATAAAGAGCTGACCCAGACTGTCATTATACTCTTCAGATTTCCAAAGGGTTGCTAGTCAAGTCAGCAGGTTTAATTAGGTGCAGCAGATCTGTACATCAGTTGCATGAATATACATTCAACCACACTTGGTTTACTCACATCTTGCACTACTGGCACAGGGAAAAGAACAGCACAGGAGAAAAATGACTGGCCAGGACACTTTTCACAAGCAGCATTTTACAGCACGCATCAGACAAGCCCAAGATTCACACTCTGCAGTGTAAAAGCTGCCATCCCAACAGCTGTGGCAGGCACTGTCCCTTCTGCCTCCTGCTACCTGCTTTGAAGTAAATTGCTTACATATATACAGGGAGCACTCAGCGTTGCTGGCCACGCTCCTCACAGTTAGTAAAAGCTTCTCGTATTTTCTCTGGACTCCTAGACATTTACAGACCTTTCATCCACTTAACTGGCTCCTTAAGCTGTCCTCCAGGTGACATCTCACTGTTCATTTAAAAAGGGTTCTTACGGTTAGAACACAGTGCAGAACAAGGAGAGGTTTGTACTTCACCACCACCAGAACACACATCCCTACGTATTCATATGTGAAACAAATCCACCACATCTCTTGAAAAAGCCCAGATGTGTCCAACTTTCAAGTTCAATGCTACACCTAGATGAAAAAAAGCAGTACTAAAATGATGAAAATAGCGTTTTGCATAGTACAAAATATTTTCCTTGACTTACTTTCTCTTACCACAAGCTGAAGAATGATCCACTGGTTTTCCTAAACAAATCAGAGCACATGCTTACTAGTAGTTTGAGCACAAAGTAACAAAGAGAAGATTCCTACACCAAATTCCCCAGCTCATGGACACTGTTAAGCTTTTAAGTTGCAAAGACTGATATAACCATACCAAAGGGTTGGCTCTTCCAAATGTGTCTATTTCAAAAGCGTTCTAAATCACTTGCAAATTTGGAAAAAGTTTACAAAAAGCATCACCAAGCTGTTGGAAAGAACATGCCTGCACTGCAAGGCCAACTGTCAACACCTTCTGATAAACTGCCAGGCTACCTTTCACACTTAGATTTCGTGGTACTTTGGGACTGGTCACTTTGATCAAAGGAGGGCAGGTTTTCCAAAAGAGCTCACATCTGGGTTTCCAAGGGCTCAGCAGCCAAGGCGAAAGTTGCACAAGTACAGCACCTGACACGGGAAGCTTATTTGGGAGGGAAAAAAAAAAAGGTAAAAACCTCATAACCCAAACCTACAAAACCTGTTTTGTTGCACTGCATAGGTG
This sequence comes from Nettapus auritus, assembly GCA_011076525.1. Taxonomy (NCBI): domain Eukaryota; kingdom Metazoa; phylum Chordata; class Aves; order Anseriformes; family Anatidae; genus Nettapus; species Nettapus auritus. The sequence goes on along the minus strand of CM021779.1, from coordinate 6,158,526 downwards.
CTGAGCAATTCAGAAAATCTGGTGCTTGCTATTCATTCCATTTCCCTAACTAATTATCCAGCTCCTTGCCTCTGAGGGAACAGATGAATCGTGTGCCACCTCCACAGGAACTGAGACAATTTCCTGCCTTCCACACCACTGTAACAACAAAAATGGGGAAAGGGGGGAGGGAAATTACTATAATCTACTATAATCTAATAAACTTTACAAGATCCATCCTCTCCATCACACACACACACAAAAAAGCATTCTCAAACTCTAGAAGTTGCAGAGTATGTATGTGTAAGGTACAGTTAAGACATCTTGCAGCTTAGAAAAAACAGGACAGATTCTTACAGCGAAGACAGACTGAAAGGGAAGCCATCACTGGAAGAAATCCTGGCATGGAGTCATAACCCAAAGGTCTTGGCCACACCAGTTGCACAGCCTTTGGGCTTTCAGATTTTAATGAACCGAGACTCAAGTCCTCTTTGGATGTCTGAAAATAACACAGGCTGCCTGTCGTCTTCCAGGCTCTCCTCCGATCTGTTTCCTTGCTCGAAGGCTGACAGGAGCAGAGCCGGTCTGACTGCAAGCCCCAGAGCGAGGCGATGACCCACAAGATACCTCTGCACTCTGGAGGCAAATGCTCCTGCACCCCAGGGAGGTGAAGGGTCATTAGAAACCCAGGGGTAATGACTCCTAACAATATCATCTGATTGTGATATGTGATCAAGGAAAGGAATAAGGGTGGAATGCTAGAAAAGAAACATTTTTCTTTTGTTTAATCATCTTCTAGTCTCATCTTACAGTTTCCCTATAGAATTTGCTAATCTGGAAGAACAAAGAATACATCCTAGCAATACAAACAGAGGGGTGGATAAGGAAAGTCCATCTGTCCTTCGCTTATCCCTGTCTCTCCTGATTTCTGGGTTGCATTTTATTTAACCAAAATTTACAATTCAAAGTCAGAATTAAGTGCTGACTCCTTCAAAAGCAAAACACTCAGCTTTCAGATTTTAATGAAAAAAAATCATATATAAAAAAAAAAAAAAAAAAAAAAAAAAAAAAAGAAATTATGCTTTCCCTACTATTTTTCTTTTTTTGGCTCTTGTGACTATGAGGCTAGCATAGATCCTTAAATGAGCTAGCAGTCAGTCCTGCAAGACAATTGATGGCTACAGTAAACGTAAGGTTTTTTTCAAGACTTTCAAGTTTCTTCTTCAGTGGTTCTCCTGTTGTAATCTCAAAGTGCAGATGAGATTCTGATGCCTACACCTATATTTAACCTAACTGCTAAGTCTCCATCTCCTTGCAACAAATCCTTGCAGAAGGACTCAAAACAAAATCTCAGGGAAGAAGCTGATAGTAGCTGTTCCCTCACCTCCTTCACAACAAGGCTGGCTTGTTGCACTGCAAAAAATAATTGCAGTTCTGCATGGCACAGTTAGACTTCTGTAGGTTCTTCTTCCCCAAGTTAGCATTACCAAGTGACCTCCAGTAACACCTTGATTCATTGGTTTTGTCAGCAGCCTGTGTTTGCTGGTCTCTCATTTGATGGTATGTCATCGACACACGGTCACGTTCCTACCTATCACAGTTGCTGGGATTATAATGCAGCTGACAACTCGACGGCCTGTGATTGAACTGGTCATTAACCCAGAAATAAGGCAGGGAATGCAGAAGGTGGATGGCTGGCAGCCTTTTTCACCAGTGCTGTAGCATGTCCAAGGCGCCAAGCTTCCATACGCTGTCTTAGCTCCATTTTGTAGCTGTGCCCTTGTTCGCTTCTCCAATACTCTCCCTTACCGTGGAGCTCACTGAAGTGATGGCTGGGCCGTGTTTCATGCACTACTCTCTAGCTAATGTCACTCAAGGACTCTATGCTTGTAAACTTAATCTAGCTCATTAGTAGGAGAAGTATTTACAGAAATGTTCTCTGTTGAGAGCAATGTGCTAACAGCCACTAATTTTGTGGGTTGAAAGAGCATTGTTAAAATGAGAATTTATTTCCTGGGAAGCCTTAGCTGGATAGAGCTTGGGAAAAAAATTAGGAGAAGTTACATCACCTATGTATAGACAAGAGTTGCTTTACTGTTCATGAATTTCATGGGGGATCTAAAAACTCAAAAACCTACAAAATCTTTAACAAGCCTACTCAAGAGTGCAAACAGAGAGAAAAAAAAGGCAAGAAAAGGTAAGGAAAAAACAGAGGGTTGTTCTGTTTTCATCCTATCTTTCAGCAGAAGTCACCTTCAGGACCTGAACCAGCCATGTAAAACAGACAGAAAATAAACATAAGCCACAAAAACCTCAACCCTCACAGAGACCATTTAGAAGGAGAAACTCACAGGGCTTCTCCATTCCACCTCACCCTGCTCATCAAATATTGATGCGAAACAGCAGTGGCACTTGTTAGCTGGAGCTAGTAACGGAAGCATGAAAAGCAAAAATCAATGGGATTTTTTATTTTGACCAAGAAGAAAGGAAAAAACATGTGTGGTGTGACTGCACGCTGAGCGGAGCGTGCCTCCTCGGTATTTCTGTTTGCAAATACTGGGATGGGCAGATGTATATTAGTTGGTGCATACACACACACTAATTCCTCTGAAGTTGCATTTCTACATCCAGCCTTAAAGCTGGCAAGTGTAAAGTGATACACTTGGTACATCTCTGCCTGTACCTTGCAAAGGGCACGTGTCCTGGTATGGTGACCCCGGGTGCGTATCACTCAGCAGGGCTGAAGGGTCCTCTATGTATGTTTTTGTCTGTGGTGGTGTTTCTTGCTCTGAGTACAACGATACATAATTGTATTGGTTTGCAAAGACACTCGGGAAACCACAGACATTCTCTGCTCTGCAAGCGTAGATAATGAGTTCCTTGATCTTTAATGTGCACACGTTTAGCACTAGGTAGCCAGCTAGCTACTAAGCCCCAGCTTTCAAGGAGAGTGTTTCTGTGGACTAACATTAAAGCGGTGGTAATGAATAGCTATTTACCATGTAAAAATTAGCTTATTTCAATACAACACCAAGTGAACCTTCATAGCAGTGATGATAACACCAGATCAACTATGCAGTTTGAGCAGCTCAGTAGGAATACGCTTATCTGAAAAGAAAGCCGGAGATTACTTTGGAGCACATGTGATGAGGTCTATGTTTAGTGCCTCGCTTGTATCGCACACAGCACCACACCGAGGGAGCAGATTCTTCCACTCGCTAATGGAAGAGGTCTCAGGTTCAGATACTTCCCGTCTCCACCCCAAGCAAAATTACAGGAATCACAGCCCTACACACAAGTTGGTGACCCCTCCCCTTTCTCAGACTGCACTGGTTTGAAGTAGGAAGCTGACCAAAAGGTGTGAAGCGCCAGGCCTGTCAAATTCATCTCCTTCAGCACCAATAAATTCACTTAAAACCTGAGTGCAGGGCAAGGCATGGGATAGAGGGAGCAAACTTTAAAGGCAAAATACTCTGCAATTCAAGCCAGTGGAACTGGCTTCTTCCCTTTATTCTTTGTCACAGATGCCTTTCAAAGCAGTACTGCACATAAATGTAGAAATCCTCTGAAGGAAGAGAAATAAGACCCTAGTTGACACAATGACTCAGTTTTTCAATTTCCCATGTTTGGCACTGAACCATTGGCGCAAATACACTGAAAAGAAAATACTTTGTCTTCTGCTTAAAGCCCTGATTCCAAGTCCACTGAAGTGAGCAAAGACTCTGGATCAGTGTTGTTATGGGACATTAACCCATCAAAAGAGAGGAAGCAGTCTGCTGTTAGTTGGATCCCATTAAAACTGCACTTTTTCTTGTTTTCCCAATCCAGGAAGCAATAAAATGTATCTTCTGTTGGTTTTTGTAGAAATAATGCACCCACCCACACCGAGACTGAAGCAGGGGTGTTCACTTAAGAAAAACTTAGTATATTCTCCTTTCTTACAGCAGTTAATAAGATTTAAAAGGTTCAAGAAAGACTCAGCATGGTGCAAAAGGGAGTTTCATGCTTAAGGATGTGAGTTATTATTTGCAAGACCTGGGCTTGGTTTCTTGTACTACATACTCAAAAGCTGACAGGACAGAAGTGCTGGAGGTCCTGCCCAAGACTCCAGCATTCAATTTTGAACGCAGAAGTCTGTCCATTCCTACTCAGCAAAACACCAAAGCGTGTGCCCAGCTGTAAGCACATGAATCATCAGCTCAGTGACCACAAGTGCTTTGTTGATTCACATCCAGGTGCTATAAAGCAAGGAGAGCCCTCACAGTGCATTACAAAGTTAAGGAGTTTTCAGTGAGGTAATCTCGGTTCTACAATAGATTACAAAAGAAATCTGTTCAACTCAAGAAATGAACTCAGTGAATAAAGAGCCCTCTGCGATATGATCTCTATAACCTCTAGGGTGTGATGTGGTCAAGCAGGGGGTAGTTTGCTTTAATCCAAATTCAGCTGTTGGATTAAATTTATAGCTGGATTAAACCGAACTAAGACCACAAAGGGACAATCTCACTACTCTTAACTATCTGTTCTTGTTGCTTTCTTTCCACCAGCACCAATGATACTGCCGCTACAAAATGAGCCAACTCAGCTTTCTACAAATTACCATAGCAACAAAAAAAAAAAAAAAGAAAAAAAGAAAAAAGAAAAAAAAAAAAGGTATCTCATTTTAAAGTGGATCTGAATGCTGACCTCCATGTATACCTGTAAGATCACTACTGTTGGGTCAAGGGAAAGCATGAAAACACACTGTAGAATGAAGGAAAATGAAGGAAAGAAGAGAACATGAACACGGTCCTAGAAAAGCTTCTGCCAGCCAAGCAACTTCATTTTTGGTTAGCTGGGTATGACTGAGGGTGGGTATCTCGTAGCAGCACTGCATTGCACTACAGAGATGTATCCAGAGTGACTAGGACAAGAAGTTGATTAGCAAGCAGAATTCAAAGCTCAAAGTATTTTGTACACCCTGTAGGATTCAGCAGTGGTTCCAGAGGAAAAGCCACGTTATCTGAGAAAAGGATGTGATGAACCTGTGCAAGTCGTGAAACCCTTTGACAAGGAAGACTGAACTGAGTAAGAAAAGACATGTACAGCGTTTTTTTTTTTGTACCTGGTGCAAGTCTGGCCCAATATATCCATGATCTGCAATCATTTGCTTTTCTACCAAGCTTATAGGCTATCTTAAGGATGCCATATTCTAGAAGTTTGTGTCCGCATGGAAGAGGTAGGCATATTTTGACTGTAAGACAGAACTGATTGTTCATGAACTTTGGATTTGGAACTTAGGTTTTGAAATAAATCACTCCAGAGCTTTCACTCGCTTTCAGCCTTCCTTAGTAAAAGTGACATGCTGTCAAATGAGTTTAAAGGCCTCATACATCAATTCCACGATTACATTTTGAGAGGAAGAAAGAGGCAGAGAACTTTGGATCCTCAATCCTTTCACCCATGAATCTGCTCATTGTGATAATTTATAAAAAGCTTAACATTGCCCAGATATCAGTACATTAAAAATTAATTTTAGAATGAAACTGTTATTTGAATTCAGTGGCCTGTACATCTATTCATAACATCCCACCAAGAGAACCTATTGAAGTACTCTCTGTAATTATTATTTAATACTGAACATTTTATACCAGCAGTGCCCTGAGGCCAAACAAGCCAAGTTATCACTGTTACTTACCACACAAATGTACCATTATTATAATAGTTCAAGGACAACCATTTTAAAGTTTCCTACGTGTTGCTTTGTGCAGTGCTGCAAGGCCCTGGTGACATCTATGGTTACAGTCCATTTTTAGGAGGGACTAGGGAAATGAAAATGTTCTGATGTCTAATGAGAGTAAGATACTGATCTCCTTATTCCCTCTCTTCTGGTCACACCTTCCATCCTCCTCCTTTGGGATGGAGTGATCCATACTATCTCCCTGATCCTAATGAAAACTAATGGCAAAATAAGAAAGAAAATAATTCATCCGACAGAATCAGGAGATTTGATTTCAAATCCAACTCAGTAATATAATTACTTGAGCACAGTGAAAGGAGGTGACGGGCACAAACAGCCAAGGATGAGACTGTACCTCTGGATGACTTGCCCTGCTTCATACAATCACACTGTCTTAACTCAGCCATGACACTGCATCCCAAGGTTTCTGGGTCCTTTGAAAACCAGATATGGGCACCGAAGTCACTCTGCACTGTGACTGAGGGGAAGAAAGCCCAAAACACATTTGAAAATCTAGGCCTCTTAGCACAGGAAGGATCTTCCCTATGTAATCTGGATATGAGAGGCAGGATCTGAATTCAAGTGAAACATTGCCACACAATGCCCTAGTCAAGGTTGGAGTAGTGCAATTTCAAGTTTCAATTATTTGAACTTTCTATACAAATGGTGGTTACCACACAGTGGGGTTTCTAGAGAGATTGCCAGCTTGTTACTAGGATGTATTAAAGGCTGGTGCACCATATCATCACCGGTAACGTTATTTACCTTGGCTAAATTAGAGTAAATACATCCTACCATATACTAAACTCACACCTTCGTCTGACACAGCAAAACAGCTGGGCGATAAACAAGTCATTTCTCCTCACAGGAACTCTCATCACAGCACAAACTTAATTAGACTTTTCCTGCCTATTTAGAGATTAAAGTCTTAGAAGCAAACATTATCTGTAACTGCATGCAGACACAATTCACAGCTCTTATCCCGATCTGAATTAGGGGTCCTAGCTCAAGCAATTATTTCTGTATATATCAGCAACTTAGTGCAGTGAGGAGGTTGGGGTTTTCTGGGAAGAGGAAGACTGAGATTTAAAATACACGACTGGTGTAGAATTTGACCTATTCAGCTTAAAAAAATGATATAAATGTATTTAAAATGAGAATTTATAGTATATAGCAGATGTATGGCAAGGGCATTAAGTGATATGCTACAAACCTGCATTCTAGCAAAACAGATTATAATGTAACAGATTTCTTGGGGAGCACAGAGAACAAAGGTTTGGGGGAAAAAAAAAATCCAAGCAAACAACAAAGAGTTCTGTGATAGCAAGTTGCACAAGGACAAAGAGCTGCTCTTCATGATCTGAGCAGATGAAGACTGAGAACTTTAACATAATCAGCAGGACAAATTATAGAAATGGAATATGATCAGCTTGGATCAAAGAGCCAAAATACCAAAGTTAACAACTCACCTCCTGCAAACAGAACTCTGGGCTTTGTAACAGACATTTGAAAGATGTCACTGTCAACAGCAGATCTGCTCCTCATGTGGCACAATACACTGAAACATGTCTAACTTAGGATCAAGCTAAAACTTGTACTTTTATAAAGCAAGGAGTACGAGTTCTTTTCTACGTAGTTATCTCAACCTAAGCCCTAACGTGGAAATAACAGAGGACAGACATATTTTGCCATGTCTAGCTGTGAAGTGGAAGTAATTAGTGACTCCATTCCAGCTTTCTTCTTCACCCCACCTGCCCGTATTTTAGAAGCTTACTACCTAAACAGCCATGCTGATTTGAGTAACACAGGTTGAAGAGTACTCACACAAGCATCTCTGCAGACAAATCTAAAACAGCATTCACCTCCAGCATCAGCTGAAGGGATAAGGAGCTGGAAGAGGGTCAGCACACAGTAATTTGTTCCAAAGCTACTGCTATCCACAGAACACACATTTCTCTACAAAGAACAAAAAAATAGAGCAAAAAGATATTTCAATATGCATAGAGGGTCTAATACATATGAGAAAGAAAAATAAACTGTGTGAAATGTGCAACGTTTATATGACAAATAGTTGTTTTAGCATTACCATGTATATCTGAGTGCTTAATACCTCAACATTTTCTACACAAACAAGCTTTACTAACAGAGGACACGTTTAAGTCTCCATCACCAGAATTGGATCAGAGCTTTATAAGAAAGCGCGCTACATGCTGTCACCACTGCTCATCCTGGCCGTGCACATACAAATCAGACCTTACCCAATTTCAGGGTTATGAACACAATCACAGCCTTAGCTGTCACTCTGTTTGGCTAAAATTTCCATGTGATGGAAACATTTGATGGCCATAGAGCTAGAAAAGCTGAATCTTTGAACTAAAGAATCAAGAAGCAATGGCAGAAAGCAGAGAATATATGAAGAGGAATAAAAGATCATTAGCAATTCTCACAATTAATTAAACAAAGCTAAGGAGGAAGAGGAACACAGCACTTCAGATAGCTCATCACTGGGACTAGAGGGATGGGGGTGGTATTCTCCAAGGCCTTTTGTGGGTTACCACAAAGAGAGTTCACAGATCTTCCACTCACTTACTTAAATATTTGATATGAAATTAAAGCCCTGTTCCAACTTTTATGACCACTGTCTCCCTCACTCTCCCCCCCTCCTATTCCCAGCAGACCCCTTCATCCTTCACATGCCTGTCCTCAGACCAAGACATCAGCACAATTAGCACCAGCCCACTGGCGCCAATTAGCAGCCAATAGTGTCTATATTATGGGAGGGGGGGATGGAGGAGCGGGTCCTGTGTCTCCAGCCTGCCTTCACACTCAATTAGATTAAGTGGAGTCTCCTGGCTGTGGTTGGTTGGACAGTTGTTGCAGTAATTGCGTCTTCTCTGTTGCTGCAGGCAACCTCCTCCTAGGCTCTCCGATCCCCCCTTATTGACTCCCGGGGTTGTCCACTTACATCACAGCGCGTTTCTGCACAGAGGAAAGCAGAGAGGGGAGCAGAGAGGAGCAGAGGGGGGTTGGGGACAAGAGAAAGACTCCAATGTCTTCGTTTAAATCTTCTGAGTCTGAAACTCGAGGGCCATGCTGCTGTGGCCCCCCTAGGGTTCAGCTGTGACTGCCACAACCCCAGCTGCCAACAGGGATGGAGCAGGACAGAGCCAGCACAATGCCTCGCTGGCGATCCAACTCGCCCCGCTTGGCATTTCACAGGGGAGCGCCCAACGTCCTCTTGGGGAATGAAACACTAATAACGTGCATTCAACTCAGTAGTAAACTTATTAGGAAACGAGCTGGTGGTTTCCCAGTCTTGCTCTTGGCCAGTGACAAACGCAGGGAAATGATGGGGATAATTGGAAGAGCAGGCTGAAGTTACACTGCTCCGCAACGCCTGAGCACTGCTCAGCACCACTGTAACATTTTCACTTCGGGTTTGTTCTCCTTCAGAACAATGCTTTGCAGGTATCTGACAAGAGTGAAATTCCGTAATTTTTAATACAGAGGTAAATAGATATATATTTCTGGTTTTGTGTTCCCTGTTAATTTAAAATTAACTTCTTAAATTCTGTAGCTTTGTGCACTGCTTTACAACACCACGCTGAGACCAGTGCTATAACAGACCATACTCTGAGGGAATACTCCTTGCTTTCATTTTATTTTTAAACTCACGAAGGACAAGTGCTACCTAGCACCAATGTAAATATTTGGGCTCCTTTTGTAGATTCAAGTGTCTTCCTGTTTTGAACAGGACAGTGCGACTCTGAATAGATTTCATTTCTATTTTGACACCTCTTTTAAGATGGGTTGATTTGTGTTCTGGAGCTGCAGAAACTCTCAGACCGACAGAAGACCTGCGGTGAATAGTTTGGATCAGATGGAAGGTCTTCAGATAACTAGAATGAGATAAATCCCACCCTTGATGCCACATAACCCATCACTGTTACTCCAAGTCCTGTTATTGACTCGCAATTTGAAAGCAAAGTGGAAAACCCATATGAACCTCTAAATAAGATACCTGATACTAGGAGGGGAAGACTCAGTTTTCCAAAGTAATTTTTTTCAGGGTATTTTAGCACACTTACATGTGTTGATAATAAGAAATATTATCTTGGGTGGCAGGGGGGAGATCCAAACCTTATTTTGACAAAAATGTTGAACATTTTTGAATTTCCTGAGGGAAGTTCTTTCCCTGTGCTGTATTCATTGGTCATTTTACATCAGCCTAGCAGACATTTCTGGATTTAAAATTCCTGCTTAAGTATTTCAACTAAGAGTAAATAATACATAGCTAGGAATTGAATATAAAGAAAAGCATATCCAAACACTTGCTTCATCATAGCTCTGCTGCCTTCCTGAGAGCCTAGGGAGCTCTGGCAATTTCTTGAAATTGCTTACTGCAAACTTGCATGGACAGAGAAACGTGCAGAAAGAAAAAAACTGTTTAAGAAGAAAATGAGACAATGCACAGAGCAATGATGAAGATGGATTGAGGACCAGGATAGCTGAGTAGTTCAAGCGCCGACCAGTTAGGAAGGAAAGGTTTAGATTTAAGCAGGTACGCATGGTAGTTCTATCTCCAAAATCTATTTCTTTTTGAGCTAGATTGTTTTTGAAACATCCTACTGATACACTTAGTTTGCAGTTAGTACTGTACCAACTTGAGCATAAGATGTGCTAAAAAATACCACTTGAAACTACACACTGTGCTGTATCAACAGCAAATTATTGGAGTTTTGTTTTAGTTTGTTATTTTACAATCTAATGATTCACATGGCTTTGGTCCAGGACCAAAATGGAATTTGAACTTTATCACTGATTATGCAGCATGTGCTCTGCTTATTCACAAAGTCAAATGCTATTTTTCCAAGTTATTTAAATCAAATTCTGCATTATATACCAGTCTATAAAAATCCCTTCATAATAGTGGTGTCCTCTACTAAGAGCAGAAATACCTGCACAGACCCCAAGCAGTGTGAAAGGATGCAAATATTGGCTCCATTTCCACAAACAGATGGGCGACTTCAGCTCACAGACTAGATTTTCAAAACTGCTCTGCTACTGCAACGCTTCCCTTAGAAACATACTGTCAGATTTTAGACAGAGGATGCACAAGATAATGGGCATCCAAGGCCAAGTCTGTATTGAGTTTTAGCTGTCAAACCAAAAAACCAGAGCTATCAATCATCTCTCCTGAAAGCCCATCAACTCAGCTTCCAACAGCTTGAGAGCTACCTGCCTCTCAGCCCTACCCCCTGCCAGGCTGTGTTTGAAGCACACCCATGCTGTAGTTTGGAGCACAGGACGCCCACCAGCAACAACCATATACCGCCTGGTTCAGGTTTCCCATTTGCACTTCTCTTCCTGTCGTCTAACTTGATGTAGATGTCTTATTTTTGCTGTCCACCCAATCGACTACTTCAAGGGTAAGACTAAGAATTTGGTATTAACGTCAGAAGGACTTTCTACCCCTCCTTTCCCTTCACTTCTCTATGCCCAGGGTCCTTTGCTGCTCTGGGCTTCTCAAGCTTTTCTGCAAAAAGGATCTGCTAGGTTAAACACTTCTCTCCACCTGTTACTGCTTTCTTCCATTGATCCTTTACGACTTTTTCTTCTTGGCCATTTCCAACGTGCTTTCAGCCTTTCTCACCTCAGGTCCTCCCACATCTGTTTCTCTGTTGCTGTTCCACTCCCTCCAGAAATACTTTTCTCCTTTTGCCATGTTAAACTTTCTCTTTTCCTTCCTTTGTTCTTTGCCCATCTTCTTTCTCCTCTTTCAAATAACCTCTCTCCGCATTCTTCTCTCTCATCTGCATCCTATTCCCGCATTCTTTCACATCTGCCTTCCACCTTCTCTACTTGTTGTTCATGAGTGCGCTGTGAACACTACTGTGATCAGGAAACATTTATTGACATCAGAAACATCCTCATTAGCTCAGGACAGGTGGGAACCATCTTTGTATCCTGCAGGCACCATCTCCTGTCTGCCCAGTAAGCCAGAATGACAGCTGCACAGCTCTGACGTGGAGATATCTTCCTCTCTCCACCCTTCCGTCTCCACCAGTTAGTAGGGCCCCAGCTCAAACCCCCGCAGGTGGAGAGCAGGAAGAGGCTGATGGGCAAAGACGACCCCAATTAAATCCTGTTAAAACTCTTTCCTCTCCTTTTGACTTTGCTAGGATTGGAAGGTCAGGCTCAAGGGCTAAACATTACAAAGCTCTCGCAGCTGACTATTGCAGAATGACAGAAGTCAAGCAATTAAGATTATGAGCAACAAACAAAGGAAGAGAAAATAAAACATTCATTTTTTTTCCCTCATTCGGGCAGTAGAAATTTCAGTTTTTTACTTTGATTTCACGGAAGCATTGAGCCTAGATCAATGCAAAGGCGAGAACCTGGTTCTGAGCTTGCTCATCACGTTGTAAGTAGGAAAACTGCAGGCAAGTCAAGCACATTTTACTGATTTAAACGGACATCGGAATCAGACCAGTCATCTCTTTTCAGATGATTAGCTTTGGTTGTGTAGTGTGTTTGTGTGCTTCCTGACAAGGCACTGGGAGGTATACGCTCAAAACCACCAAGACACTATCTCTGAAGATAATTTACTACAGGAAATCCATACGTTCCTTCCCTTTGCACCACTAGGAACTTCTAGTGTTACTTTGGTTCTTAACCAGCAGCATGTCAGGGGACTCTGGGCCAGTACCCCTCACTGCATATTTCTGACCATGTCCAAAGCAGACCGGAGTGCCAATGCACAGAGAGCTGAGCTAACTTGGAACAAGCTGACTGGGAAACCTGAGAAAACACGGTACCCACGGCTCATCAGCAGGTTAAATTGCTTTGTGCTGCGTCCATGACACCCCTGCTGTATCACATCCATTCCTCACAACTGACATAGCTTAGTTCCGATGCGTTTTCATTGCTTACACATGATGCTGCAGGACTAAAAGTACTTATGTTCGTCGATTATAAAACCCTGAGCTGGTCGGATTTTTCTGCTACACGTTAGTACACCAACTGGTACAGCAGGACTGCTTCGGGAAGCAGATTCACCCAATGCTGTCTCCAACCTGATTTGCAACATTCCTGGAGGTAACGTGGGATGCATTTGACCACTGAAAGACACACATTTAAGACAGCTGATTCATCCCATGGATATTTTTCTCTGAAAGAAGTCATGTGTTGGATCAAAGGATTTAGTGATCCAGGTATGTTCCTGAGAGATGACTTCAGACCTGTTCAGGCAAAATGAGTTTTTCCTGGTTCCAGCTAATTAGGGATCAGACCTATGGATCAAGGCAAGATGGCAGAATTAAATCCCATCTTCATCTGCTCATTCAGTCCTTCCATAGGTAGAGAAGCGTTATTCCATGTTGAAAAATGGCTTCACTCCCCCCACGTTGAGCTCTAAGTGCTGCTCATTCCCCTAAGAACCAGGACAGCAACTTTGCTTCCGAATTGGGAACCACGAGGAAGATTACTCTTAGGTACTTAACTGTACTGCGAGGCTATCTCAGACACATCTTGTCAGCACTTAAACATCCATGACAGGCTTCCCGCAACATTTTCCAGGTGAGCACCCTCGCTCCTTCTACCGTGTCACACGCTCATCATTCACCACTCAGACACGGCGGGAGCAGCCTGTTGACATGGTTTCTCTCACTCTTCCTGGCCCCTGCAGCTGACCTCCTGTCTCCCCAGCTAGATCAAATCCAGGAGACTGTACTTAGAGCTGGGTCACTGGATGGTGTTAAAAGCCTTTCTCTTCTTCTCTCAGCAACCAAAGTTGGAAGGTGGCAAGTGGGAGAGAAAACACTTCAAGTTGATTTTCCTTCAGGTGATGCATCCTGTCAGATGGGATGGGAAGGGCTCCCAGACACAGGCAAGGGACAGGAGGGATTTGCAGAACTGCATATTCATGCTTTTGGAGGTTTAGGAACTACAGCTAGACGTGCAGAGGCAAGGACCATATTGCCACATCTTTTCTTTCTCTCAAGTTCTGGCACACAGCAAAGGCAGGGAGAAATGATGATACGTGGAAAGTTCCCTTATCAGTTCTTCACCGCTGTTTGCAAACAGCTCAAAGAAAACCCCTCATTTGAAGTCAGACAAACCAGGAGGTTCTGGCATTGTGCAATTTTGTTTTCCATGCCAGTAGGAAACATTACGAGTCTGAAGGGGCTCGAGATTTCATTTTGCCATGTGAAACACGCCAAGTCTGTCTCCAAGTTTAATCGTTTTTTAAAACGATCTGCCACCGACTACCGAAGAATTTGACAAAACGCTGTTATATTCAAAGCACACACCCCTTTTGTAGCTCCAGCAAACTCGACAAGTTGCATCTCACGCAATTTCAAGGGGATGTTGTGTCAAACTGAAAAACCAGTCTTTAGCTCTCTTTGTGGAGAGGCTAGGGCACCGCTGGAAAGATGCAGACCCCCCTCATCCTCCCCTTTCATGCCCTGAGTGTACTAATGGACTTTAACAGCCCTGGACAGCCTCACTTGGGACCTCCACCCAAGAACCCTCTGCTCCTTGGTCCTGAAGTTTCATTTAAGCCCCGCTCCTTGCCTGAGCTACGACGCAGAAACATCTGTGTCCTGCCTGTCCTTTGCTGCTCCTCGTTCACCGGTTGAACTTCTCGCTTTGACCTCCAACATGACTCATCACGTTGCATCTGGCTGACTGGGCAAATGAGTCTGTGAATGGAAGATGTCACTGCCACCACCCCTGTGTCAGTCTTCTAGTCCTGGGGGACTGCACCCTGTCTGATGGGGGCACCAGCGCTGCCTGGATTATGGCCACGCTCAGCTCCCAGCTCATCGTCCCCCACGGAGCAGCCCTGATCTTGTTGCTGTTCCTTGCTATAAGAAGCACCTTCTCTTTTCCCTGGTTATTCTGTTACCGTTCACTGTTACAGCACAGACAAACCCAAATGCAATGTTCCTTCTCATGCTTTTCCTGAAGGTTTTCTCCAAGCCATGTTCTTGTTGACTTTATCTCAGCAAGATCCTATCAACACCTCTACATTGTAGTATTTGGAAATTAATGTAACAGCACCATTTGGGAGCATACGGAGCTTCCAGTCATATGGATGAGCTGAACAGCAATGACCACATCAAAGTGGACGGCCATAGAATCTCAGCTACTTGAGAAATGATTTTTGCTGATGATTCTTCACTGAAACTGCTGAATACAAAACCACAATCTCTAGCTAATTTAGGTTGTGATAATGAGCACAGCCTGCCTAATCCCAAGGCAGGATGCTGGAATATTCTGCCCCAGAAGATAGACTGGAAATACTCTCACAGTATGGAACAATTTCAAAGCCGGTCTACAGCTTTGGTGTATATCCTTTCTTTTTTTTTTTTTTTTTTTTTTTTTTTTTTTAACTTCACTTCTCCATCCTGTAAATTTTTTATTTTTTTGGCCACTGTAGGTAGAGGCATTTCCCTTCTTAAGACAGAAAGTGACTCAGTAGCTGATCCTCATGTAAGGTGAAGCTCATTCCTTTACCAAGCTCTACCAGGATCTCTGCATCACATAAGCACACCCATCACAACTCAAGGCCTAAGAACTTAGGCACTGACAAGCCTTCTGCTAGGTATCTAACTGTGCATGTTGCTGCTTGCTCTCCATGCCAAATACCGGTTTGTAACCACTGAAAGAATGTGCACTAAAAGTAGGCTTCCCCTTCCCAGAAGCGGTAATCAAGCAACGCTTCTGTGGAACCATCTCCTTAAACGTGGCTTCCTCTCTATTCAAAACAATGTGGTCGGGATGCTTCATCCAGTCCATTGATCTTAGTGCTTTATAGCACAAGCCATAAAGCATATTGGCAAGTGAGCAAAGCTGCAAACACAAGCGTGTGAGCGTCCAGCATGTCAGATCCTTAGTGGGTTGGCATAAACGGGGAGGGTAAAAATATCCCATCATTGCAGCAGGCACAGAGATTTCTCAAGTGGCTTTTTTTAATAGGTCATGTGCCCCATTCAGCAGCTCCAGCTGATGCTTCCAAAAGAAACCCATTAACAGCCTCCCCTATGTGCTCCTTATTGTTTGCACAGCTCTAATGGCCCCATCTGGCATCATCCGAAAGCCTCCTGGTCAGGAGCAAACAGCAGCTTCTGGTTACAATGGCACGGGAAGTTGTACTTCTCAGCCTCCTTTCTTTGCTCAGAAGATCTAACTTGCAGAATAAATTTGTTTTCTAAATGAAGCAAGGCTTGGAAGGTGTGTAACCACCTGTAATCCCAGTGACACTACTGTGACACCAAACATAAAATCTCTTCCTCTTCACCAACGATAGGGCAGTGCCCGCCCACCAGGTGCCTGGGCCTCCTCTCGGTCGTGGTGTCCGTCAGTGCCGTACCCTAAGAGACTCACAGCACAGAAGAGGGAACCAAGGCATATCCACAGTGACAAGGAATTCAAAGGCCCAGCCTCTTCAACTCCAGCACTACTTGCTAATGTGGGAACGGCTCACGACAGATGAACAGGACAGATTTAAGCACAGAGAGCTACTACAATACAAACACTGGCAAATCCATGTCATCTATTTTATCTGTTGAACAAGGCTGCTCAGATGTGCCACCTTGGTACTCCTAGGACAGAAAACAGGTTACTTTGGGGAGCTCCCAATGCTGTTTTATTGAGGCAGACCCCAGGTAGCCTGGGTAGCAGCAACGTTGAAGATAAGCAGGGTAGGCTTCAGCACAACTGGGAAAAGCAGAGCGTGCGTCCAGCAGCACCTGACGTGTTTGCCACCACAAAGCAGTGTGACTGCCTTACCGATTTATTTGACTGCACAGACATGCTCTAACCTGGGAGAAGTCCCTCTGCTTGGGAGGTCTCAGGATGGCTCCTGGGCTCCCAGACAAACACCGCTTTATCAGTAACAGATGCTGTTTGGATACTCTTCAGAAGGCCACATCCTCTCCAGGTTTGGCCCTAATTTGTCCCATTACAGGAGCTAGGCACACCTTTTGAGGTAAACCCCAGCCTAGCCAAGCATTAAAAGCACATAAACCCTATTCTACGTGTGCATTAATTCCCTTTGAAAGCCTTAAGACCATAGGCACCTTCTGAAAACCGACTTCATGCCATTAGGAGGTTTCCAGTGTGCTTCTGGGAAGTGCAGCCAGACAGGAGGGTTATTATGAGAGCAAGAGCCAAGGCAGGAAGCTGACAGGGTTTGTTTTCTACTCTCTCTCCTTTCTTCTACAAAACAGTGTTGCTGAGAGCTAGCTGAAAGGTCAGAGACAGTCTGCAGTCGGCTGCTCTTTACTAAACAAAAGTTTACTTTCATCCACTGTGCTGCAGCCGCTGGAGTCACTTCCTCCTTCCTCCGGCCTTTCTTGGAGGCGAGAAAACAGTCGGCTCTTTCACCACGTTAAGAAACCCATTACAATCAATTTAGCCAGCGCACAGACAGACTCCGTGTCTACTGTATTCTGTTACCACCGGCCGGAGTGGGGGGAGAGAAGACCTACTGCCCAGCCTCCCCTCGCACTCCTTCCGTAATGGAAAGGATGCCGGCGCCGCCAGCTATTGGAATCACGCTAACAAATGAAGCTGTCATCAAACACCTCTTGGGGGAAGTGGTGGGCAGCAGGGGAGGGTGCGTTCTTGCGGTGGAGTTGCCTTCGCTGCAGTGGTCCTGCTGGCTAATTGCTCAGCACGGAGAGCACACACTTAAAGCGCTATCGTCCTCGTCAATAATGGGGTATTAGGTGCCTCCTGTTCGGCGTGGCATTGATCTGTTCCAGCTTTCCCCTGTTGTTGTTGTGTTGGGGTGTTTTTTCTTTTTTTTTTCTTTTCCTTTTTAAGTGTTTTCTGAGCCTGTGTTTAGCGTGAGTGCTGCTTAAGTGCTAATTGTTACACCACAGATTGATTGGCGACAAGATGGCTTGCCAAGTTTCTTCTCCCATCTCCCCGGGAGGGGTGGGGAGGAAGGACAGCGGGTGGGGGCCGCGAGGTGGGGAGAGAGGGAATCCTTTTGCACTCACTGACTTCCTCTCTCACTGTCTTTCTGAGCTGGAAACTTTTGGCCTTTCAGACCTCCTCCTGCCAATTTCCATTCCTGTTTTGTTGCTTTTCTCCCTGCTACAGAAACGGTATACATCTTTCCATTATTTGAAATTTCCTTAAGATACCGTCCTGTGAGCAAGGTGACTTAATGGTTAAGAAGAATGCTGGAACAACACAAGAGTCAGCGTTTTGCCTTTCCTTATGAAAAGGAAACAAAATAAAAAATGAAACTGCTTAATTCCTCCAGATAGTCCCCATCTCCACATTTACGCTTCCAAAAACCTGCAGTCCTGAGGCCAACAGTGACATACAGTGAGAGCTGCATAACAAGTGACACAGCAGCTCCACAACTCTCCAGAATGCTGAACATCTGGGCAGGCCCCGGAGCAAAGATCTGAAACCATCCCAGAGAATCTAGAACAAAGATCCGAAACATACAGACACTGGATTCAATACCTACACTATCCTCCTGGGTAATGTAAAACACTGGGAGTGTTCCACCTGAGGTTCAAGAAGGTTAAATTCCTTTTTTTTTTTCCCAGCATGTTCAACGGTTGCTCGACTGAAGAAGTCCACTAACTCCAAAATTCCTGACTTCAAACCCTTTTTTTTTTTTTTTGTTAGTCACCAAACATTTGTAAATTGCTGTAATATAAAGAGGAGAAGCAGCTTCTCTGTGAAAGTGGATGAGTACACAGTACAATCCCCAATTCCTTCATGGGACACTGGGGCAGGACTGATATCTAACTAGTTTAAACACATCAAGTTAAGGTCAAAACTGAAAATAGAACTCAATTTCCTGAGCACGGTATCTGTACAGCATCCTGTCACCCTGCATGTGTTAGACCCTCACCACCTTTCGGGAAAACACCAAGTATTCCACGGTATCGCATTTTCTGCCAGGCACTTTTCACAGTTTTGTATCCAAGCCTTATGCTAAACATCAGAGCTGAATAAACAGCTTAGCGCACGCTGTATGCAAACACTGCCATTTCTTCCAACTTACCAGCAAAGCATACAAGTGAATGCAATCACGGTGTTTACTACCCAGTGCCAGCTAGTCAGGCTTCTAGGAAGCAGAGGTGCCACCACGTGACTGTGCCGTGTCAACAAACAAGCAAGTTGTGAACTGAAAAATGTCAAAATGAAATGTGTTACTTTTTTTTGTGCCAGTTACGAGGAATTTTGAGCGTAGGGGTCTGCTCCCCAGAACTATCAATTTGCATTGGCTGAATTAAAATCCTGGATTTTCTTGGAGTTTTGTATTAAAAAGTTCTAACAGTAGACACATCCTTAAACTTTGCTTTTTAATTAACATGCATGCTACTAGCACTTCTGTACTTGAACATGACCAGAAAGCAAATGCAAGCTGCAAGCATGCTCCAGTTGCAGTTTGCTTTTGAATTCACACAAAGCATGCTCAGGCATTTTTTCTCAGAGATCCCTAAGCCCTGCTCAAACACTGAGGGCTGGCAGCTAACCTGCCCTGGGAAGGCTGCAAGAACCAGCTGCGGCGTTCCCAGCAGGACCCGGCCATCACTCACTTCCCTCAGAAGATGAAGGACACCCAGGACTAGGTTACCCCACCCCGCAGAGACCAGGTTAAACTATTGCAGAGGAATAAAAATGGCCCGTTGTACTCGTCCTGGCTTTACCCAAAGCAGCACAAGTAACTCCGCTACCTCTGGCTGCATAATGGGCGGCTGGATAAAATGAGAAGTGAGAAACATTCTCAAAAACTTGGCCGGAAGTCAAAAGAGACACAAGCAAACACATCGAAAAGTGAGAAACGGTAAGTGAGGAACCAAGGAAATGTGACCTTTCCTCATTTCGTATCAGGGAGGGTATTTGTGTTCTATTCCTTGCTCATCCTATGACAGAAGGTTAACATGGTATTGTTGGTAAGACTGAAAAATACATGAGCATGACAGTTATGAACTGATTCTAACCTGAATTTTCAGAAGACCCCAAACACAAAGTTTTCCTTCACGTTCAGGAGATCTACAGATCTTCAGTACCTCTACAAGTAGGTCACAGAAATACTCTGACAAAATCTGAGAGAAGCTTCGACTGGGAGAAGGTCAGAGGGGAGGGATAAGAATGAGAATCTTCTAAACAGCATTTGCTGGACTTAACTTTCACATTTGCAATAATAAATTTGACCTCATTCGGCTGCTAAACCCATGTGCATATTCTAGCCAAAACTTTCTATTGCCATTTGCAAATAGCAACATGCCAACTCTCAAAAAAGCCTTTGCTCAGAACTTTGCAAGACAACACTCGGCAACGCGACAAAGAAAGGGACCAGCAGGTACAGCTGGTAAATCAGGATGTACAGAAGGCTTTTCATCACACACACACAAACAAGAACAAAAACCAGCCCAACACCCAGAAAGAAACAAATACTCGCTAGGTAGAAAAGAGTCATGCTAGGAGTGCACATGCAAGGAAAACTGCTTTCTGAGCTGCTCTTGTCCAAAAACCACAGAACAAATTGCTGAGGCTTTTCCCCACTGCACAAAGTGCCTTTTAGCATCCAAGGTTTTCTCCTGTGGGACAGGAGAGAAAGGGAAAGACAACTGGCGTCGAGCTGCATATTGTCTGAAGATGCTGTCAAGAACATCATAAGGAAAGAGCTGTGTCTGAGGTCATCAGATTAGAGAAGGAACAAGGAACCGACTGGGGGCTGGGAATGGAAAGGGAAGGGGGAGGCGCAGCGACCTGTGTGACCTCTACTGCACTAACTTGATATAACAAATAGTTCTGAAAAACCAAATACTGTTAACCCTTTTAAACTGGGTCATTCCCTGATGTGGATGGCTCATAGAGCCGAGCCTTTAACTCCTTCCTCACCACACGCTTACTAACACCCACAGCTGGCAGCACATTAGGGTATATTACATTTACAGTTCTTACTACAGACAAATTCTTTTCCAAAAGAATTTCACCTCAAGCAAGTAAAAATATTTTGTAGATTGCAACTCCAAATTTTAGCCTGTTTAAGGCAAAACGCAGCCTTTGCAAACAGAAAGGGGATCCTTTCTTTTGTAGAACAGCTCACTGTTGGGTGAAAAGGCCAGTGTTCATCTGGTGATACTCTTCAGAGCTGAAGAGACAGCCTCAGGATGTACAGATTGTATTTAGTGAAAATCTCGTTTCCCTTATGAGGGAAGGAGAAAGCAACAATGCTCCCCCACCACCTTGGGCTCCCTGGAGCACCAACTGCAATCTGAGGCGGGGAAAATCTTCCAGGCCCCAGTCCTGCGCTTACAGGGCCTTACTCACACAGCTCTCCTTGCAAACCTGGCCCTGTGTTTGACCAAGAACACACTCGGATGTCTGTTGTCTAACTGGAAACTGAAGCAAACTTCCTAACTCGGCAAAACTGAGCTCCAAACCTTTGAGGAATGATTGTCTTCTGCGATTCTACTACATTTTTTAACTTCTGCTCACAGCTCCAACTCCAGAAGAAATTGGGAGGTATCTTAGCCTCTCTGGTTCTATTCCTAACCACAAATTAAAATGGAAAAAATGATCCAGAAATTTCAAAACCCTAAAAAACAACTTGAAATTCCACTCTGGTTTTGAACATGGATAACTATTTCAACAGGGATCCTAAATTTTCCATTACCATTCTTTCATTCCTGATGGAAAAACCTCAGTTTTCTTATGCTGTTATTACCGTGACAGTCACTTGTTAGCGCACACACCGCCGTAGCAATGCCGATTTTTCCACTTGGGTGGCTGCAATGAATTTGCAGTTTTTAGACACCCAGAGCAAAGGCAGTCCATCACTGTTCTAAGACAGAGGACAGCCTCTCTCTGTCACAGCTACCATGGGAAGGTCGCTCCAGCAGCGAGGGCTGGCAGGGCCGCAGCAGTTCTGACTCTTCCAAACCTTAACGAGAAGAGCCAGCTCTTTGTTGGAGGGGACTGAGGATGGACAGCAGCGCCCTGAGCTCCTCTTGCCCTCCACTTGGAGTGCAGCATGGATGAGATGACTTCCAGAAGTCCCTTACATCTTGAATTATTTTACAGTTCCGTGAAGAGATGAGGATTGCTTTGAAGAGCTGTATTTCCTATATCAGGTGTCTAAAAACAGAAGGTGAGGGATGTCTTCACAAGGATTTTCCTATGTGCTACTTGACCAGAAAAATGTGATGTTCCCAATAAGCTGTATTGTCCATCATGTTTAACATCAAATAAGATATAGACATTACTCCTGGAAAGAAAAATGGCCTTCTTGACCATTGCATGGGATTTTGTCTGTAGAGAGTGGACCCACTACAAAAAGTGGATAAGATTCTTCCTGTTTCTAAACTTAGAAAAAAGTTCAAAAACCTCAGATTCATTAGCCCTGAATCTGTAAGGTTATGTGAAAGTCTGCTGAGCTTTTTCCACTTCATATCAATGGTTACTGCTGAGATGAAAATCTAGTCCTTGTCCCGTCATTTCATTTCAGTAGGAGAGAAATAAATTTCACAAAAACCTCTGACACTTTTTTCTTGGTCAGTTTGCTGTCTACACAGCGCTCCCAGGCACACGAGACTGACTGGGTGCAGAGCCCTGACCTCCTTCCTTCAGGCCAGCAGTACCCAACGACACGGGGACTAGGCTGAGGGTGGAATTATTGTGCCAGACCAACTGGGCCCCTATAAAACTTACACCACTGGTGTGAGACCGCTGACAAGCAAAAGCCAGTGCTTCCTTAAGTTGTTTGTATACAAATATTTTCCATGCTGATTATAAACATCCAGATGCTCTCCTCTTCCCCCCAGAGCAAAATACCAGATTAGGCACGCAGTGATATAACACTGCATACCCCTTCAGAGAGTATTGGCAGGGTAAGCACTACTGAGGAATGGCACTGGCATTCCACCAAGATTGCTATCACAAGTAAATGGGACATCTATCGGTTGTTAAGAATAATAATTGACTTTAAAAAGGTGGTGTTATTGGATAACATACTGGCTCATCTAGCTTTAAAAAATTGCCAACGCCTTTTACATAGAACATCCTCAATGCTACTTGAATAGTTCACTGTCCAAAAGGTCCCAAGACTTACTGGGGTGTCCAAGCACAGCCCACACAGAAATACTGAATCTGCACAGAAAGGATTTTCGAGTTTAACATAGATTTGTGTTACACTTTGGCTCAGTCACACCAGGAAGGCAAGTCTAACAGCAAATTTTGTCATATGAAGGAGACAATTTAAATCCAGCAGCTCTGGATTCTTGAGGAAGGAAAAGATGAGAGTACCACAACAGCTGGAAGAGTCCCCTAATTATCCAGCAGTAACCATTCTGTCTGCCTGTGTGGCCATAATCCCATTGTGCCGAATTTGTGGAGTGTCCCCCATACCATGGACGACTCCAGTAAGCTCACCAACAGGAAGCTGTGCCAATTTCCAGGCATGCAGTAGAGGCCTTCAACTTCTCTGCTTCCCTTTTCCTATCCTCCTCTGCAGTTCCCTGGCTATCCTTACCCCAAACACAGCTAGGACCTTCCTCTTGCTGGTTCACTTGCACATGTAGCAGCTACTGCTTTATCAATGAAGACTGGGAACCCAGGACTTCACAGCCTCCTTACCACCTATCCTTGCACTGTAAGGAACAAAGTAGAAGTAGGAGGCTGGCTCCTGTGGCTTAAACACAACTGCTCTCCGCCAGAAATGCCCAGTTAAGTTCTTTAAGGAATTTAAGCAGTTAACACCTGCTTAAATAAAAATCTCTCACTGATCTGCTCTTTGGTTAGTTCTGAACCTAAGCAAGCCCATCAAGGGACAGGTGAAACGGGGAACTCGGGCAAATTCAGCGTTCTCGTAGATTAATGGTTTCCTCCGCAGTAACAGCTGGGAGATACCTGCTTCAGAGCAGCACACATCCTATTCCCCTTGCACTTTGGGCTCTAAAACATCCCATAAACACCTTAAAAACTAAACTCTAAATCGGGAGTAAGAGACCAATAGCCACAAGCAGGGCTCCAAGACCAGACTCTGTATAACACCCTTGCTCCTTTAGCTTCAGGTACGAAGCAAACAGGACTTTGCTGCCTTTAACAGCGGTACCTGCAAGCACAGCAGCGTATCTCATTGCACCCCATCTGCAAAAAGGGTTAGGAACTGTTTCTTTCTGCCTTTCTTCCTCTTCCTCCTCCTGTTTCCATCAAGGAACGTCTCCTAAACCCAGCATGCGAGGAGATCTCCTTGGCACTGCCTTTCTAAATAAAGAAGAAACTTCTCTCAGCTGCCTATTACAGGATGATTAAGGGGGAAGGGAGAATCTAAAGCAATCTGATGAGAATTTACAGGTCGTCAGCTCCCTTTCCCGCTGTCAACCAGGGGGCAACCCTTAATGGGGTGAAACGGCTGCAGGAGAGCACAGGGCTCAGCCTTCGGTTCAGCCTCTAATGAGGGGCCATGGGCTCAGCTAGGTCAGCTTGTTAGAAAGGGAAGAACGGCAGCAGAGTGAGAGTCAGCGATGGAGACTTACAATAGCTCTTGAGGGGCCATGAGCCTAAGCACGGGGGCTCCACGGGAGGGGGAGGGGGCAGCAGCCATGTCGTCTGCCTGCTCCTTGCCTCTTAAAATCCCATTACCTTCCTTTTATTTCACAGCAGAGACCTGGTGGGGAGCGAGGCGGGGGGGTAGATGTCCAGGAGGAACTGCCTCTGTCTAGTGCCTTCCGTCAACAGAGGTCAGGCCCATAGGATCAATTTTTTTCCCTGTGTATGTGATTTTCTTGTCTCTCTCTCTCTCTTCCTCTTCTTCTTCATTTTTTTTTTTTTTTTTTAAACAAGAATACGGGCGCCAGGCTTACAAGAGGTCCTCAAGAGCTGTCAATCAGGGCATGAAATATTCAGAGAGCTTAATCTTCTTAGGGGATCTGTAGAGACCCCCTCATGGGGTCTGAATGCTCTTCATGAACTTGCAAAGAATGGGTAAGGGGAGAGGGGAAAATAAACACAGCTGAAAAGAATGAAAAGAGAGACATCCTTAGACAGACACCCTCCTATCTCGGTGAGGGGCATATTATAAGAATTTAAATAGAATAGAAAAGACCTTTTAAGACCCAATTAGTGGAACAGTCTCCCTTCTGACCGGGAGCCCAGAGAACCACCTTTGGGTATTCTTCATCACAGCTATTTCTTTCTTTTTTACTCAACAGGTAGCCCAGCTTGTTGACATGCCTAGCTCAATTTTGACCTAGTTCTTGACCTTACGCAAGTTACTACTTCTCCACGGATTTTGCCTTTTCTTTGGGCCCAGCCAATACACAAGAACTCTACCCATCTGCTTAGTTAATGTTCGGGATCAGGTAGGCTCCCCTCTGGGTAGCTTGCAAGCTGCATACATTTCCTTTAAGGTCTCAGGAATCAGGTGTGCATTTTCCAAGGTACTCACAGAGCTGCAAGTAAGCTGGTCTCCAGTTAGTCAGTTACTGGTTGCACAGCAGGGCTACCAGCATGTACTCACAGTAAAGGAACACTCTCTGAATAAACATGTCTTGAGGTGTAACTCACATATGTAAGCAATAACACACATATCTAAGACAGAGATACATTAATTCATTTTAGTATAGAAGTGAAATCTTGAACAATTATTTTTTAAAGACTAGCCAGGGGCAGGCTGTTTCCTTTCCCAAAACCTGCAAATAGCTCTCTGTAACTTGGGTTTTCTATGTTTCTCTCTAGCCTCTCTCACTCAAATATCTTAGGGAAATTCTTTGTGAAAGATGAATAATGCAAGTAAAATTGCTTATACCGAGTTCTGGTCCTCACAAAGTCAGCCACATCTCTAAAAACTTAGTCTCCTGAGTCACTTCTGTTGTTTGAAGGACTGTGATTAGCACCTGCAACAAGTTGCTGCAGCACCCCAGAAAGAGAATCATATGCAGCCCCTTCCTCTTTGGTAGCACAGTCCAACCTTTAAGAAAAAATGTTATTAAATTTTATAATTAATTTCTCTCAGACACAGAGAAACCTCCTATATTTTTCCCTTCCATCAGTATCTGCAATGCAGAAAATAGTTGTATTGCTGCTGCAAATTCTATGAGAGGAAACAACTTCTAAGATCTGGAAGAGTGATCCAGTACTCCAGCGTTTAAATATATTTGTCCTGAATTGGAGGCATACAGGATATCAACATAATCATCTTATTGACTGCTGGGCCTTCTTTAAGTCAATAAAAATAAATGACTTTCTTCCTCTAGCTGGTTCAAGAGATCCTGGTTTGGGAAGCAGCTGTGCAGCACAGTGTATGACATCTGAGGATTTGGCTTTTACCTCTCATCCCCATCTCTCATTGACATGTTAAATGTTGACAGAAAGGAGAAAGAGAAAGCGGTTTTCTTTTCAAGAGACACATCCACCAACCCCCATATACCAGAATGAGTCAGAGAAGACTTGTTAATTTCCCCCCTCCTAGCCCTCAGGGGGCAAAACTACCTGGCACCTTACAAGAAGTGTGGTGCAGAACAGTGCTTGTGCAGCTTTATGTCTGGAGGGCACAGGAAGGTTGGAAGTGGTTGCCTATTAATTCGAAGAAGTATCAATAGGACAGCTACAGCTATGCAGATCGAAGGTGGATAAAGAGAATACCAGCAACTAGCCAGGTCAGCCTACAGGGGAAAATTTATACATAGCATTTAAGAAGAGAAGACACCAGTGTGGTAGAGAGAAAGGGGGCAGCCAGGAGCAAAGGCAAGGTATATATTTTCAGTGGTAGTAACAAATCTAAAAAGATAGACAGAGAGAGAAGCCTTCTTCCCCTTCCTCCTCTTCTCCTGCACCTGGGGTCATGCTGTGACCTTTTCGAAGATGGGATGTAAAAGTGACCTTTGTCAGAGTGTCACAGAGCGCCCAGCCCAGGTTTCTGCGAGGAGACGTGGGAGGCCTACAGGCAGTGCTCCTTCTGTGGGCAGAGGTCCTGACCCGCAGCAGCACGCACACGGAGCTGTCAGGGGCAGGCTCCCCATCCCCAGTTCCTCCACACAAGGAAACAATAAGACAGGCTAGCAGACAAAGAGCCTGGTCTTAAAACTTTCTCATCCTACCTGTAAGTGGTATTGCTTGGGAGCTCTGAGACAACGCTTCTTTCTTTTCCCCCTCTCTCCCTTTCCTGAGTCTTAAAATAATCTTTAAAAAATGCCACAACTCTTACATGCTTGAGTTGCCTTCAAGAAGCCACAGGCACACCTGCAGCACTTTCCGAGACAAGACAGAGGGGAACAGGGCCAGAGCTTCCTTGCTTCTTTACTTCCACTGCTTTATAAAGCCACAACTCAGCACCCCTAACTGCATGCATTGATGAGGCACCCGACTACGGAATGGCTTCACAGGCAGCCTTCCCTGGCTTTTCTCTGAGAGCGCATTCCTAATCACTCTGTGCCCATGAGCCATACCAGGGTAAGATTCATATACTCCTTTCCACAATCACTTGCATAGTTGCTCAAGAAAGAAAGTAGCCAGCACCAGGGCAGACACCAGCTTGCTGTGAAGGAGTCACTTGTGTGCAGCAAACCAAGCCAACCCTGGAGGACACAAAGAGAAAACACACTAGGAGCTGCCTGACACTGGGTCAGCCCCACACAGAACCCAAGAGCTCTGCTGCCACTCACAAAGACAGGCACTTCCTCCTTGCCTCCCTTAGCCCTGTCTGTTGGCTAACACACAGCAGATCTTCTGAATAAACACATCTCTGTTGGACGTGCAGTTCAGGTGCTGGCTGCTCCAGCTGCGAAGCCCCCGTCTCCCTGCTATGTCCTGGAGGCACGAGAGGGCAGAGGAAGCAGGGCAATCTCCAATCTCCATCTCCTGCTGCCCCACGACCTCTGGGCTGCCACTGTTGACCCTGCTGGGGTTGCAGGGGGTGGACTAATTTGGACACGTTCAGGCAGTTGCTGTCATCAGCTTCCTGCTTTGTTGATCAGGGAGGTTTTTGCTGTAGGCGGGAGTCAATTATTTGGCAATCTCGGGATGATCGGAAGAGACTATTAGTGTTTGACATTTTAAAGGGAAATGGAAAACAGCCCACCTCTCCCTTTCTGCCAGCTAAACCAACCACTTCATATTAAACTTTGCATAGCTTCTTCCGCATACAAATTAGCTCAACAACTGCTGCTCTTCTACTATGTCAATGGGCCACAAACAAAAAAAGCTTGACCATGACTCCTAACCTGCCAGCACAGAACACGGCCATCTGGACTGCAACGGCGTCTCAATAAGCCTACAAGCAGCAAAAATCCCCACACGGAAGACATAAAAAGCAGGTTGAGCAGGGGATTCATGTCTGGAAGTATCCACAAAATTGTCAAAATAAACCAAAACTGAAATGCATGCATGGATGAACTGTGCTTGAAGCTTAAAAATCGTATTCCAGAGAAAGATCTGGGCTAAGTGAAAGGGTGGTAAATTTAAGAGCTGTTCAATAAACCCTTTTTATTCCTGAGAACAGACTCTGACTCTTTCAAAGACTTTTCCAAAGCTTTATCCTAGGCTTCCTTATGTGAGGAGCGGGCTGTCCACTCCTCCTCGAGATCCCTCTCCAGGGATTTGTTAAACATTTGTGCAGAAAAAACGACTTATCTTAAAAGTGTAAAACGGGGAGTATGACAGTCCATTCGGCAAGATAAGCAGTCAGGAGTCATAAACCAGCAGCCTGAGTTCCAACTGCAGTTAAGAAGTAGCCCTTGAGAAAGAAAAGAATATAGCGGGGCTCTTGGAAAACAATTTTCTCAGAACTAGCAGAAAAAAAAGTGTTGTCTCCTGCCTGACAGGCCAGGATTTACAGCTTGAGTGTATACCTCCTGTCCTTCCTAACAGTAGAGTACGTAGCACGTTTAGGTTACCAGTACTGTTTTACAGGCATATGCAGAAATCCCAGTCAGAACCAACCCCTTGTTGCACCTCATGCTATACAAACACAGAAAACCTTTGGTTTTCTTCTTTAATACTATGGGTTAAGATTTGAACAGCAGATTTGCTATTTCCAAAGCCTTAGCTATGTTTACACCAGTAAACTCACAGAAAATCACAGAGTATTAATGAGCTGCTCATACCGTACCCCAAAAGGAGAGCTGAAAGTGAGGGCCATGCTTCATGATAAGAACTGATGCAGGAAAGCAACTGCTCCAAAGCTTACACAAGCCAGTTGTGTAAGCCTACACAAGCTTACTTACACAAGCCCATTCAGCAAGAAAAGGCCTGCAATGACTTACATTCTGTAAAACAGAGGAAGAAGACACTAAAGTTTCAGTAAGTCCAGGTCCTCTGCTGTTACAAGTGCCAACAGTCACCTTAGATAAAGCCCATTACGCTCTGGAAGAATAACTCATGATGGAGTCTTAACAAGGAGCCTGCTGGTGGCGGCGTGCTCTCCCCCCGGCTCTCTATTACTACCAGTATCCAGTTGGACCAAGCTCCCCTGGGACTGTCCAGGATTTTTCTGTATGCAGACAGCTCTGATGTGGCAGCAGGGCAGACTCTAAGCGGTGGTGTGATTTAATAAACAGACACTTAAGGCAGTTTACGCTGGAGTCAGCCCACTTCGGATGGCCTTCTCTGCTAATTTAACACGGGTTGCAGCCCCCAAGCTGGCGTCTCCCTGCTCATTAGGGAAAAGGGGTGCGTATGCATGCGTGTGGGGGAGGAATTCTTGTTTCACATTGGTGCTCGACAGACTTTATTATACAGGGCAGCTCATTTCACTCACTACACTGCAGAGGATTTTTCAACAGAGAGGGGGAGGCAGGGCATGCTAGTTAGGATCCTTCCCTGTTATTTTCATTAATTTTCCTCTTTTTTGTTTTGGTTAGGGGGGATGTGACAAAAAGGGACAATAATTGCCATTTGCCGCAGACTTCGAGGAGTCCTCCTCAGCCATTACAGATTAAATTGCATTCTGTACAAGTGTCCATCAGGCCCCAGCTCCAGACTCCAGGCTGGTTAGAGGGCAGCTGATTCAGCTGCAAGAACATTTTGCTCCACTTCTGATCTGTCCTAATTATAAAAAGGATGCTCTTTCCTTTAACCCCTAGAGTTCTCTCTTTCCTGTTCTCATGGTTCAGTCCTTCAGCCAAGTATTCTGCTGGTTTACATGACTTTTACATGGACTGTCAGCAGCAGAGAAGCTACAGCGACCCATACTGCCGGAGCATCTCTTTTATAATTTCTATCCCTCCGACCAACAAAAGATTTCAGATTTCAAATAGAGAATGGCAAAACCAGGACACGTTCAGGACCCAAAGTATCTGTCTGAACAGAATTTAGATTTCGTAAAATCCAATCTAAAACTAAAGAAAATACCCCCCACTTTCAGTCCGAAGCATAGGTAACTTGAATACACAAGGCCGAGCTGGTTTTAAGGTAACAAGCACCAGTACATTTAGCAGTACAGCAACAGGAGAAGTAGAGTCTGTAACACTTTGTTTGAGAAGATAAGCTCATGGGCCCACATGGAGCTTATTATGGTTCTGGCAGTGCAGCCAGCTAGTTAACAGATGTCTCAGCAGAACTACACAAGCTGTACTGACAGCACTGCAATGTCGATAAAGAATAAACATCTGGACTGCAACCAGGAAGTGGTAGGTTGTCATTTTCCCTTCAGCTGGTAAACAGTTCCATTTTAAAAGCTCCTACAGTGGATCTTTCCACATCTTTGGTTACAAAGTGGTGTAACAGGATGAAAAACAAAGAGCACAGGCCTGATACAGATCACTGCAAGCTTTGCCTTGATGCAACTCTGACACTTGACTTCAGCTGATCCACTCCTGACTGAAGCTGGTCTAGATACGAAAAGAATACGTCCCACCTTGGTTGATCTCGCCCGTTATGTCCCATGCAGCGAAGTTTATGCTGCAGCAAACTCCTCTTCTCCCCTCTTCTGCCAAGCTTCTGTCTTTTCCCACTCACAGCTAAGTCTTACCCCTTCTGCAGCCCCTCTCCTGGCAGAGGAGTCGGGTTGATACTCTGCATAGTTCTGGAAATCGGCGTTGTGTTACCACTGCCTCGGAGTGCCACGGGCAGTTGTGAGCCCACAGCACCACAAACAGCGCAAGTCTGTGGCTTAGCACAATGCTTTGGGAAATGGTACTTCCATAGGTTCACAGATTTAACACAAGAACATACCAGTGCTGCCATATGGACTGAACTCCTGCAAAACAGACTATTCACAGCTCCTGCAGGGAAAGGAATTATCCTTCCCCACTACATAGACTCGACATAAGTAACAGCAATATCTCATGGTTGAAATGCAGAATAGTTTAAGACAGACACGCATTCTCAGTTTGTACACTCCATGTGATGATGAATCAACCACATCCTCTGGCAGTCTGTTCCAACAGCAGCTTACCCAGCCAGACAGCATTTTGCTTTTCTATTTCCAATATCTCTTTGTTCTCAATACAAGAAAGTGCATTGTTTAGAAACATCTTGCTTTGGGGATACTGACAAAATCAACTGTCCCTGACAGTTAAATGTTGGCTGATAACATCTAAATGATTTTTTTCTTCCTTTTAGATGCTCTCCTCTTTGTGTTAATGCCTTTGCTCTTTACCAAAATTCCATTAAATATTCTACCCATTCTGTTTTGTTAAGTTTGTTTGTGTGTTTGTTTGCTTGTTTTCCAATTAGTTTATTTCCTGTCGAGTATTTCTTAGATTCAACAGCTGCCTAGCTATTGGTGGTATCCTTCAAATAGATTAATGGAAAATGAAAAAGAGAAAAGGGAAAAATCATATGGGGAAGGATAAAAAAAGAGAAAAGCAAGCACAATACCTGTCTTCTCCAGCTAGTACTGGACAGCTCCCTCCAACCAGACTCTCATCCTCAATGTGTAGTGGCACTGGGAGCCTTTTAATACCCTTCTGATATAAGATATAAAATTAGCTGTCACCAAACCCATTAGTCAGCTATTAACAATGACTGTCAGCACAGCTTGGAACACGGTGCAAAAAGCTTGCAGCAAACAATCTAGAGAAATGTTCCTTATCAAAAAATTTCTCCTTACCTTCAGTAGTTAGCGAGTGACAGTGTTTGATGTATCTGCCAGGTAACTTTTAGAAAAAATCCTTACCACTGCACTTGTGAAATTTTTATTATGCCTTCCTTCTGAATAGTTTTTTATTGAGAAGAAAAGTTCCCAGTACACTTCCTCCACATCATTCACTACAATGAGGAGCATATTTAAGTCTTTTGGACTTACCCATCCGCATACAAAGCACGGAACATAGCAGCAGATGTGCTGGTCAGTATCAGGTATGTATCTTACAGTGAATCCCATTGCCCAGTCCTTTAACACACAGTGGGTGATCTCCATTTTCTTCCAATTGCATCTCTGAAAAATCAAAAATTTGCTACTTTAATGGAAAGAAAGCATGGCATTTCATCAATGGAACCTTAAAATACTGACAAATAAAGTCTATATATGATTGCTGTTTTTCCACTAGTTTTTGTCATATGCAGAGCTAAGGAAGGGGCAGAAATCTGTGCAAATGAAGTATTCCACAAAATGAAGTATTCCACAGAAGTACGCAGGGAAAGGTTTGGTTTCAAACACAAGCCTTTTTGCAGAAAAATAAATGCTAAAATAGCAGAGTTCACATTAGCCTTCTTTTATAAGAGACATGACTTACTGAGCTGGTTGAGGTTTGAAAAATGCAGATAAAAAAACACCTAGCAAGAAACCTTGCAGCGTTCCAGTCAGATCTTCTACAGCTGAGGTCAAGCAGTAACTGATGGTGTTAAATCAAGACACTAAAAACATCTGTAATTTTCCCAAGTCTTGAAGACCATTTCTTTTTAAAAGTTATTTAATCTTCTCTAGATGTAAACGAGGGTCAGCAAAACAAGTGTACTGGAAAACTCCACACATAAATCTTCTACTACTCATGTAAGTAGTATTTACTAACTGTAGTAACTTACTAATCATAAGTTAAAGCAGAATAAACTTGCTATTGCAGATCCAAATATACACAATTGCTTCTTTGTGAAAAGGGAAAAAAGATAATTATATCAATGCAAACTTATGTTCAAATTAGATGTTGCACTTCTGTAAATACCAATGTAAAAAGATCACATGCCTAAATAAAATATTTATAATGGTATAAATTTTACGAGTGAATGAAGCTGTAGGGATCAAACGCATGATCAGTGATCAAATGTAAACAATGGACGGGATTTTACCAAGTTAGTCAGCTGAGCTACTGCAAGTGTTCACATACATCTTCAGTTAACCCTAACTTTGAAAAATAGGGAGTTGAAATAAATAATTACTTAGTGAGTAAATACTTAATTGCTCGTTTATTATTATTATTTTACATATTGCTGCTCGTGCCAGGAGGCTGGGGAATGAAGAGGTAGAGGGAAGTTTATCATAAGTGTGAGAGAGACACACACTTGTTTAGGGAGCTTAAGAGGTGAGAGAAATGCTAAAGGCTACTAGAGGGGATGTGAACTGGCTGAAAATCGCCACCTGAAATCTAATTTTAAAAGGTGAAGATGGTATGGGGAAAGCAGTATCACCAACAAAACTTCATTACACTGCAGAACCACCTCAGAGTCTGTCACTGACCATCACGCTACTCTGCCAAGAGCTGAGAAAGAGGGTGCCCTACAGGAAGACACTAACAGCAGCGTAGAGATCTCCACCTCAGTGAGTTGAAGAAAGTAGTTTGACCAAAGAAACAAAAATAATTTATTCTCTCAAACACTGCCACCATTTCCCAATTGTGTTCTACAAATCCATATCCTGGTTTAAGGGAAATTACTTTTCCTTAGTTTACCCTGCAAGCACGTTGGAAAGATAAATACCTGTCCTGCCTGGACAGCAAGAGCCCAGTTTAAGAAAAGGAAATAAAGGCCAAGCTTTCAGCCATTTTGTGCTGCAGTTTCCAATGCCCTAGCACCGAGCTGATCGTGTCAGTATCTCAAGGTCCCCAGAGACGGTAATCTTATGTGTTCAGAGAGGCTTTAGTTCATGCAAGGTCAGAGTAATTGTGCATGATTAATGGTTTATCTCTTCCTGAAAGCCTTACACAAAGGCTCCAAACCAAGTTAGCCGTAATTCCATACTCCTTACAGTCTGCTTAAAGGGGCAGCATCCTATTTCCTCTTGGTGGGGCCAAGCCTGTTGACTTTATCAGAATTGGAAGCAGGCCACAAAGCCTTTGAAAGAAGTCTCTCTCCCCCATTCAGCTCCCTAGGTAACGTGAATACATTGTGAAAGAAAAAAGAGCCCAAATTCAGTCTAAAACACCCCAAAGTCTTAAAAAAGACTGCTCTGTGACAGTCCCCAGACCTTTTGCTATGGGATTCTTTGGCTTTCTACAGAATTGCTCCTTAGCATATTGTCAGAGCAGGGCACATTAGAACCACCTTAGAATCCCATTTTTAGTCTGCAGCCATATTTTGTTAAGAAAAGGATCATTTTTAATCAATTACAGCTTTGTGACCATGGGCAGCCACATAAGCTGATTAAATTATTATTTGCAGATAGTGCTCACAGATAATTCCTTAGGGATAGCTGCAAATTTAGCTCTTTTTTTGTTTGTTTGTTTCACAAAGCATTAACGAAGCTCGATTGCTTTGAATGTGCGCTGTCTTTTGCTGGAGATTTTAACTGGCTGTTTTCAGACTATGGAGCATTTGTGAACTGTTCGGTTCAGCTATTTAGTTATACACAGTGTGTAATTGGGCACGCAAGTCATATGCTGTTGTTTCTGCTCTCTGAGTGGATGTCCAAAGCCCTTTACAGAAGAGAATAGTGAATGGTTTTGTTCACATACCAAATCTCTGTGCTCTCCTGTGACTAAGACGTTCGTATCAAGCATAACATTCCCCGTGGTTTTCTGCGAATGAAACTCCCTGCATGTCAGGTTTGTTCACTGACAGCAGATGACAAGGGATCACAAACATGGCTGAATCACAGCAGTCATTTTCAGTCCATTTTTTTTTTGGTAGACGTAGTTCCCACAATCCAATCAGATCGAGCTTTGATCTAATCAGGAACTTGAAATATTCTGTGTTTTGTTGGGGAGAAGGAAAAAAGGCATACAGTACAGTTAGAAACTTTCACACACAGAAAAAATACAAGAATCTTCTATAGTGGTCATGGAAAATCAGCTAGTTAGCCATCAGAAATGCAATGCGGACACAGTCTGACTGCTGCATTCTTAGGAACTGCTTTTTCTTTCAGAAGGTGGAGGAGTTGAACAATGTCAACAGTTATCTTAAATCTCTTCCTAATGAATAGGAACAAACTGGCTGAAAACTGCAACCAAAGGTACCTTGGAGGAAACAGAATCATGACCACTAGTGCTTTGCACTCAAAGAAAAGGTAAGATTAAACAATGAAAAGGATGCTGGACTACAAAACGGAAGATGGCAGCAAGCTGAGGGGAACTGGGAGATACAGAATCTCTTAGAAAAACTTCAAATGGGAAGCAATGTAGAGTAAAGTAGCACTTAATGGAACAGAGTATGCAGTACTGAACTGACCGGAGTGTCAAATGGAATGTATCTGATCTTAATTAACCCCCAAAATAAACATTAATATAGAAATAGGAATACATGAATACGGGTTAATATCAAACAAGAACACGTGAGGAAGAAAAAAATTAGAGACAGAATTTCAAAACTAATTATAGATACCAAACATAAAGAGAGGTAAGGAAAAAATAATCAAGTCATCAATGACTTTTTTGCTTCCAAATTCACAGAAATAGATTAATAGTGACTCACAGCAGATTTTCCCAGCAAGGAAAGAGAGACAGTCGAGAACAAAGACAGGGCAGGTATACTGACAGGGCAGGTGTACTGACTTCTGTCAGTACAGCCCAATTTGAGATCTGTTTGCCAAATCATGTCTTCTCCCACAGAGAAAGGGAAACATCCTGAACCAAGCTTTCAAAGAGCTTCTGTGCTTCCACAAGGCTTGGATCACTGCATACATGAACAGCCAGGAACTGTGGGGGGCAGCAGGCCTCCCTCTGTAAAAGTGGGGACTGGGGTGCAATTCCGAAGCAGTGCTTAGACCTCATGGATGCCACATTCAGGTCGCCCTGAGCTACCAAAACTGAATACAGCCAAGTATTCAGGGCTTGATGAAATCTGTCCTAAAGCAGTTCAAGAAGTACCTGAAGCAGTTAATCTGTGAATAATTAACACTAATCTTGGTGTGATTTTGGAGAATAAGGGAGGTTCTGGAGAAACCGTGGGCAAACAAATGATTTATCTTCAGAAGAAGAACATAATTAAATGCACTGTCTAGAAATACACAAGAAAAATTTTAAACAATCAGTTTAGAAGTAAGTGGAAGGTAATAGGATGATGAAAAATGGTCAATATGGAATGGTCAGGAACAGATTATGTTCCACCTATCGTGTTCTATCAAATGGGGCAACAGTTGCAGAGATTATGGGGGGAAGCATTAGAGATGATTTACTTTGAAAAATAAAGTAAAAATACAATGCTTTTAATCCCTGCCCACCCAATGCTTTCAAAGCATACAAGGGAAATCAAACGGAGCTTAAAATCACTACAATTTGGGGGTAAAGCTGTCTAGAAAATCCTCTTAAATGACAGGTAATTTGCTGTCAAATTGACAGGACACTTCACCTGGAGTTCTACAGGGGACCATATTATCTCCTTTATTAGCATAGTCATGAGCATAGGTTGGCCCTTAGAGGTATGCAGCAGCGATGTCTGAAGGTAGCATTACATCAACGATCTCCATAAATTGGAAAAAAAAGAAAGGATTCTATCAAGATGGAACAAAATATAAACAAGTACAAAATGTTGTAAGAAACAAACCCAAACAGATATGGACAAATGGCAATATGCAGAAAAGAATCTTTGACCTTCTAATTAAATGCAAACTTAATTTTGATCAACAAATTGATGTCACCAAAAAAGAGAAGCGAGAGAGAGGAGGAAGACGTCTCATCCCAGAACGTACTGACAGGTGAGACACGGCAAGTAATTTCCTTGTTTGTGCTGGACATGGCTCAAATTAAATCAGGACATCCAGGTATGGCAACCTCACTTCAAGATAGATACAGATAAATGAGACCATCAAGACTGATAGGAAGGTTCAAAAGCATCACTGAAAGGAAAATACTGATGGAACTGGACATCTGTTTTCCATCCAAAAGAGAGAATGGGACACAATTATTCTTTTGCACTATGTAGGTAAGTGGTGACTATGAAAAAGATGGTCATTGTTTTTTTTCTGTGGCCACTTGGGGTTGGAACGAGATGTAATCAGTGTAGCATAGCTGAGAGCAAGAATACTTGGGTTTGGTATTAACATGACTTTCACGAATTTTTAAAATAAAAATAATAGTTCAACAATGGAATAAACCAGCGACATAGGAAGGAAAGAGAACTCATTTAAAAGAAGGATTTCAAACAGGTTTGCCTCAGGGAAAGTCTGAGTATGCACTCACGGACATGAGCAAGAGCATCCTCAAGCTACGGGACATAAGTGTGTTATGGAAATTTCTACTCACCTGAAAATGGCTGCCCAGCTCTGAGAAGGACCAGCTCAGTATCTCAGGACATAGGCTGCAGTTAAATAAACAGCTTGTGATACAAGATGAGCAAGGTCTGGATGATTAGCATAACTGCATCAAGTTACTATCTGCAGGTTGAAAAGCCTTTGAGATGAAAGATGCAGGAATAATGAATGGCATCCTGACTGCTACTCCTAATAGTTGCCGGTGAGCTCTACCTGGGTAAACCCAGACTCCTGGTTGACAGAGCTGGTAAATTCTGTACTTGGACTGGCCTGAACTAAAACACCAATAAGCCAGAAAGCTCAGCAGCAGGCAGGCATTCAAGATTTTGATCTGATTAGCAAGATGTAGATTTGTGAGATTCACCAGGAATAGAGAATCGGGAATCTGGAATCAGCTTTCAAGTCCCCCATCAAAGTGCCTTGCACGTTTTGGATCTGACAGCGCCGGACCCAACAGCGCCATACAAGGTCACAGTGCAGCATTTTCTCTAAACATAGTGTTATATCTCAATGTCATAAGGCAGCACTGTCTGGTATGTGGTCAAACCCACAACAAATGGTGACCTGCCATGTCAAATTTCCCTGGTTCGATGGTTATACAGTTAGCATGTGATGCAGAACAGATTCAAAGAAGAAAAGAATTGCTTGCATCTTCAGTACATGTTTTCTGAAGCAATCCTAAAGTCACATCAGCTGGCTACCTTCTATGCTGTGTAACAGGCTTCTGTCCTGTTTTCCTCAGACTATCCCTGCGCTGTTCTGAACACTCCCTGTAACAGCAGGCAACAACCCTGGCTTGGGATGCAATGTCCTTTCCAATATGGTAGCAATATATCTTTCCAAGTGCTCATT
This sequence comes from Nettapus auritus, assembly GCA_011076525.1. Taxonomy (NCBI): domain Eukaryota; kingdom Metazoa; phylum Chordata; class Aves; order Anseriformes; family Anatidae; genus Nettapus; species Nettapus auritus. The sequence goes on along the minus strand of CM021779.1, from coordinate 6,120,427 downwards.
TTTTTATTTTTTATTTTCTTTTTAGAACTACGTTACAGTTACCAACTATTTGAACAATCTACCTCACAGTTGCCATGGAGCCTGGGCCTCAATTTCTTTTTCCTCTTGTCTCTTTGGGCTAAAGTAGATTTTTATGCCAGATTAACCAAAGTGCTACTCTTCTTTGATCTGCAGTTCAGGCCACAGTTCTGACTGGAGAAGGGAAAAATAATTCACCAGGGTGCTCCTAACGTAAGAGCAGCCAAAAATGCTTGGGTTTCCAAGGTTTCCCCTGTTTCCTTTTCAAAACGGACATCAAGAAAATAGTAACAAGTTAAATATGTTGAAAGAGTTTTGCTCTCCATTTCTTACTCATGCTTTAACTTTCTCTACAAATACAACTTGAACAAATACCAACACTAGAAAAGCCTAAGGGTGCACCACCAGAAAAGCTAAAAATGCTTCTAAATTATTAAATAACCACAGCATCCTACCCCTCAATTTCCCTTTTTTACATGGTCTCTCCCTGCCACCATTGGGTAGGTAGCCCTTCACTGACCACTGCCACGCAGAACTAGCATGACCCACACCTCAGCAGGTTATAAAACAATCAGCTCGCATCATGGATCACGAGCACTTTTTGTGGTACTGCTTCTCCAACAAGTATCTAGCCCCACAAAGAACACCTTTGAAATCAGTTGAACTCAAGTAAATTTAATTTTAAAATAAACAAAGTCACTTTAACAGAGACACTAGATTTTGTTTTTTTACTTTTTATATCTCTGTTATCACATGCCAGAACATCTATAAGGGAAACTCCTAGAAAGCTGCTCACTCTGGAGCAGGAGATGACATGTGACAGAGAACTTAAACATTCCTCAGCGCTTACACTTAGCCTCAAACCGTCATTAACTAGCGAACATTCAACAGTCTCTGTATAATTTTAAAAATTGTAATAGTAGTTACAGCTACCGCTTAAATAAAAACTTTCTAAGTTGAGACCTTAACTGTTGGGCAGAATGATGAAGTCCTTCAGATAACAACAGTAAAATCACTTACAGGGGGTAGATTTAGTGCTCTTCTGGCAGTGATCTGTGTTATGCTAATATGATGATGACATCTGCTTACTCATGGCAAAATTAACATTAAATTCTGCATAACTCAGACACACAAACTATACCAGGTGCTTAATTACCACTTAGCCTGGTGTTAATTACATCACATGCGAAACCCTCAGCTCAGTCTTTCAACAGAAAAGCTGCCAATAAATGAATCTGCAGTGGCACCAGAGGATTTGGAAACAGCTCATTAGCACCCTACAGAAAAAAAAAGGATTAAGTTCTGCCCCATAACATCTAGCTCATGCACTTGCAAAGCTGTTCAACTAAATTCTGTGCTTTTTAGAATCATCAGGAAGTGGGACCTTTATAAAGATTGATGGGAAAAGTTGAGAAATCAAAAACCATCTTTCTTCTGTAGCCCCACAAATCCTTTTCTCCCACTATTTTTCCAGTGTCCCTCTATTTAGAGTTACAGAAGTCCTCCATTTGTAGTTTGGCCTGCCACCAAGCTCAGGCAAAATACAATTTCCAATTATCCCAGACCTATCTGCAAAATAGCGTGGTTGTTTCTGAACTGGTCCTGAGGTAACCTCAATTTTTCTTTTCCCTCAAATGGACTCTGGAACAAACTGATTTCAGCAAGGCAGGTTGTTATTTGGCAAGTAGAAAGTGCAATATATGAACCATTATTAATAATCTACAACTACACATATTACACAAATGTCCAAGTCTGGGACTCCATTCAGGACATCACAAGGTAGATTTTATTTCCTGTTACAATATTCAGTATGCAATTAAGGCAGATTAGTTTGTTCTTTTCCATTAAAAAAAAAATATATATATATATCATCCTTGACAAACTAAAGTTTGACATTTTTTTTCTGAGCGATATAGGTAGCTGCTGGATTCCTCATATAATTTGGAATTACAGCCAAGTGATACAGAGAGTAACAGGCAATGCCAGCAGAGTATTTTTTTTGCCCCACTGCTGTATGCACTTTGTTAAGAAGAACTCACCAAATTAAAAAAAAAAAAAAAAAAAAGTTTAAAAACTCTGAGCTCAGCTGTACCAGATGGATGCAATCCTGCTTTGGAAGTGGTGTGGTGCTGCAGAATGCTAGGCAAACAGGGTGACTGGGCCCAGAGACAGCTCATGTCTTCCCAGAGATTTAGTCCTGTCTCAACTTTGTCATATGGTCTTCCTATTAAAGGAACATTCCTACCTGCTCAAAGAGGGACCTCTGCTGTCTCAGAACATCTTTCTTGCACTAGGTCAGCAGGGGATGAGAATCCTTCTGTGCAGAATTGCTCTCCACAGCAAACGCATCTATCAAAAGAAAAGGAAGAAAAAAAAAGTATCTCCTAATCCATGTAAAATCATGGAAAACAAAATCATCTTAAACAGTTGCAGCAGCACCTTACTGAGTTAGTAGAGGCCTAGAAATAATGGTTCTTCAAGATGTAGTTTTCTCAGGAAGTTTCAGTATTTTACTACGTAGAAAACACACAGACTTCAAATACATTATTAACTACTTCACTTCTGATTGCTGCTAGTTACTTCTAACTACTTAACTTCTGATAACTTCTAGTATGCCTGTACACTCCCATCCAAACCATTTCCCTAGGCGTTGCAATCGGATAAGCTAAATGGAGTGAGCAAAGTAGTTATTTCCTAATACCTAAAAATAGGAAATCTCTTCTCCAAGTGTGTGGAACATTGACATCACCGCACTAGCCACAGTTTGACAGGGTATGATTTTGATGGGACAGCAAACACCACACAAACACATTTTGTGCTTCGCCTTAATATATGGTGCAGAAAGGAATTGGTTAACAAGAACACAGGAAACTCCTTACAAATTGGTAGTGCTGGCAATTTCCTGCAATAATTTAGAAGATTTTCACTTGCTTGGTTGGGTTGGTAACGCATATCCTTAGGTTGAAATTCAAGAACTTCAAGTTTTGACACATGATCCAATGATTAATAATACAGGCTGTATATATAAGCCTGTGAAATATACTGGACCAAATCTATCATGTAGCTACATTATGTGTAACCAAAATGCTTTTCAGGCTGATTTTTGATTTCAAGACAATGTCAGAAAGTTCATTATTGGAGAACAGGCTTAGAAATTTGACTCCGTTGAAGAAAACCTACCACAACAGGCAATGGGAGTTACGTCTTTGCACTCTTATGCAAAGAATGAGCTTAGCAAAGACCTCAGCAATTAGGATGGGATCAAAATCACTCAAACGATAGGGGGCCTACCAAATGATTTATTTATTTTATTTTTTGGAGGCAGAGAGAGCATTCAGGCATACCACTCCTATCAGCTTTCTAAGGTATTACGTTATTTATCTCCCACTTGTAAAATTTCTCTGCATAATGCCAAATCACCTAAGCGCTTCTAAAAATTCTAATGCTAGTCCCTAGAATGAGAAGATTGAAGTCCTATAGGGTAAGTCCTATATGGTTATCAGGAAGCACACACAGTTTTCAGAAGAACTCCCTACACTGATTGTAGGTTAGTGCTGAGCTCTTCTGAAAATTCAGTCTTTTTATTCAGTTGCCAAAACGTAAGCTAACATGCTGAAAACATTTGATGTGCAAACATCTGAAGATCCTTCTCTGACCTCCTCCAAAATCCATCTATTCCTGTCTGAAATCAGAGGGGGTTAAAAAAAGATACATTTGGATTAGTAGATTATTATAGGGATATACTTCTTCCCTCCCCCCCCCCCCCATTTTTTTTTAAATGAGCACAGCTTCAGTTGATTTTTACGAGAGAGCTTCTGTGTTTAAAAATAGAATATATGGCTACTGTGTGATACAGATGAGGCAAACAGGAGGAGAAAGAAGCTAAGAAAACACCCTGAAATCTGTTGTGAACCAGATGCTTCTACCTCACAGCTTGACATGATCCACACGGTCTGATGTCCGAGGGGCAGTATGTCATGCTTTAGTGTTACATTCTTCTCCCCTGTGTCAGCGAGCTGCATTACAATCTGTAAAGTAGGAAACCCACATATGCCATTATAAATAGCCCTGGAATGCCCTGCAGTGACTGCAGCAGAGCTGGAGCTGCACTCTGAGCCCCTCGAGGAAACTTCTGCGGTGGCTTAACTCCAGGGGCATCGCTTATCCTATCAGTCGAATATCTATTAGACAGGTAGATGGGGGCCCTCACACAAGATGTGACAAGGTGTACAGCAGCGTCAGTGAATCCACGTTTGCTGTAATGAGGTTTTAGGGGCCTTCAGTCCCTGAAAGCAGCAGTCATCACTGTGCCATCTAATTTCCCAAAGTCTTTCTTCTAGAGAAAATCATCCTTCTAGTTCAAGGGAGGAAGCAGTAGCTGCGGCCCAGCTCAGATCATCCTGAAAATAAACACAACACAGCTTCTTCCCTGGCCGACGTGGTGATTCCTCATGTGCTCCCTCACGGGAAGTTCCCCCAGTTCCCATAACAGCCCAGGATGTACTTACAGCACCTATCTGGCTCCCTGCAAGATGGCTTAGAGAGAAGCCACCAACGCAGGCCACAGCCACCAGCTACAGGGCACTGCTCAACTCCCCAGACGCTGCCTCCCCTTGGAGCTGGGCAGATTCACACCCTCTAACATCCAGCTATGCCTGAAACTTCCTCCAGGTGCACACAGAAATATGACTTGTCCCATTAGATGCCAGGAGTAAATCAGGAGACTCAACAGTTCCCAGCTCACGCTTTGTCCATAAACCCTTTCAAAAGTAACGCCACAGGCTGAGAAACCCAGCACGTTGCATCAGCGGGGAAGGTCCAATAACACAGGCATCCGGTGGGAGGTCCTCTCGTTTCCCTTTTCCTCAATTTCTCCGTTCCAGTTTCTAAGACATAAGGCAGCCACCAGAACGGAACAAAGTTCAATTCTTTCTCTCTGCTGTTTGTGTCAGCGAGCATCTTGTCCTGCAAAATCAGCACAGAAACTCCTCCCAAGTCTTTCCTGGTTTTGTGGGTGACAATGGCTATTCAAAAACGGGAAAACCAAGAACTGGAAAACATTCCCATCATCAAAAAATGGTCTCGTATTGTCACAAAACCGGACCTGAGAGTGACCACAGTTTTCTTCCATGAGTCCACTTGGTTCTTACTCAGAGCTTGCATTATTTGCTGCCAAAACCTGTGTGGTTTGATGCTCTGCCTTAGTCAAGGATTCACAGAACTTATTCACATGCCAGACATGTTACGAAACCTCAGGCTGTAGACTTCAGGCAGCCCAGCTTTCATCAGGCTTCTGCTTTACCTGCAGTGGAAAATAAGTGCTATGCAGAGCCTACCTTCCTTCACAAAGGACAAGGCAGGACCAGGCTGTCCCAGGAAAGCACTATGCCCTAGAGAGCAGTAATTCCTCCAAAATGGCATAACATACACCTGGGTTCTGCTGTGCCTAGCCCAGTACTCGAGTGACACAGAAGGGCACTGGGCCATGCTGCGTCTCATCTCTGGTCTCCTGAAGCAAGAGAAGAGAACAGACCCCTCCGGTCAGCCAGGACTGAACCAATCCCTCTCCGCTGCGTGAACACACAAGCTGAGATGACTCCTTGCCCTTCTCCCCAGGAACAGCCAGACACTGCCTACCTCAGGCAGATTTGCACTCTCCTGCAACTTCTCCTTTAACTTCTTAAACCCCCTGACACGTTCGTGTTCAGGGCCGGAGCTGCGGCCAGCCCCCAGACAGGCCCTATTGACACCCGTACCTGGGCAGTCACCCCGGAGCAGCACAGCGCTCGTGCCTCCACGTGGCATTCAAGTGCCGCAGCCAGCTAATTCTTTACAGCTTGCACTTTTTAGCCCTCGTTATGGCAGACAGTTGGGCGCCCCTGTACAGTTAAAGATCACAGGCCTTGATAACCTGGCTCTTTGATTTATGACAGCCCAGACCTCAGTGATCACCTAATGAGGGGAACCTGGAGTGTCAACCTGTTTATTAAATACCCAGAACCAGCTGTAGACCCAGCCAAGGAAGTAAGTTAATCATATTTCTCATTTATTTTGTGTATCCCTCTCGCTCCCTGGCTCTCCCCATTCTCTCCTCCGTTCTGCCTGGCTCCCTCTTTTCATCTCAGAAGGGGAGGGATTTCGGACAGGTCATTTACGGAGACTGTCAGGGGGCCGAAATGTTTGCGATTTCCTACTGATTTCTTAGGTGTTTAGAAGTTAATAATATTCAGCACCTCATGATTCTTTCCTAGATGTCAAACAAAGACATGAAAGGCAAGGAACCCAGGAGGAAAGGAGGGGGAAGGAGGGAAAGGGATGGAGCAGCAGGGGCAGGAGGAGAGCAACTTTCTTCTCCCCCGATGCAGTTTTAAAGAAAGCTGCATCCAAGAAAATCTGGCATTAGTCCTAGCACACACACACACGAATAATAATCACGTAAGCATTGTGAAAACATCCCTCTGTTGCCTTTAATGAATAAAGAATTTCTTTGCTCATCCTCAGCAAGGCCCTGGGCAATAAAATCTGAAGCTCCAAAAGGCAAGGATTCAACCTGCAAAACTACTTTAGATTTACGAGTTTTCCCTTCTGTCCCTATTTAGGGCTTTTAGTTGCCTAATCCATTCAAGTTTTTATTTTATACTTTAATCCCTCTGAAGAAAGTTACAAAAGACAGGACTTGTTAAAAATCACTGAATCCATCCACCTGATAGGATACAAACGTCCAGGGAGAAAAGTTACCAGACTTTATTGCAGTATCAGAAATCACGTAAGTCATCTGGGCAACTTAAATATAGAATTAACGCAGAGAAAATGCAGTTAAATTAATATATTGTTAACTTTATAATCATTAAAAATGTAATAAAGCTCTGCTGTCACTTGTCCAAATATTCTCATTTGCCTTTGACCACAACAGTTCACTTTTTGAACCAGAAGAGTTCGGATCAAATAAGCGTACGTCACAAGATGAAGCTGACCCCAGCAACTGTGAATCTGCCTCTGATTCAAGCCTGTCTGCCCCATCTGTACAAATGAACCTCAAAAACCAAGGGAATAAATGTCCTCATTTGTAAACACCTCAGTGAAACATAAAAGCGGAGAAACCACTCCGATACCTGATCGGGTCCCACATGGGACTATGAGTCAAAGCAAATCCTCTGCACTGAACTCAGAAGGGCTGAGCCAGCTGCTACAGAGCACCAGAAAGTCCAATATGTCGTGGTTTTAAGCCAAAGTTTCCCATGTTTCACTTCATCCAAGCCAGCTAGCTGCACGTTATTTGAATTACGATCAGAACTTTTCTGAAAAGCTGAGGAACATTTCTGCCTACTGTCCCTAAAGTCACCGGGGCTGCACACCACAGAGGGCAGGTCCACAACCAACAGGAACAGTTAAAGCCTCTGGGTTAGATGCCAGGAAAAAAGGCACTACTTGCTTCCCTTACCACTGGGGAGTACAACAGAAAAGATGCCTACGGGATGAGCCCATGCTTTTGAGTTGCAAATGTCCGATATGTGGCTTTACTTCTGCTCCAGCAACAGATATGCTTCCTAGGGCCAGGCTGGTTGCATGGGAGGTTACTGCTATTCTTACCTCTGCTTCTAACAGGAACTTGGAGGGCAGTAGTTGGCTTTTCAGGAAACAAGAAATGGGCCTGAAAATTCCCTTCTTGCTGATCACTGTGTTGATCTTCTAAGGCACTAATAAGTGCCTCACGGTACCTTTGAGCAAAAAGCTTTCCCATACTTTTTCACAGCTGTATCCGTGAAAGACAGGCCCTCCATGGCTGAAGTAGGAGAGGGAAAACAAAAAAAAGCAGTAAGATTCCTTGTTGTTCACAGCTGCAGAAGAAACAAACCTTCTCACATGCCAGTCCTGCAAATCTCCCCAAGTGAGGTGCCAGGACCCCAACACTCTAGCTTATCAGAAATTGGTGTCTCATCAGTTCAGGCTCAATATTAATAGAATTAGCCTAAGACATCAAGCGGTTCTGTTTGCAGAGTCTCCTCTTTGATACAGAGCATGGGATGATTTTCAAGTGTTTCAGACACCTGATCTCAGCTGAACAACTCTCCCATTTCAGCCCTCACATTTCCATGCTGCACCCTCTCCTCACCCTGCGGCAGCACTCACCTCAGTACACACCTCTGCTTCCTTCTGCACCTTCCCAGCCCTGCCATCACACTGCAAACTGGCTTTTGCAACTCAAAAGCGAGGGCCCAGTGGCCCTTTTCTTCTTACCAACGCTGACAGGTTTACCAAGCAACCTCACTGCCTGCTCTCACAGATGAGTGCTTCAAGCTGCCAAACTACTGCACCCTCTGTACCAAGAGCTTGCCTAAAGCTTCCCCACATCTCACTTCCACACTCAGGCCAGAAAGACCCGTAAGGGCAGCCCAGAGTAGGCTTCCTCTGGTGCTTTGTCCAGTTTACTTGTAAATGATGGGGAAGCGTTTCCAGTTGCTGCAGAATAGCCTGATTTCTAGCTTCAGAAACCTTAACGCTTTGCTTGGTTTCCTTTTATCTGCCTCTTTATCTGTTTAAATTTAGCCTGGTTCCTATATGCTGTTTCCCAAGTCCGAGCCAATATCTGTTACCCAGCACCCAAAGGGGATCTTCCTCTGCCACTTCCCTTCTTCCTTCAGCTTTGCTCATTCTCTCTCAGGAGCTGAGGCTCCCTTGACCCAAAGCAGCTATCCTGCTGGCAGCTGCTGCTACCGGAGGAAGATGTCTTCAAGGCATGCTATCAAGGAGTGCTGCAGAAAATAGAAGCACGTCCTAAAGGCTGCCTGTGTCTATGCAATGTATTTATTTAATTGATACGCTCTCAGCTTTCCTTAATAGAAATAGTCAGAAGCATCAGGCAAAATTGCCTCTTGCTATTTATAGGGTCCCCCAGAGCAGGCAGGTAGCAGATGGGGATGGGAGGAAATTGCTAACTGCCCTTATTGTGTGGAAATGAGCCTGCAAGCACTTGCAAAAGGAATATTTCAAGGCTCAACTGAGAAGTAATAATATGGGCATTGCAGCAAGCAGCTAAAGTGGGAAACGGGAGCAAAACAGGTTTGTGTTGAGAAAGGACTTGAAAGGAAGAGAATGTACCAAGTGGCTGCTTGCATCAAGAGGCAGGCCTTGGGGTGGCTCTCTAGCCGGGGATATTGGAGAGGGGAGGGAACAAAAGAGTTGTTTTCCTTCCCTCTGAAGCCCCTGCAGCCCACATGACTGGCACTTGTCATTCAGGGCCTGTCTGCTGTGCTCTCTTTCACTCAGACACGCTCGCTGGCATTGAAAAGAGCAGGATGTGTAAGGAAGCCACTCCAGGCAGCTGCCTCGGCTGCTCTCCTCAGCCCTCAAGGCTAGCGGGAGCGAGCAGGCACCACAGAGCTGTCACCGGCCCGCTGTCAGCCGGACGCTCCCAGCTCTGACAGGGCTGTCGGATCAGGGTGGCTCCCCCGGGTCAGCAGGGACGTGCCTCCCCTTCCTCCCTGCCATGCTCCCGACCCGTGATGTTTCTGACCGCGGTGCTGCCGCAGGGGAGCAGAAGGAGCCTCGTGGCGCTCAGCCCACGCTCTTCTCCCTCTCGCAGAGCCACCCGAGGGGAGGAGACCAGTCTAAATCTTTCCTGCCTCTATTTCAGTCTGAAGCAAGCCCCTGTCACTACTTCACTGCAGGATGGACTCTTCTGTGCAACATGCTGCACAGATCACTGTCCCCTTCGGTTTTAACCCCTCAGCAGATCCATCAGGAGAAAGGATTTTCCACACTAGATGAGGATTTATTTCCACAGCTCTCCAGCATTCAGATCTAAGATAGCCAGGCCATGGGGCAAGACAAAGAGATCAATCTTTACAATTGAGCACGAAGGAAGCCTGTTAAAAGTTTTTTTCTTTTCCCCTTCCATCACACAGAACAGCACATCTATTCTTCTGTTAACATCCTTTCAGAATAACAGAGTATTATCTTGTGAGAAAGCCTTCAGGGCCAGCTGTGTCCGTGGCAATAGCAGTAGGAAAAAGAACTGTGGTGGTTTGGACGCTTGGTGAAGCAGGCTTGCAGTGGTGAACTGGAGCTTCCCTTGCCACAAACCTAGGCATGAAGACTGTGCATGAAAAACATCCTCGCAGCGGTAGAGACCTGAAGGTTCTCACACAGCTTTTAGAGCAAGAACATTCTCCCTTGTCCTTAAAGCCTCCAGTTACACAGACAAATCAAGAATATCCTTGAAAAAATTGCTGTAGCTCCTCTGGGACAGAAGTCCATTTGGGCTCCGATCTTTCCCATTCTTGTTTTTCTCCCACTCCATCACCTTGTGTTTCCTTTGCTCTTCCTCTTGCTCCAAACACATTGCTGGTTTTGCCTTTTCACGTTACCCTATACTGAACACTTTGTTCTCACCTCTCTGCTCCAAGGGGAATGCAGGAATGCCATTTTCATCCTTCAGCTCCGGTTTTGTTATTGCATATCGAAAGCAAACCATAAGCCGAGCACTCTGGGTTTCAAGCAAGTCAGTAGTTTCAATGCAACAACCCTCTTCTTGATGTTTCCTCACCATTTTGTCAGGCAGCATTTCCAGAAATAACCCAGCACCGACACCTTCAGCGAGAACAAGCCGAGCTCCAAGGTACGGTGGGCTCCTAGAGACGAGCTGCACAGAGCTCTATCGGCAGCCAGAGAATGATGTCTTGGACCAACCTTATCTCTACAAATCACTTTGAAGTCAAAAGGAGACAGGTCTCACTCATTTGGTGCTTTTGTAAAGATCAGCAGGCATTTCAGATATCTAGACAGCTCTGTAAATTTGGCCTCGAGGCTCAGACCTCCAAAAAGGTGTTTAAAGCTTCCAGCCTCCACTGCCTTCAGTAGAAGATAGGCACCTTAATACTTTTGTAAATCCAGTGCTCATGCCTAAATCACCTCGAAAACGGGACACGGTGAAAGTCAATACCACACAACAGCACACAGGGCAGAGGTCCCTAAGCTGCTAAATCCACCACACAGTAGAGCAGAGTGCTGCCTGGGTGCCGGGCAGCCCAGGAGCAGCCCGGCTGCATTAGCAGCACGCTGCATTCCCGCTGGTAAGCCCACCTGGTGAAGACATGCCCCGAGGCTCCTCTGTCACTTAGGTGCTTTTAAAATGTTGCCTTTCCACTAAATCCAGCTCCCAAATCAGTCTAATGACAATTCTGCCTCCTTGGCTTCAATTCTCCCCTTAAACATTCATGTCACTGGAATTTGCTCACACAAACATTTCAGTTGTTTTCCTGCTGTAAATACAGGCGTCCATACATAAATCAAGGTGCTTGCTCCCACAACACTCCCCCAAACAACTTGTGTATAAAAACATAATTCCTTGGGAGACTCCCGACAAACAAAAATTCAATGCAACCTTGCTAGGCGGCTAATAAATTTGGCTCATTTCTGTCTTTCTCCCTCAGTCAGGAAGGAACCCAGCTATTTTTAAATCTGGATTCATGTGCATAGCCAAATATAATGTTCTTTCTTCTGTGAAAGAGAACAGGAAAAGATTTTAAATGTCCTAACATTTCCTAGGCCGGCTTATCTCTCTGTCACTCTCCCCCAGAGAGACCCACTGTCTGCTTTGTCTGTTTAGACTGATTTTTTTAAAATTATTATTATTTTTTTTTTAGGCCAAAGCTGTCTTTTACTATGTGTTTGTACAAGGCCTGGTACAACGAGACCAGCCCACTCAGGGCACCACTGTCATAGGAATAACAAGCCTATGCTGGGGGTGTATATGGCAACAAGATCCCTGTTTCCCAAAAGGATTAGCATGCAGGTCTATGCCAAGAAAGTATGCCAAAATTAAAAAAAAAAAAAAAAAAAAAAAAGTAAAGGGCCCCAAGAAATAGAGATGAAGCTTTCTCAGATAAGGGAAGCTTACACGCACCCACACCTAACTTCCTGGGACCCCAGCCTTCTTTCCTTTGGTGGAATTGTGGAACTGTTCCCATGTGAAGTATAAACAAGTACTTTTGTACTTTTCTGGACTGCAGCCCACAGTCTGGCAGAGTGATAACTACCAAAGCTGATGAGCGGGGTGCGAATGCCTAGACATTAAGGCAGCCAGACACAGGCCTTTCAAAACACATCATTATTATAGAGAGGTGTGGGTGGGAGGAGAATTCAGATCAGAAAGACACACCCAAGGTTACCACATTGTGTTCTAATTTTAACACTTATTATGACCCAGCAGCAGTACCTCTCAGGCTCTAGCTCATAATACCTACAAATCCAGGAAGCCATTATGATTCTTTAGGGTCAAAGGCTGCTTGCATTGTAATTCGCTTCCTCTTTTGGAGATTTAATTTTGGAAATATTTCTAATTGTCATTGTACATGACATCGTCTTTCAGATAACCGAGGAATTTTTCTATTTGTCTGCTATGACTCAACCAACTGAAGAAAAAAATACCCCCCGACTTTCTTTGGAACAATTCTGATAGTGACACAGCCTTTGCAGAGGCTGTTCAACAGTCTCAGTGCTCAGCTCCAAAAATAGAAGGGTGGTGCCTGTCATACCTCGGGTGTAAAGACTAAATACACTAACACGCTGTCAGTCCTGAAGCTCATTGTAAACAGCCTCCCCAGTCATCACGATCTCTGGTCCAATTAATGACTGTTCCACAGTCACAGAGAGAAATCTTTTCAGTGGCTGTGAGCAACGCTATGGCTACCTGGATCTTTACTCCTTCACTTCTGGTCCTTAATTACTGTACCTGCCTGCTCTGTCAGGGTACTTCTTCCCCTCAAAATCCCGTGATTTTTCTTTGGCCCTGCTTCCTCCCCATCTTTATTTTCCTAACTTGTTCCTTGAACTCTTACTTGCTCTATTTTCTTGGCTCTCGACATTAGCCTGACCACAATACCCACTTCCATCTATATGCAGAACACCAAGGACCTTTCAGAAATGCCTGCTAGGGAGGACTTTTAAGAATTCCTAAGTGGATGATGCCACAGAAGTAGAAAATAGAATAGAGACAGAATAGAGACAGAATATGTCATCCAAAAGAAAAGCATCTGAAACTTAACAGAATGTGGCTAAGCCTACAGAGGCTGTTCAGTTTCTCATTTTCCCCTGATTTCTTCCACCGGTAGCTTGATAGTTTTTGTTACTGGTCATTATTTTCTAGTGGCATCAAGAAGCTTGAGCGCACCGTATAGTATGCGTCATGCAAATACCCAGAGTGTTACGGTTTGTGTCTCAGGAAGCTGGAAGACCACAAAGACAAGATAAGAAGAGGGAATAAGAATGAAAGTGACTCAGCCAAGCCTTATAGTGTGGCAACAGCTGACTCACAAACAGAACCAGCTCTTCTAGCATAGCTGGCTACAGGGGGCCGCAGTTAGTACAATCTCTGAAGCTCTCATGATACCAAGTTTAACAGCACAGCCAAATCACATTTGTTTCCAAACACACATGAACAAACAACGTATTTGAATCTCTCTATGACTCAGTTTCCCTAACACGTGCAAGAAACACATCTTTTTCATTCATTATATTTTTACGTTTATATAGAGGACAAAATTGCTACGGAAGAGAAACTTTGTTTCTATTAGGTTTAAGACCCGCACCTTGAGTGCTGGAGTCTGACTTTTTCAATGGGGCCAGTAGGTGCTACAACTCTGTAAGTAAATAGATTGAAAGACAAGTGAAGATATAATAGAATCGAGCAAATGTGAAGAAAAAATGCATTTGGTACATTTCAAAGAGATTTACATTCTTCTGCAACTGTAAGTTTTTTGTTCCACCCCCAGTCAAGTATTAATGTTTTGCTCACAGAATGTGCTTTACGCCCTGCAAGCTTTCAAGTGCTAAGGCCTAAATCCTTTCAGACCCCCCCCCAGAAATAAAAATCACCCTGTAGGATTAACAGCTTCCAGCATACTAACCCCCAACAGTCCACCCAGTTGTGCTGCTGGCCTGGAGGACTGTAAAGGAATGGAAACACTTTCAGCCCTGTTGACACCATGAACCGAAGAGTGGGGGCAGGGTGGGCTGTGGAGGAAGTGTTAGAAGTCAGACCCTGCTGGAGAAAGTGTGAACAAGCCAATTAAATCCTGACACTTCTGGACAAAGAGGTCTCTTAGGAAGAAAGAGATTAGCACCTCCTATTCATCAACAAACAGCAGCCAGCCTGGGCCGACTGCAGGCACCGAGGCTGCCGAGGCTTTGCAGGGGCTGTAGAGCTGCCTCATGTATCTCAAGTAGCAAGGCAAAGGAATGCCTGCCCTGCTGTCAGCGTGGTGTGAAGGCACTCACCGCCCCTCCAGCAGGACAGCTGGCACTGCAGTCCACTGGAGTTTGCCTTTTTGCAGCTCGAGTGTGTGGAAAGAAAAACAGGCGAGAGAGGTTAGTTTTTGAACTTGCTGCCACGCTGCTGTTCCGGCTTAGTCAAGTCGTTCTCTACCACCAAGCTTGGATTAATTATGCCTATTACTTTTGCCAATAGCGCAGCTGACTTCATCCACTTATTGCAACATCTTTCCTTCAAGCTCACAATCAAAAGAACAAGCAAAATTAGAGACAGCCACAAGGACCTCGTGTATTTGAATGAATTTGGACCTGGATGTGCGTCCTGACCCCTTATGAATCTAGGGACAATCACAAAAGGTGAAGCTTCGTCAAAAATCACCATGTCACGTGCAGTAAGACTGTGCAGGACCAAGAACTGCGGGAAAGCCCCGCAAACCCGCCTGTTGGGCTTTTAAAGACCCACTTTAAAAACAAAATCAGGACAGTAATTGCAGTGGGGCGCAGTATTCCTACAGGATGAAAAACATGCAAACCAAACCACGTACAATATCTCAGTTAGGACACTGTAAATGAGGCAACAGAAGTACTGGAAATGGCTGAGCTTCTTGGACACGCTTCATTTCCACTTGGATTGTCATTCCAAGAGTACAATTCCCAACATTATTCACTTGACAGCAAACTGTTGTTCACCATTGCAGCTCCACTGTCTTTTATAAACCACCACGCTTTCCATGTGTTTACATAAAGGCAGTTGCAAATTTAGCCTGAAGTTTGACAAGGGTCAGTAAAGCCTATGTCCGGGCCCTAAGATGAATGATTCCATGTTTACCTAACCAAGGCAAGTCGCCAGAACACAAGGAGGTGATGTGGTTATTGGAACAGAAAATGCATACATTTTTATTAGTGAATAGGGTGCTAACATCCCATCTTTAAAAACATGGTCACTTTGGAGACTTCCCACTCCTCTCTTCTTTGCCTTTTAGTTTCACACTGGCCCTGGCCTCCTTAACGCCACCAATACAGGCAGGATTTTAAAGAACCTTCCTTACATTCAGCTAGTTACCACTGAGCACACACACATCCATAAACAGTCATTGCCCAAGTAGGACTGTGTAAAAATCAGCATCCAAAATTCACACATAGGTCAGCTGAGGTACTTTAAATAAAACGAACTCTCTGTTTAGCTCGGTGACAAAATCTGTGAAAAATTATCTTCATGTGCCCTGGATCAGACACTATATAGATCTGGTTGTGGCTGTTCAGTCTCCGACTTAGGTCCCAAGTGAACTTTCTACAACCTGAGTTAAAAGGGCATGTGCCATTTCACTGTTTCCTTGAACCTCTCCACACCTCATTCCCTTGCTCTTGAAATAATGCCAGAGAAAGCAGGATAGAGAGTTGGGTTATTAATTTGAGTAGTCAGGAGGAAGCAAGAAGCCCAAGCTACCAGCTACTAATGAGAGCTGATCAAATGCTTGACATTTTCTGTGGCCGTTCAACCCATGAATTCATTTTGCCTGTGTTCACGTTCCTTTGGGGTTCACTTTCCATGAGCAGTCCAGCCAGCCAGGTTCTTGGCAAGAAAAATCTCACAAGAAGCCAAGTTCTAAAGAGACGTTTAGAGAAAACTTGTGGAAAAGGAATTTTCAGATTGTCATACTCAAATTTCATCCAAGCAATCAGGTCCTAAGTTCTATTTTATGTTTTCATCTATTAAGGGCACTGAAAGATGCCGCACGATCAAACCGTCCACCAAAAATTAGACAAAATTAGTTCTCTTCTGAACTTGGAGTACTCACACCCAGATGCTTACAATTGCCAACAAGTTATTAAGAATACTATGTTTTGGAAGACCAGAACCTATTTACAAAGATGAACAATTTTTACAAAATCTCACCACTAACCTGAACGACATCCCCTCACCCAAAATCCTTTCACTTTCTTACCGTGTCTGCAATGTTAACCAACCAGAATGGCACATCACTGAGGACTAATCCAGGCCTTAAATGCTGAGACAGTCGCCCTTAGTATTTTTTAACTATCTACGCCATCTCTCAGTTCTGCCTGTGTGGCAATGAAGGACATAAGATCTTTCCCTTAAAACTGTGATAGACCTTCTGAAGTGGTTCTCCTTATGCAGCACGAAGAATTGCAACTATATGCTGGAAGCACAGCTAGAAAAGCCTACCTCACAGTATGGCTGCTCCTCACTTGGCCAGCTGGAGAGAAGTACCTAACTGTAGAGAACTTCACTGACCTTGGGCAGTAAAGCAGATAGGTTTCCCATGTCCAAGCTGAGAAGTTCTTTCGACACCTGTTTCTAAGTCCTTTGAACTTAGAAATTGTCCTTCAGTTAAATCCACACACAGTGAATTAGGTGAGCACAAAGACAGGGAAGAAAGTGTCCTTCAGTATATACACAACGACTCCTGTAGAGTAACTTTCTGTCTTTCGGTTGAACCAATGGCCTCCTGTATCAGAGATCATTAAGGAAAAATGAGTTAGTTTGGTCTGTTTGGTATTTTGATTTAAAACCTTCGAAGTCTTTCTCCTTAGGGTCACGTGACCACGGGGTCTCACTGCGTTTGGTTCCTTTCCCTTCTCCTCCCGCATTTAATCACAACATTACTAATGAAAACAAAAAAGAAACTCTAGCTGCGCCTTGCATGATTTAGGGACCAAGTAAACAGTACTTAACAGTTCTAATTGAAGGTCAGTAAATCCCCAAGAGATTAAATGAATCCTGCAGTGAGATGTGTAAATCTCACTGCCTTTTACGGCGTCCCAGCCAAGACCCTGTGTTCGGTTGTGCAAGACTTAATAAACGTGGTATGCACTTAATCAAAACCATTTTGCCACCAAAGGGGCAGCGGGTGTAAATCACAATTACTCTTGGCACTAAACCGCTGGCACAAAGAGGCCCACCGATGCCAAATATCATCAGGGGCTGACTTCTAGCCCCTAGTTAGCTGTCTGGCACTGCTTGCAGGCCTAAACGCCCATTTTGCTGCTCAGCAGGGGGAAATCCAGATGGGGAAAATAAAACACTAAAAAGGATAGCGAATGTATAAGGGTTTTGCTTCTCTCCATCTCACACTCAGTTTGCCCTCTGCCAGCTCTCACCCCAATTTAGTAACTATTAATAAGCTAAAGCGTGGAGCTCTGGCAACAGCCTAACTCTTTGCAGCTAAACTTTGTAGATTTAATAATCCCATCCACGTTCGTGTTCCAAATTGTATTTCCATGTTTAATAGTTCATGCACGGAGAATACTCCAGAAAATGTCTTTGTAATCTTCAGATCTTTTTTAGCCAGTCTGGAATCCAGAGGGGGCAAAGGAAGCGTGACCCACCTGTGGCTCACGATGGTCACCTCTGACCTTCTACCTGTGCCAAGATCAGCTTCTGAAGCAGAATTACGATTCAGATACACTTTAGTCCTCGAGAGCATAATAATATACAGGAATAGGTGACAACAAAGGACAGAGAATCTGACATTCAGCTCCAGTGCTGAAGTAGGTCCAAAGAGCTACAGAATGGAAAATCGTGTTTCCCTGAGTTCCTATAAAAGAGAAAGTCGCAGCGATGCCAAGCAGCAGGGAAAAGACAAGAGACCCCCAAACAAAGCTGCAGAGGTATGTAGCAGCTGTTGGAGATGGGAAATCCTTTGTGTTCAAGCAACAAAACTGGAAAGATAAACGAGATCTAATAATGCTATCAAGCAGAAAAACATTTGGGGTTCATAACAAACATAACTGCTGTGTCAAAAGCTCGTATCTCTTGGCACTTTATTGTCCCAACAGGCTGATCAGGACCCCTATATCTGTCCTGGTAACTTAGCAAGATTTTTGTCATGGCACAGCAGATGACAGACGTCACCAAGCTTTCCAAATCTTAATTTTAAGTGTTAATTCTGAGCTAGCTATTGTGAAACAGACATCTTAGGTGCATCTTAGTTGCTCTTGAAAGCAATTCAATTCTCTCTGTTAATTCTAAAGGAGCATAAGGCAACTTTGAGGTAGACTAAAAGCAAGATATGTAAGTCAGAACAAAATCCCACATGGTCTATTTCTTCGTGTATGCTGGTACTACAGTCAGGAAGGGGGTCGCTGGCTGTTGATTACAGCCTCAAGACCAGAAGTTCTCAAACTCGAGATTTCAAGATAAGGGTTGTTATAGAATTGGGGTCAAACAGCCAAAACAAACCCAAAAGGTTACAACAGCACTTTTGTCACGTGCACTTCTGAACTGGGGCTTACTAACTAAAATACTCCGAGTGCTACTGTTCTGCAAAAAAACACAGCAAGGTACACTTGGGACTGTTTTGTAATGCAAGGTAGGCTAACACAGGCAACATCATCAATCAGTAGAAAGAAATTAATGCCATAAATTTGCTGGATTATGTGGCTGTGCTGCACCTTGACCCTAGGGGAGAATGACAGGTATCATCTGTTACTGCTTTATGCAAATCCTTTGCCTGTCTAATAGCATCCTTTGTGCTGAACACAAAGAAATCTTTTATCTGTTCCGCTTCTTAAACATAAAGTCCTTTACATACAGTGTTGGGCCTAACCAGGGTATGTCTTGGTTTAAGGAACTGAAGGCATTTATGCCTTCCAGACATGCAGGGATAGCTCTACAAGACATTCTCCTCTGGGGTCCTGCTCGTGTACTTCACAATTCTGCAAAGTTTTCCCACTGACAGCAGCTGTAGAACTGCAGCCCATTTACATTCTCAGTTCACTGGAAGTCAGCAACAAAGGCATCCTCCTGCACCATAGTTGGTGGACTGGGACAATATGCTCTTCTTCCTGCCGGCCAGCAGCAAGTATCTAAAAGTGCACAAGTTGCTCTTACCTTCCTGCTTTCACTGTTTTCCTTGCCACTGTCTCATTCTATCACTTTTTCCTTTTTTCATCTCTCATGTAGTCACGTGCTCCTTTCTTTATTGCTTTCATGCCTCTCTCTTCACCACTCCCCTTTCTAAGCTTCACCATTCCCTCTTCTAAGACGTTCTCGCTTCTTTTTTCCATCTTTCTTCTGACTCATCCCATGCTGTTCTTATTTCCCACTCCTGCATTTTAGTTTCCCTTTCCTCCCCATCTCTACCTTTTGCTTTCTCTCCTTCTGTTTCCCCTTCTCCATTATCTTACTTTTCCCTTATACCTTATTTCTCTCTTCTCCTCCCCCAGTATGCCTGGAGCTGAACAGAAAGTCGGCTGGAGCCTTAATTGCTGCTCCCCTGCCTGACGTCAATTGGAGATGACATCTCCTGAACACAGAGCTGCAGTCGTCTTTTTGCATATTCCCTCTGTCTGAGTGCATCAGGAGAGATGTCACAACCAGAAAGCTAGAAGCCGTCGAAGAAGCAGGGAGCCACGGAGATCATTGTGAAGCTAGCATGAAACATTGAAGAGGTTGGTAAGCCTTGTTTCCACAACGGGTTCTTCCAGCGCTTTCTGCACTGTTGGTCTCAGGCTCAGAGCATTTACAGGAACTGACATTTCAAACTTTGCACGGCAATGTTACACCAGGGCTTTTAAACAAAACAAATGTTTGTGTTCAACTCCATTATGGCTCTTAGCTCCCTGTGGGAGGGTGACTTTCCAGTAATTGAGCAAAGATGGTATTTCATAGCACAGGGGGAACGGAGTAGTTACAGCGTTTTAGACCTAGTCTTTGATTGTGAAAATTAGATGCTCACAACACACGGAAAAGGAACTGTGTAGGCAGCTCTGTCAATGCACTGGATTCCAAGAGCTGACACAGGAGCTTCCATGCATGTCTTCCTGAGAAGATGCAGACCTTTTGCACCTCAGCCCTCATGGTTCTCCCCAAAGCACTTCACTAATAGAGTTATTACAGCGCACCTTCCCTTGCTGCTACTTCTGTAGGCTCTCATAATTTGCTACTAAGCTTCTTAAATCCACTTTAATCCTACAAATACACGTTTTCCCAGATCGGCAGTGAAGATCCATGAACTACATAAAGGCTTTTGTTTTGTTGCTTTTGTTCACATCATTATACCAAAGAGAACTTCCAGCAGTGGCTGGGAGTCTTCCCACTGAAACCCCCTGTAGCCCATGTGAGTTTGAGCCTCAGAAGTATCAGGCCTAGCACTCTAAACTGTACAGGTGACTAGAAAGAGCACAGAAATACGCATGTCTGAGTCCTGGGCAGGCGCGTTTCCTGATCACCATTTGTCCACACGCGCAATCAGGCACATCAGCTGCTGTCACATCGGCACCCTGATGTAGCAATTCAGAGTGCTTGCGGAGAACACCATTTCTCACCAAATGAGCAAGCATTTAGTAGCTGTTATAAATTTTATATTCAGATTCATGGCTTTGTCTTAATTTAAAACTTCTTGATGTGTATTCGATTTCTTCTGCTGCTATGAGACCACTAGATACCATCTGCCAAGTATGTGGCTTGAAAAGTTGTCTGTCTTCCATCTTATCTCCGTTACAGAACTCAAGTTCAACAACTTAAAGACCTGTTCTGTCCACAAAAAACAGCTCAGCCTCTTTCATTTTTTTTTTTAATATGCGCCACCTCCAAACATGCACACAAACAAATAATGTGCACTCTCGTATGCTTCAGCAACTGCATGTGGTTCACATTACATCAGAGTCAAGAGTGGAGTTTAGAGCAAGAAGTTTGTTTTATTTGGTGCCTCTGAGAGATTTATTTTAAGATTTTACCTGAAATGGACAGTAATTGTCACTTTAAAAAATAATAATAAAAAATGGATAATTTCACTTTTTATTAAAACCAAGTGTCAAAATGTCCGTGTTTCAGTTAACCGCCAGACTGCAAGCTTTTCTTTCAAGATTTTTATTGTGTTCATATATTTTAATCCTTTCACTTTTCTATGTTTTCTATTTTATTAAACAGAGGCAATATGGTTAAGAAATGGACCACGCTGTGCAGGCATAACAGCACTAAACACATGCAGATCAGAAGGGCTTCGTAGAGCCCGGCAAGTATCCTTAGCACCATACTACATATGAAAACACTGAGACACCAAAAAGGGAAATCAATGTGCTGTATGACCACGGGCGAGTTAAGAACTCCTGTTTCCTGGCTCACAAGTCAGTATTAGTTCTCATCATATCGGCACTGAAAATTGCTTCATTGCACAGAGATTTGAAATTAAGCTGCTGTTTTGAATTGCGTCAGTTTTTAGTGTTTGCCTGCCACTACAATTCACAAGTATGGCTTTATAATAAAAATTAGCCGAATGAAGTTAAAATTTTTTTTTGAAGTGCCTGAACTATACCTACCTCATCTAGATACTAACTAGCTTTTCCGCGACTATTCTCCTCCACCTTTACTCTGTTCTGACTCTGTTTCAGTTAGATTTCATTAGCATTAATACCAATCAGCAGCAAATGCATACAGTTCTGTGCTATTAACAGGCTTAGACCCAGTAAGTTGTCAATATAAAAAGAAGGAAAAAGGAAATAACTATGATACCAGCTACCTGTAAACCCAGGCATCTCAGCAAAGCAGGAAGGAAAACGAAAAATGTGTGAGAGCTACAGCGAATCACCATCTCCAACAGAAGCAATTACAGAAAGGTGTTTACCACATGTAGGCTCCACACAGCTCCATGAAGCCATCCAAGTTTTAATGTGACTCCTAAAGAGAGGTGAGGCCCAAATCTCCTACTGGGGTTGAGATGGTGGGTGTCGTTTAGCAGCTCAAATTGCTGGCTGAGATTTCTGTGAGAGTGAACCAGAACTGAAGTCATCTGGACTCTCCATGTTCACTTCACGCTAACCTTTTGTGGGAAATCACGCCTAACAGTCCAAGCCAGAACTATTTTCTTCGCTGCCTCTTGTATGAGAACTTGTGGATTGCTCTGGAGCACAGGTCCTCAGACACCACTGACCTGAATCAAATAAGCTGCGTTACTGCAAAGCCAAAGAAAAATGTTCTAACTGTAACCTGATGGTACATAGCCCTAGCTCTGTATTCAATGAAGAACTGGACACAGTTATAAAGATCCAATCTCAAAGGTTGTGTACAGCCTTCAAGGTTTACTAAATCCTCCACTAACCTCACTGAACTCAGAGTTCAGGAGCAACTTGTGCAATTTAAAAACTGTGTCACGTGAGTAAGAAATTCAGTCCTGCCTTCCCCGTTTTAAGCTGTCATATCGGACAAAGCTTTGTGATTGCGAGAAAAGTGCCTATTAACACACTGTCAGATAAACAGAGAAGGATCTCAATAGCTTGCTTAAGCTAGTGGAATAAAAGCAGACAAGAAAACCAGAACAAAGAAATCCTGAATAAGTTACTACCATTTCTTGCAAAGACCCCCACGTTGGTCTAGGAAAAGTAGCTTCAGGTTTTAGGGACCTTCTTAGTCTTCTCTCCTCCAAGCTACGCAGACCCAGCTCTCACAGCCTCCCCTCGCAGGACAGATGCTGCAGTCCCCTCATCTCAGCTGCACTCGCTCCAGCAGCTCCGTGTCCCTCTTGTGCTGGGGAGCCCAGAACTGGACGCAGCGCTCCAGGTGAGGCCTCCGCAGGGCCGAGCAGAGGGGCAGGATCCCCTCCCTGGCCCCACTGGCAGCACTCTTCCCACATCACCCCAGGCTACCGTGGGCCTGTAGAACTGCAAATACCATTGGCCTAAGGAAAATTAGCCAAGTTTGTACTAAGAGTGGGCACGGCATCAGGAAAGGGAGGAGAAAGCAGCAGGGCTGGGGATGGCAATGACCACTGTTTGCAACACTGACACGCTTTCTGTGCTTTTATGATTTTATTTGTTCTCTGTGTACTTGTACACAGTACAAGTGTATTTGTACTGTGTGGTGGAATAGGACCCTGGTGACGTTTGGGTCCTTTGGGGCCGGCGTGTCCCCCAGCTGCTGTTAGGGCCCGGTGTCATCAGGTGCCCTATTGCCGGCGGGGTGGCCTCTTCTTAGGTGGTGCGGAGGCCTGCGAGGAGGTGTTCGTCCTCTTGGGGGCTCTTCGGGGCCCCCCAGGTGGGCAGCCGGTGCCCCGCGTGGCGCTGGAGGGGCCTGGCGCAGCCTCCTGCGGCTCCTGTGTAGCTGCTGCCCTGGGGAGTACAGCAGGGGGGGAGTGAAGGCGGCTGGGAGTCCCTCGAAGGCCGTCTCGGGAGCTTCCAGGCACCTCGTCGGTGGGGCCTGCTGGGGCGGGTGGAGGAGCCCCCCCTCCGTGGCCGGATGGTCCGCGGCCGGGGCTGGCCTCCCGTCGCTGGGCTGCGGGTGGGACATTCAGTCCCAGCAGACGGTGGGCCTCCCTGCTGCACCTCTGCGCGGCGATGTCCAAGAGCCGGGTGACAAAAGTGGCCGCGTGGTGGCCGAGGTCGAGCTCCAGCAGCTGTTCCAGGAGCTCTTCCTCAAGGCCAAAGAGGCGCAGGCTCTCCGCAATGGCGTTCTCCCAGATGAGCGCCTGAGAACGCCATGCCCCAAAGATGCGCCTCAGCTCCCGGCGCACCCAGGCGAGCAGGGGCCGGAGGAGAGCAGGGTGCTGCCGGAAGAGCTGGCCCCAGGTGTCTGCGGGGAGGCCGCCAACGAGGTGGACGGGTGCCTGGCCGGGCAGGCTGGCGGCTGCTGCCGCTGCCGGTGGGCTCATGACGAGCTCCTCAACCTCGTCACCCTGCACCGAGTGCAGGAGAGATGTTACTCTCTGCTTGCAGAGAGGGCACTCGGGCTTGGTGCCCACCCACCGCCGGATGCATGGGTAGCAAAACCGGTGGCGGCACGGCATGGTGGACGCGGCGCTGCCCCAGGTGTCTAAGCAGATGGGGCAGCGAGTGTCCAGGGCCGCGTCCATGCTGGCCACCAGCTGCGGTGGGCTGGGAGGAACAGCTGCTGACGGCCTCCCAGGCAGAGGAGCTGCAGCAGCGGGTGTCACTCTGGAAGAGGAAGAGAGGGCTCCCGGTCACTCTCCGGCCTGCGAGGGGCCCTCAAGGAGATCCCCCTGCCGCCAGCACTAGGTGTCCCCGTGCGACTCACCTCTGCTGCTGCAGGTGCTCCTCCGGGATGTCCCAGCTGCCTGTTGGGAACAGGGCTGGGAAAAACCAGAGCTGGCTCCGAGATGCGAGCCTGCAATGTTCCTCACTCGGTTCCTCGCAACGCTGCTCGGACACAACGGAGGCACAAACTGCTGGGCTGGGCCCCTGTGCCCAGATTTAAGCCGTGAGGGCCACGCAGTCATAAACCGTCGCCTGGAGACATTCCAGCGCATCAGCGGGATGTCACAGACGGTGGCCGGGCACATCGCCGCCGCCCGGCCGTAGGGGCCGTGGCCTCTGGGATGTCCCAGTCCATCGCTGGGGACATCACAATGGGCCGTCCTCACCTGCAGCACGTTCTCCAGCAGCTCTCCGGCCCCAGCACGTGTTTCTGGTCCCCGCCAGCAGCACAGGCAGGGCTTACGTAGGCTACAGTTAAAGACAAATAAAAGCCGTGACTGTTCCACAGACCGTGTCTCAGTCTGACTCCAAAGAGAGCTGACAGCAGTGCCTGTGGGCGCTGCTAGCAGTGGTGCTTATGGGGGGCTCTCGCCTTGAGTCCTGGGATGCCCTGACTCTCTAACACTTTGTGGCTCTCTAGGACACTGGGACACTCGGTGACGCTTTCTTTCCACGTACAAATGTTTCCAAGACAAATCACGAAATCCCTCTTCTGTACCACTGGTTACATAAGAAGCCCCCAGTCCCTTTTTCCGCATCTTCTCAAACCTTAGCAGAACACTGAAGGACGTGCTCATGCAAGAACCTTTCCTTCTGCTGCCTTACTGTCATGTGCTGCACTCGCTCCAGCAGCTCCGTGTCCCTCTTGTGCCGGGGAGCCCAGAACTGGACGCAGCGCTCCAGGTGTGGCCTCCGCAGGGCCGAGCAGAGGGGCAGGATCCCCTCCCTGGCCCTGCTGGCAGCACTCGTCCCACATCACCCCAGGCTACCGTTGGCCTTCTTGGCCACAACTTGAAAACAATTTTGAAATTTTGAAAACAATGAACAAAAGTAGTCAAACTTGAGTGGTATTGGTTCTGCAGTGCAGTCTGTCAATGTGATTCTGCTTTCTGCATTAAATCAAGGAGAACTTGACTTCCCCATTAAATCTTTTTTGCTTCTGGATCCAGCGCAGCAAGTCACTGGAAACAGCTGCCCTGATTGTAATGGAGCAGGAGACTCCTGCAAGCCGTACCTGTGTAGACGTTGGAGGGAGGTGAGAAGTTGCACCCAACCAGGCTGCCTTCTCCCGGACAGCTGTTGAGACAAAGCAGCTGAATGAGCCCAGACGTTTGCTTTCTGTCTGTCGGAAGAGGAGATCTGAGGATGCCCGAAGTTTCAAAGGAAGAAACGGATCTTTAAGAGAAAGACCTGGAAGCCTGAAAAGGCCAAATGTAATTTTGGATGCTGGGTATTTGCAGTGTGATAACTAGGGGCAGAGCTTGGTGGAATAGCCCGGTCTGACACGCCGAGAAGAGAAGAACTTGGAAGTGCAGTGAGGGTGAGAGAGAACTTGGAGGCACAGCTGAAGGGGAGGGCACTCAGTGAACAGGCAGCGTTTGTTTCTCTTTATTTGTCACCACAGATCAGCTTTCTTCAGCGGCAGGTCAGAAGTTTTTAAAAACTCTCTGAACTTGCCTGTGCATTGCATGAGAGTGAACTGGAGGTAATACCACTAGAATGAGCACGGAGAGCTGGGAGATGAAGTGAGGTGAAGGAGGTTAGGGCTGGGCCTGAAACGCCAGCAAAATGTAATTGGCCAGCCCCTAGAACTGAGCCCTAAGATGTTTCGCTAGGTTTTTTGGTGTATCAGATTCAAAAAAGAGTCAAGTTCTAGTGCTAGGGATCACTCATGTACCTGTTTTCATTTGCCAAGCCTGCTTTCTTGGATGTCTTCGATTAATGCTGCCGCTGCAGCATTGCGGTTCTTGTCACGGGCTGGGTTACGCCTCCGGTGTCTCTTCACGACTGCTGTGGGTGGGAGTGGGACCTTTTTGGAAGTCCTTAGAGCTGCTCAGCCATCTGAACAGGTGAACAGACTGCTGTGACTGCTTTGTCTGCCAGCATCTGACCTCTCTTGGAAGTCTGCCCTTCTCTAAGGGATTCAATAGATGTTACGTTCTTTGAAATCTGTTGCTGATTTGATGGTTTTGAACACTTTGAGAATATGGTTCTTAGCTCATTCAATAGTCTGACTCCATATTTCAGTTGTGGGTATAGTTCAGAGTGATGGTTATTAACCTGGAATAGCTTTTTGGTCTCTCAGTTCACGCAGTATTGGGTGTCGGAGGTCTGGTCTGGATCCTGTTTTGTGCTTTGTTATCAACTTGTGCAGGCGAGTCATCTCTTTTTCTCTGCTGTCAATTGACCCGTGAGCTGGGGAACGTGCCTGTGTCCAGCTTGTCCATTAGGTTTGTTATTATGTTGTGTCCAGAACCAAGCAACTGAAATTGGTAGTGGCCTCTGATCACTTTGCTTTTCCCGTCTGTTCTCCCTTTTTGTTCCCACTTAACAATGTCAGAAGATGATTGCTATTTGCAAGAGAATCACCACTCGGAGTTCAATCAATGGCATATGAAGTCAATACCAGGTGCTCAGGATGAAAGTGCCTAAGTTCCTCTGGTGAGTTCTGCAATCATGTGCCCATAGATGAAGTTTATTTCTCAGCTCAACTTCGAGCCCCAGAAGTACAGAATAGGGGTGCCCCCGGATTCATGTTGTTATCAAGCTCCTTCCAGGGAAGCGGATACAGCAGACATGAGGGGTGCCTCTTCTTCTTTGCACCTTGCGCGCTCTTGCCCTTGTGGCAGGAAATTCTGGCCACGTAATAATGCATCATATTGAACATTTAACTCTGCTTCTGCCTTTATTGCACTCATTTGCAGTATAAAAGGCAGATCTGAGCAATATGTCAGGCTGCAAAATTGCAGAGTTACATCTTAGCCTTGCTCACGAAGCATGGTCAGAGCGAACACTCCATATGTGCTGTTAGATCACTGTAGCGTATGTAATTACAGGGATGAGAAACCACTTTTGTTCCAGTAGAGGTAAAACCAAGTTTAAGCCCTGTGTAGGTTGTGTATGTCAGTTCTGTTGGCTGCAAAACCACTGGGAATGAGTCAACTGGGGCTGACCAGTAATGTCTTTTCCCGAGCCGTGCCAGCTCTAGTCTGGGCAAATCAAGAACGTGTCAACTTGACGGTACGAGCATGAGTAAGTCTGCAACACCTAAAAGCTGGCACGCGAGAAGTGCACTGCAATTTCCTACCCAGCTGGCATGTATCTGCGGCCAGCAGGCTTGGTGCGAGCCAAGCGCGTAAGGAAATGACAGCGTGAGTTAGGCAGCGGTTGTTTTAAGAGCAAGGTTTTCACACAGGATCCTGTCAGAGGTGAATGGTCTCTGTGACACTGTAGGAGAACCTGGAAACCACCACCACTTGCACGGAGCCGCTTGGTTTGTTGACTCCTGCCAGGTCATCTGCTCCTGCATGGGCTCCTCTCCACGGTCTACAGGTCCGGCCAGAATCTGCTCCGGCTGGGGTCTTCCACAGGCCGCAGCCTCCATCGGTGCAGGTCCACCTGCTCCACCGTGGTCTCCTCCACGGGCTGCAGCGTGGAACCCTGCTCCACCGTGGTACTCCATGGGCTGCAGGGGGACATCCTGCTTCACCATGGTCCTCACCACAGGCCGCAGGGGACTTCTGCTCCAGCACCTGGAGCACCTCTCCCCCTCCTTCTTCACTGACCTTGGCGCCTGCAAGGCTGTTCCTCACTCCTCTCACTCTCCCAGCTGCTGTGTGTGGCGCGTGTTTTATTTTCCCTCTCTTAAATATGCTCCCACAGATATGCAAAACTACATCACTTATTGGCTTAGCTGTGGTCAGCAGTGGGGCCCTTACCAAACATGGGGCAGCTTCTAGATCCTTCTCACAGAAGCCACCCCTGAGGCCCCCTGCATCCAAAACCTTGCCATGTAAACCCACTATACCTTGTGGCCAAGAAGGCCGACGGGAGCCTGGGGTGCAGTGCGAAGAGTGCTGCCAGCGGGGCCAGGGGGAGGATCCTGCCACCCTGCTCGGCCCTGCGGAGGCCGCACCTGGAGCAAGTGCAGCACATGACAGTAAGGCAGCAGAAGGAAAGGTTCTTGCATGAGCACGTCCTTCAGCGTTCTGCTAAGGTTTGAGAAGATGCGGAAAAAGGGACTGGGGGCTTCTTATGTAACCACTGGCACAGAAGAGGGATTTCGTGATTTGTCTTGGAAACATTTGTACGTGGAAAGAAAGCGTCACCGAGTGTCCCAGAGTGTCCTAGAGAGCCACAAAGTGTTAGAGAGTCAGGGCATCCCAGGACTCAAGGCGAGAGCCCCCCATAAGCACCACTGCTAGCAGCGCCCACAGGCACTGCTGTCAGCTCTCTTTGGAGTCAGACTGAGACACGGTCTGTGGAACAGTCACGGCTTTTATTTGTCTTTAACTGTAGCCTACGTAAGCCCTGCCTGTGCTGCTGGCGGGGACCAGAAACACGTGCTGGGGCCGGAGAGCTGCTGGAGAACGTGCTGCAGGTGAGGACGGCCCATTGTGATGTCCCCAGCGATGGACTGGGACATCCCAGAGGCCACGGCCCCTACGGCCGGGCGGCGGCGATGTGCCCGGCCACCGTCTGTGACATCCCGCTGATGCGCTGGAATGTCTCCAGGCGACGGTTTATGACTGCGTGGCCCTCACGGCTTAAATCTGGGCACAGGGGCCCAGCCCAGCAGTTTGTGCCTCCGGTGTGTCCGAGCAGCGTTGCGAGGAACCGAGTGAGGAACACTGCAGGCTCGCATCTTGGAGCCAGCTCTGGTTTTTCCCAGCCCTGTTCCCAACAGGCAGCTGGGACATCCCGGAGGAGCACCTGCAGCAGCAGAGGTGAGTCGCACGGGGACACCTCGTGCTGGCGGCAGGGGGATCTCCTTGAGGGCCCCTCGCAGGCCGGAGAGTGACCGGGAGCCCTCTCTTCCTCTTCCAGAGTGACACCCGCTGCTGCAGCTCCTCTGCCTGGGAGGCCGTCAGCAGCTGTTCCTCCCAGCCCACCGCAGCTGGTGGCCAGCATGGACGCGGCCCTGGACACTCGCTGCCCCATCTGCTTAGACACCTGGGGCAGCGCCGCGTCCACCATGCCGTGCCGCCACCGGTTTTGCTACCCATGCATCCGGCGGTGGGTGGGCACCAAGCCCGAGTGCCCTCTCTGCAAGCAGAGAGTAACATCTCTCCTGCACTCGGTGCAGGGTGACGAGGTTGAGGAGCTCGTCATGAGCCCACCGGCAGCGGCAGCAGCCGCCAGCCTGCCCGGCCAGGCACCCGTCCACCTCGTTGGCGGCCTCCCCGCAGACACCTGGGGCCAGCTCTTCCGGCAGCACCCTGCTCTCCTCCGGCCCCTGCTCGCCTGGGTGCGCCGGGAGCTGAGGCGCATCTTTGGGGCATGGCGTTCTCAGGCGCTCATCTGGGAGAACGCCATTGCGGAGAGCCTGCGCCTCTTTGGCCTCGAGGAAGAGCTCCTGGAACAGCTGCTGGAGCTCGACCTCGGCCACCACGCGGCCACTTTTGTCACCCGGCTCTTGGACATCGCCGCGCAGAGGTGCAGCAGGGAGGCCCACCGTCTGCTGGGACTGAATGTCCCACCCGCAGCCCAGCGACGGGAGGCCAGCCCCGGCCGCGGACCATCCGGCCACGGAGGGGGGGCTCCTCCACCCGCCCCAGCAGGCCCCACCGACGAGGTGCCTGGAAGCTCCCGAGACAGCCTTCGAGGGACTCCCAGCCGCCCTCACTCCCCCCCTGCTGCGCTCCCCAGGGCAGCAGCTACACAGGAGCCGCAGGAGGCTGCGCCAGGCCCCTCCAGCGCCACGTGGGGCACCGCCTGCCCACCTGGGGGGCCCCGAAGAGCCCCCAAGAGGACGAACACCTCCTCGCAGGCCTCCGCACCACCTAAGAAGAGGCCACCCCGCCGGCAATAGGGCACCCAATGACACCGGGCCCTAACAGCAGCTGGGGGACACGCCGGCCCCAAAGGACCTAAACGTCACCAGGGTCCTATTCCACCACACAGTACAAATACACTTGTACTGTGTACAAGTACACAGAGAACAAATAAAATCATAAAAGCACAGAAAGCGTGTCAGTGTTGCAAACTGCACAGTAGTCATCTAAAATAGAATGGCACCATCCTTTTCCTCCTTTCCCCTCATTCTTTGCCTTGTTACCCTAACACCTTCCTCTAATGCAGCACGGATGTTAAGACAGTGAACCAAGTAAGAGAACTCATCTGGGCTACAGCTAGCCAGGCAAAAAAAAAAAAAAAAAAAAAAAAAAAAAAAAAAAAAAAAGTGCTAAGCTTTAGCCCTATCGACTCCTTGCTCCAAATCTGTACACACCCTCACCAACAGACAAGCTGGGACAAGGACAAGGGAGGGAGGGTCTTTCCATGCACACCTTTCCATGGCATAGTGGGCTTAAAAGGTTCAAAGATCTAATGGGTGTATGGAGGCACGTGAGCACACATGCATACATACATACAACATGTGCATACATCCATCTCAGCATCAGAGCTTTCACAGCGCCAGCTGAAGCTTCTCAACAAGAACTTCTGTTTTCGTACTCAGGATGTACACTGTTATTTTGACAGGAGTAACCAGAAAACGAAAGCGTGAAGACAGATTAGGAGAAATAGAATTTCATATCACAATTAGTAGGAGAGGCTGCATTGTGTACATTATACATTTTTTCCTCTAACTTCTTTCCCTAGTTTCAGTATGACTGCTACAGAACTCCCTACCTTCCATCCATGAATGCTCTTCAATCCAGAAAAATCCACCCCAGAAGTCAACAGTTTGACAAGGAGTAAGCAAAAATCGATGGTCAAAATATATGTTTCTTGGGCCTTTCACAGTAGCTAAGAAATCCAAATTTAATTTGTTCAATAAATATGAACCCATTCAAGTCTATCAGTTAGTAGGAGTTTACCTGTTCCCACAAAGGCACTTCAGACCACGTCCTTGCAGGGCTATGAGTTAATGAGCAGTGACTGACCTGGTTCATTTCTTTACTAGAAGAGCAAACCAGAAGGATCTCCCAAAAGTTCTTCTGGGGATGCTTCAGTTCTGTCACAAAAAGGTATTTGGCCATAAAGAAAACAATTCAGTAACTATTTATGGCTACTACTTTCTCAGGAAAATCTTAGCTTTGCTACCTGCATCCACAGCCCTACTCTACATGCCTCTGTCCCATCTCCTGTCAGTACGAGGAGCATACGCATGAGGAAGAGAGGACCATTCAGCCCCTTCCCCTCCCCACTGCTTCTCAGCCAGGTCAGGAACAAGAGGCACGAGCATGAAGTTTCATACCCTTGTTCACCTTCAGACCTCAGCACAAAGACGACAGAAACAACCCCACACCCTTCTTCCCCACCGGTATTAGCCTAGCTACAGAAATGAAATGTTAGTGACAGTAGTAAGTCAGACAGCAACTGGAATATTTTGGAATCAATAGTATGAAGGAAAAATATCCTCAGGTGGGAAGGAAGCGATTCTTTTAATAAGCCACTTCCATACCATTGACAAGACAGTTCAAAGACTTGAAGCGAAGATCTGTGTATTCAGGAAGGAGGGGTAGGCAGCTGCACACAATAAAACCCAAAAGTGTCTCAGAAATAGAACTTAGCAATTAGTTCAGTCAACTCAGTCAGGCTGGAAGACCAAGACCACACAAAGGGATGTTTGTGTGGGATTCAAGTTCAAAAATCCTTGCTTACAGTAATGACAGAAGACAACATGTTAGTTTAACAAAGCGCCCTCACCGTCTCTCTGCAGCAAACCTCTCCAATCATCACCGTAGCACTGAGCAGGACTTCCATCCTGATGGTTGGCAGAATTTACGTTCCTCAAACCTTCAAAAGGAGGAGGAAAGAATGAAATTAAGAAATCTTTCAGAAAGTAGAGCAATGTATCTGGAAGGCCGTGATTAAGTTAGCCTAATTTTACCTTTTTGACCAAGAACTGAAAGGGTGTTGGGGAAATTCTGTGCAAACACTGAACAGTACTTCTTCAACTACAAAAAATATCAATAGATTGTAGCCTTTGCTATCCTAGGTCCAAACTACAGACCACCTAGCAAAGTCTGTGTCCCTTAGCAGTATCTAATATCTAGGGAAACAGAAAAAAAGAACAATAACTAGGTAAAATTACCAGGCTTAAAGTAACTCTAAATAGCAAATGCTAAGGCAGTGCTAATGCACTGCTACAGTAAAATTCCTTGGTTTTAATTATGTGCATCTCCACTACCACAGTACTGAACACCTTCAGCTCAGGAGGAACAGGGATATGTTAGCAGTTAAACGTGCCATTAAATATTAAGTGCTGGTAGAATTAAGGCAGGTTGTGTCATTACGCATTTTAGTACATGGTTAAACTCAGGATTTCTCACTTCAGCTTCTGCACTTGTATCACACTAGAAAGCAACACAAAGTTACTTACGCATGCACTGCAATTCTCTCAGTTTCCCATTCCTGTTCCCCAACTCCTCATACAGACCCACTGCAGTGAGATAAAACTCTGCTGAGGGAAGAGCACAAGACCACAGCAGACACCGAGGCTGCTCTTTACAACACGTATCACCTCAGAAACAGAGCAATCTCAGCTCCCTTTCACCCACTAAAGGTATCTTCATCTGTGGCTGGTGGTATCAGCATAAGTGTCAAGGGGAGTGTACATGTACATCCACGAAGTCATACCTGAGAGAACAGGCAGCATACAGAGACAGCACACTTCCATATTCACCCACATGTCTACATGCAAGCTATAACCTCTGATTCCCTGAAATGGGCTTCTAAATCCCACTAACCTCCAGCAAAACCAAGACTCTCTACATAAAGGATTCTTGAATTACTATCTTCTTCAGCAGATAAGTGGAAATTTCCACCTTTTCTTTTTTTCTTTTTTCTTTTTTTTCTTTTTTTTTTTTTTTTCTTTTCCTGTATTTTGCAATGGGACTCAGGCAGATCTCAAAAATTTCACCTGGTGTGAAATAAAGAGTTTATTGTGTCTCCATCCGCTGGGATCACACAAAACATCAACCTCCTATCCTTTCCCCCTCCCCTCTTTCCCTCTCTTCTCTTTCACTCCCTTCTTAACCCCTCCCTGGCTCCTCTCTCAGCTCCCACTGTCCCAGACAGAGCAGCTAAAGACGTTAGCTGACAGACACAAAAGGCGGCAGAAATCAAATAAAAGGCAAATGCAGCAGCCGCAGGTCAGCCTTGTATAAATATTTATGCTGGAGGAAGACTCAGTGCCTGAGTAATGACCTTGTGGCTGGTATTAATAGAGATAATGTGAGTCTGTAAAGACATGCTGCCAGAGAGAGGGAGAGTTTGGAGGGTTATAAATCTCCACGTCAGGCTGCAATGCTAGCTGACCTTTACACCACTCTCTCTCTTGCCTTCCATCTTTCTTTTTCTTTCTTTCAATAAAAGAAAGATTGGTAGACCACATTAGCAAGGGGTGGAGACCCAAAATCCAAAGCACTTCCACAAGAGAATTTGAATTTAAGTCAGAATTCTTACAGTAACAAACATCAGAGCGATGAATCCAATAGGCACATGTTCACCTATGTGACACATACAGACCTGTGCAGACTCTTCCAGGTGCATGCTTATGTGTTGCTCACCATCCATGCTCAGAAGCATTGTTATACTTCCCATGACTTGTCAGAATGCATACATTTACATATTTGCATCTCTATATATGTAAATCTCCATATATATAAAGCAGCACTCAGGTATCACAAACATAACGCTCACAACAGGAAGACGCACTCTCATGCATGTAGAATAAACAGGACAGAGAAGGGAGAGCTGCAAATAACAGCTTCAGGGAAAAATTAAGATTATGCTGACAGAGCTACAAGCCTCTTCTGAATTTCTGCTACATACAGACCTGCAACAGGAGGTTTCAGGAGCTAAGGCTGCAAGGGTTTCATCACTAACAGCTGAAACATCTCTGCAGAGATGTAACGTAGCTATGGATTCCTTGCTGAAGTGTTTCCAGCAATGCCAGCATCAGGGCACGCAAGCTGTAGTGTATAAAGCTCATGAAACCAAGAAATTAAGCCACATGAACACTGGAAGACAAGAAAGTAAATCTCAATAAGAAGTGGGTCCTGCTGCCAGAGGCTGTATGACCACAGCACAAACAGAGCAGCACACAAGCCATTAGGCATTGCTGTTGGTGGTGTTGCTGGACATCAGTGCTTGCAACTTGCACTGACAGTTTCAACCCTGATTTCAGAGATAGAAAGGAACCAAAAAGCACACGTATGCAGAGCTGCGCTGGAAATCTGACTGTGGTAGGCACATGAAGCAAAACTAGAGCTGATTACTGCAGCAGCAGAAAGAGGGGAGGCAGGAACAAGGTTTTGATCCAAGACACGGCACATGAACATTAAGCACTGCTGTCCCTTATTAAGGGTTACTCCTACTGCCACCGAAGTTATAGTGGAAATTTCCAAATGATTATAAAGTGACTAAGACTGACCTCCAAAACAGCCACAATTCCCTCTTGGATGAACATTACTGGGCCATTAGTCTCAAGTCCCTAGAAGATTAACCCTTTGGCTTTCATCACGCATCATGGCATCTGTACTTAAGTCAGGCATCCAGAAATGCATGCTATAGAAAACTGCAGCATTCAAACTAAAATTTAAGAGCTAAGAGATGGAAGAGAGAAAAAATAGTCGCTCTGTGGTTTTTGCTGGCTTTCCTCTGTAACACTTGAGTAAAAAGAAAGCGAGAAACCACAGCAAATGTGCACAAAGTTCCATTTGGTAGGCACTTAGTCTTTAATATAGATTTATGCCTCTTGATATTTTTCTTCTGAAAAAAAAACAGCCAAGCTTTATTAATATTTGATGGGGAAAAAAAGTCATTTGGTAGAAACAGACTCCACAACCTTTTTAATTCAAACATCTAAATGACAGCTTTGTTATTTTATTGTACACTGACTCAGAGTTGGACCTGGGTTCTGCTGGGTCACACACAAAACTAGATACAAGATGTCAGAAGTGGGGACAGACCAAGTCATGCTTTTGGTGTGGACCTAGGCAGCTAGAAAGCTTTGAAACTCGGAAGCGCTACTGGACCAAGAGACTGGGTTTTGTAATGTCATTTCGAGGCCCATCAGTATCGGCTACCCAAGACAATTCTTCATGAAGGCAGGCTGAAGCGATGCCACTGACTTCCTGAGAGAGGCAACAGAAGGCAAACAGAACCATATGAGGTTCCCTGGGGTCAGGCATCAGAACCAGAATTAGATTGGCACACATAAGAACATCGATGAACTACTTACTGCTCATCTCACTGACAGCACCAACAGAACATTCCACCTAGACATAACTTAATCCTGGTTCTGTAGTATGTGCAACATGGGTATCTGCGTCAAACTCTCCATAAGCCACCTCTGGTACCCTTTTCTTGAGTTTCTGTTCACTTCACTTCTACATTAATGGTTTTCCTCATTACTCTACTGCATTCAGGCACGTGTTTGATGCATACAGAAATCTTCAGCTACCATGGCAGAAGAGCATTCAGTTACCCAGAATATTGTGAGCTGTTCTGAAGTATTTCTCTGCCTCTTTTTTTGATAAAATCTTTTTATCAGAATCTACAAAACCGTATAGCATATGGGCAGTCTTTCTGTTCCTTACTTCACTCTACATGAGTTCCATTCAAAATTTTACACTGAAAACAAAAATAATTTCCAATAATCTTGTCCCTTCTGAAAGGATATGTCACCACATTTTTGATCCGTATTTCACCACTTGCATCATTTGGGATCTTGACTTTTTCTCCCTACGAGGCATTCATTCCATGTAAGACTTGTTTTGATTTTTGAGCTATGTTGTGACTACCCTGCAGGCCAGAATTTGCAAGATCTTCCCTAATACACACAGACATTCCTAGCCCAGGGATATTTCAAGTAGTTACTACCTACATAGATGTCTGTGAAAGATCTGATCCTTTGGTTGGTATATAATATACGGTTAATGCCTAATTAGCCCATTCATGGATAATTCATGATTAGTTATTAACAAAAGCAAGAACAAACAAGAGCTATATGTTAAAGCTCTTAAATCATGGAACTAAACATGTCATACAAAAAGGAGAGTGCATGATTTATTCAGGAAGGCAAATGTGGAGCCAGGCGACCACTGGGCAGCACAAAGCACCTCCACCCCAACTTGTCAGTCACCTGAAATGCACAGAAGTAAATGCCTGATTAAAAGACAAGTGTATACAGTATCTTCAGAAGAAGATACAGGTTTGGGGCTTACTTCTGACTCTTCTGAACAGGCCTGCATAGAAGAGAACAGGATTGTAAATGGACAAACAAAGTGGCCCCGAGACATTTTGACTGAAAAGCTGACACGCCAGTACATCTTAATGGATAGTTTAGGGACTAGGAAGTACTACTTGTATTTTTTGCCTGAAAAGGAGCTGGATGTCATCAGGCCTGCTACGCACTAGTCTGCAAGCAGCAAGATAAACACACAAACACATCATCCAGGGACAAGGAGCACCAGTGGGTGAACACTGCCACCTCCAAACATTACGTCCCCTCTCATCATCATTCCCCTGTGTAAGTAATTCCAATTCATCATAGCAGATACTGGAAAGATATCCCAGGACACAGGAGTAATCCCTTGTGTAATACAAGTATTTCCTGCAAACTGGAAGAGCTCCAATCTGAAGAATTTTAGGAGCTCACCCCAAACCACCTTAAACCTTGAGATAAGACTTATTCTGAAAAGTCTGTGTGAATTATTCTGCACCTAACTCAAGTCAAGATCTGAGCAATGGAATAAAGCTCTCCCGTGACTGTTTCATCATTTCTGAATCACACTTTTCTTTGGACATAGAAGTTTTATAATTTTTTAGATGGATGCTTGAGCTTGCTGAGGTGACTTCTCTCCTGCACAGCAATTTGCAAAGGGACTGCTCCTCAAGCAAAATGATAACAAAAAACCCTAAAGATCAAGAAAGGTTTCTCTAACAAGTTTAGGCAATTGCTGCATATCCCAGAGCAATTATTATTTTTTTTTTAAATTAACATTTCAGGAAGTAGAACCACCATAGTATTTCAGTGACGTGCCGCAGAACACAAATATATGCACACAGTCCCCAAGCAAATAAGCAGAGAGAAACAGAAGCAACCTGCGCAAGGATCACCCTATAGGCAGAAACGTCTCCATATAAAGTGGTTGCTGAGCAATTTCAAACAATGAATACATTCCTAAAATATGTCTACTTGTGCATAATTCATGAACAGAAACAAGCACTAAATCCATTGGATAAATTGTGGACTATGAATCGTTTGCCCTGCTCTAATTATAATTCCATTTCAGCCTACTAATGGTACTATAAACCATTTGAGTTTCACCCTTGTGGTTTATTGCCTCATTAGCTCTCCTTTGAAGTAATTAATGCTTTGTCAATTTACCTGAATAGAGCTCCCATGGTGGCTATGGGTCAGATCCAACCAACTTTATGCACCCAGCAGACCTGGAACTTCAGCTCAAGTGGAAGACTCCAAACTCTTTGGGACAGAGGCTTTCTATTTTCTCATCCATGCAACCCCCACCGTAACGGGCTGTACCTACATCACTGATCGCTAATTTTGAGCACTACAATAACATACACTTAAATCTAGATATGAATGACTGCATTTATAGGACAATGATTCCAGGATTAATTACTAGGGGGAGGGGGTGTTCACGTTTCAGCCGGCACTTTGCAGTGATATGATCGCTTTCTCTCATAAACCCTCTTGTGTAAACAACAGGCACTAGATCCTGGACTGTTAGTCCAAAGTTAATATCATAAGCTCAGCTTCACTGAAAAAAAAAAAAAAAATCTTCTCTTTCCCTATTCCTCTCTCTTACTCAGCTATCCAGAAAGCTCCCTATTCTGCCTAACAGAGGGGAATCCTAGCCTTGGCAGAAAATACACTTTTCAAAACTTAGCAAACCCCATCATTGGATTCAAACTGGACCACACGTGAGAAATTCAATAAACATCATTTGTCAGAAGCCTTTGTCGGCTCACAGCTGTATTTATTTATAGGCTCCCTTGTTATTTATAGGCCTTTGCGCTCTATATAAAAGCTTTGCAAAGGAAAAGTGGTCATGATGCAGGGGGAAGGGAAGGCCAACTGTTTTACTGCTTATACCAACACCGGAGTCTCTTTTCTAAGGAGAACAACCAGCTGAGCATCTACTTCATTTCCCATCCCCTTCACGTTGGCAGTGGAGCCAATGATCATCAAAGCCAAGTCAAATTACTTGCAATTGAGTTACTAAAAGTATTTAAGAATTATACTGGCTTGAGAGTTCTCCAAACGTGGCACGCTGCGGACTCCCACTAAAGGCAAATAATCTCTGTAGATGATACCTAACACAGGATCCTCTCATTCAATAACAAGAACTTCTGTACCACAAACATCTCTCCTGCCACCCAGTTTACCAACGCAAAGCTCAGCTCAGTTTATCTTGTGAGGGATGGAGTGCATAGCTCTACGCTGACTCCTGATTATCTGTTTTGTATCAGACCCTTGGGTTCAAGTTTTCAAATGCAGTTGCATAAGATCTCCTCTAAATGCTGTCTCCATTACTATTACTTCCAAGACATTTTAAAATTGCATCCTTGTGTTTGTAATGCCTACTAAAGATTAAAATTACAGAACAATTCAGATCTACTTAATCTCCTAAGTAGAATTGATGTCACTTAAATTTGTGCACTCTGAACTTTAAAATTAGATTATAACCTCCCTTGATCTGAGGGTTTCATTCTCCCTGTAAAATCCAGATTAGAACACTCAAGTTTCAAGTTCAAAGAATTATTTTGGCTTTAGAAGATGTTTTATTGAAGGACTAGTGTTTGGTTCTCTTGAGGAGGGTTTGTTTGTTTATTTTTAGTGGGGAGACCAGAGTATTAAATTATGAACATCAGTATAACTGATATTACACATTTGAAAAACCATCTGTTTCAAACGATGCTTCAAGGCTCATAAATTCACAGCTGAGAATAGCAGCTGGTAAGGATGGCAGCATGAAATAAGCATTTATGCCTACATGCTATTACTTCACTTGAAGTCTTGTTAAGCAGTTTTGCTTTCCTTACTGACTTAGAACAGCTACAGCAGATCAGATCAACCATATACAATTAAAAAAAGTGAGTTTCAAACAATTATTGATATAAAAGACGGTCAATAGCAGAGTTTAAGCAAGTCAGAAGCACAAAAAATAGGTCCTATTCTACTAGGCTTCTTATGAGGGCTTAATAAGACAATGAAATTACATTTCCAATGTGAACATATGGTTTCTAAACAAGATTTTTTGAAAACGCCTTTTTTAAAAATAAAAAAATAAATGTTTATGATATTCAAAGACTGACTTCTTCTAGTAAGAAAAGGCCCAAGATTCTACTAGGGTTCTCAGTATGCTCCAGTGATGTTCTGACTTTTTTCCAAGTCGCAGTCTCTTATAACAATGTAAGATGGATGACTTGAAGCAGAACTATCACGTGTTCCATCGCCAGCCTGACAAAAAGAATACAGAGCAAACTAGAAACCAAAAAGAGAACGGGCACCAAGTCCTTGTAAATTGCATATACTATACAGAAGCGCCCACCTGCAAAATCTAGCAAACTGCATATGGACAACTGGGAAGGTCGTATGGCTGCCAGCTCGGGCCAATCAGTGACGTTTTGAAAGGGAAAGGATTAGTAAACATCCCTGTAAGGAAAAAAACTGACTTTCTAGAGGAATGAAACTTTTAAATATATGAAACCATAAAAAAATAATAGTACTTGAATATGAAGCTCTGGATGTGAACATATTTCAATTCTAATGCTGCACAGATTAGCATTAAATTGAAAGGACATTTATGCCCTTCCTCTCTCGTCAGCTTATCTGTACCTAGATACAAAATTTTACATTTCTCAAATTAAGGTTAGGTCTTACAAGGTCCTGTATAAATTGACCTTATGTTGCAACAGGGACGTTACTGATGTTTGTCCCATCAGTGCCGTCATTAATTCTGTATTTCCAAAGAAATTAATATCTCAAAATGGCAACAAGTCTATGAAAACTTAAAACGAGGCCAAAGGGAAAAAAAAATCTGTTATTAGACTGAACAGGTAAAATATAAGCAGAGTTCACTGCCTGTTCTTCTGAAGTATCTGTAAGACTTGCAGATGATACTACCACACATGACTAACGCAGTCTCTTTAAATTCACAGCAAAAGGTAACAAATTCCATCTTACCATTTGCGATGTGTAAAATAAGGAGCGATGCTGTGATTTGGAATGAAGCAGTCTACTTAAGGAACAGAGAGAAACAGAGAGGAATGAAAGCAACCTAAAACCTATCTGGGAATAAGTGGGGGTTCTATTTCCAGTGATTTGCCTTTGTATTTCTCAGTGTTTCATGCCATGGATCCTTTGTCATGATTTTAATTCAGGCCTCAGTTCAGATCATCAGTAAACACTGTCAGCTACTGGCTGACACTGTAAGCCTACAGATACTTCTGGGTTACTTGCAGCCAGAGATCCAGCTAGAACTTCAAATCTAGACCCACATAAAACTACTCTGAACCAAGGGGCCTGAACTCTGTTACTGAATTTGCCTGTTCTG
Organism: Nettapus auritus; assembly: GCA_011076525.1. Lineage (NCBI taxonomy): Eukaryota > Metazoa > Chordata > Aves > Anseriformes > Anatidae > Nettapus > Nettapus auritus. Next base: position 6,079,433 of record CM021779.1, on the reverse strand, counting down.
AAACCGAATTTCTCTTTGTTGGTTCAAATAAAACCTAAAGTGACATTTTGTTCCATTTAGAAAGAAAGATGTAAACCTAGTGGCTGTTTTTTCCAGCCCAGTATTAGCCATATAATATAAATCCCAGAGTTACTGAACATGTAGAGGTAGGGTAAGAAGGGAAATTCCCAGACCTTCTACTTAAAACATATTACAAGGAAGGTTAGGGGTGCAAAAATAATAAAAATAAATATATTTCATTTGTATTAATTTTTTAAAACAAACCCCATGCATAGTATTTAATTCAATACACCCACAGAGAATTCTTACTACTCTTCAGCTCTTGACTTCATCAAAGAGTTGGATTTGTGGTACAAATCAGCACAGCCTTGTTATGGCTCTGTTAATAACAAACCATAGCTGATAAGGAACTGAATCATTGATTAATCAAACAATGAATCCATTTTGGGGTTTCCACTGAAGATTATGTAGTTGTTTGAGAAATTAAGAGACAAAATAAAACAACCATATAGTTACCTCACTGAGCATGTTAAATTCTGGACGTCCTTGTCCTTAAGTTCATTTCCTGAGTATACAAACTACAGTAGGAAGACTATTCTGAAAGAAAAAACTCTAGTTCAAGATGTACTCCGCAATGTGTACCTTGAAGGATCAATGAGAAATCAGAAATTGCATTGCATGGTAGTTCTACCCAGAGCATCTTACTTGAGTGATGAAGGAATGTCAGTGTCATAGAACAAGAAACTATTTTGCACTCAATAGATGCACTCTTTCCAGCAGGCTGGTGGCTTGCACTGTAGCATAGTGCTGCCTTGCCTATGGACTGTTCCCCTTTGTAAGGTCATTAAATACTTTTGAAGCAGACACTGGTTGCCCTCCAAAAAAGAAAATTTGTAAAAGACTGTGGTTGGAAATACCCTAACGTCAACATCTAGAGCTGCTCTCAGCGAGGTAGATAGTAACCTTAGCTACCAGTGGGTGAAGTCAGATGAGCAGCTCCTGTGAGCCAAACTCTGATGTCAGTCTCACTAGGCGAAATCCACAGCAACTTCACTGAAGCAGCTGGTAACGCTCCAGATATATCCTAATGGGACTAAAATCACAGAACTGCTTTCTGCTAAGAAACTGTTTTGGCTTACTTTGTATACTTCCCATTGAATCAGAATTACATCTCCCTGCCTTTCCCTTCCCATTAGACTGATTTCCATGAAAACAGAATCTTTGTTCCTTAAGGATTACGGATTTCTCTTTGGCCAAGATATGTCAAGCCTTGTTCTTCCAGAAACTTAGTGGCAGTTCCCGCATTCCCCACTGCTTGTAACCGTTGGCAGAAATTGGCAGCAACACACAAACATTCTTTGGTTGGGATGTGGGAGGGTAGGAGCACTGTTTGAAGAAATATTGGCTGGTAAGCCTTCATGCTATTTTTGGCAGGTGTGCATTTTGCTGAAACAAAAGGCTTAAGCAGGCTCTCCTGGAGGAGCATGGCCTGTGATGTTACATAGTGAATGAAATATCAGAAGGTCTTGGTATGTTTGTTCAACAGTAGAAAGGATTCATTTTATAATGGCTGTTTCTAGGCTTGCAAACAGCATGACAGAGAGTTCTGCATGAGGGGCTGTAAAGCAAATAACATTCCCTCAATGAATTATTGAATCCAAGGCATTTCCATGCCCCACAGAAAGCGATTATCTGTACTGATGGCATCTTACAGACATGGCTTGTCTCAGTTTCAACATCCATATTTACATACACTGCTGCAAATGCCATGTCATATCTCCACTCTCCATAGTACAAATTCTGCTCCCAGACTGAACATTTGAGAGTAAGTGAGGCACTTCCTATCACCGTTTCTCTTCCTTGCCAGCAGCTTCCCAGCATGATTCTTTACACAAGTTTAAGCAGCCACAGACTGCCTCCCTCCCATTCAGTCCTGAATTAGGTGGGCGTACTTGGAAAACCAATGCAGAAATTCACATTTCCAGGAATCTGAAAGCCACTCATAGGATCCTAAAGCCAAAGAACAAACAAACAAAAAGCAGCCAGTAACTTTGAATTCTGAAAAGAAGGGGGAGCTATTTTAATTTGCCTTCTGTTTTCCCATCCATTATCACACTTAGGGAGCACATTTTCAGGCTATTCTCTACAACCAGGAAGACTAGAAATTTGACTCTTTAGTTAACGATAAGATTTTAATGAAATTCCAGAATGCAACACACCCCAAATACTGGAAGATTTGATAACACTAAGACAGATGCAAATCTAATATCACCTTTTCTTGTCAAGTCAGTGGAGATGACAGTAGCTCATGTGGACTCAATTTCCTTTGGTCTGCATACACTGCAAGGTAATCAAATCATTCCAGATTCACATCTGGAATCAGATGGAAGTTATACACTGACAGATCTGAGTTTGGAGCCTCAGCAGTAACCTCGTTACCTAACTTTGTCTTCTCCTTCTCACTTAACCACTGGTAGGAGAAGAAAAAAAGGGGACAACAATGCAAGGGGGGCCGGAAATAAAAACACTGAGTAGATGGCAGTACCACCTGTTTTTCTACTATCCTGACAGAAGGATGGTAGAAATTGCCATCCTGGTTTTTTACCAGGAGTTGTTGTCTGTACTCTACCCCACCAGGGGAATTAAACATCTCAGTTAAGGCATTGACAAGTACTTCTCCAGTAGAAATTACAAGGGCAAAAGGAGGCAGAACGCAAAAGCAAGAGCTCAAGCTGTAAATTTAAGCCACATGCAACTGCCAATGGATTTTTAATGGCCCCCCAAGGAAGTAGCCACTGTCTGAGATCTTTTAATGATAGCAATTGCTGGTCATCCATGCATTTGGTCACAAGTTTGTTTACCTGTCAAATAAACAACACTGTTTTCTGAACCTTCTTCCCCACCCCAGAGATAGAGGATAGTGACTTGGGAAGTACTAACGTGCTTGTTATCTAGAGCATCAGATTCTAACAGAAGTTACGCTGACATGACTGCTGGTTTCCTGAATCTCCTTACCCTGTGCTAATCACATCTGGGGTCTTCAATACTCCCTTACTATCAATTGGACCCATTTCAAGCCTCATCTTTTACCAAAAAAGTAACAACAAAAAGTCCATTTAATCAGGTAGAATAACTTAATGGGAAAAAGCAAAGAAAGGGAGGGCAAGACAATCAGCACAATTTTCTTTTTGGAAGGAAAACGCTCCCAAGAGGAAAATGAAATTCACAGAGATGTTTGAACAACACCAACAAAAAAGTTGCTTTTCATATTCAACTGATTTCTCTGAAGCACAGGAAACATGTCCTTCCTAAAGGCTTATCTTCTGTCCTTGCTATCTCCAAATCTTGTCTTCTCTTGAGCACTCGAGATGAAAAATCAAGAGAATCCGTTGCAAACCATTGCTTACATCAGCCTTCACAAGAACTTGCTTGCAATACTACGCAGCATAATATCCCCAATCACAGAAATTAAGTTGTAGTGGGAGGAAGAAGCACTGTGCAATCAAAGTGTCTGTACAACTAATTCTAGATTTTGAGATACACTCAAAGCAAAAAATCCAAACCAAGCAAGAAAGAAGACAAGTAGAGAAATGACTTAGATTTTAAAAGTCTATCTTGGAAAAAATAAATCACACATACCCCAACATTATGAAGAAACATTAAGTATCATTAAAAAATTCTCAAAACTGTTTATGTATTTTGTAGGACAATAGATAAAATACTTTAACATACTGTAGTGGCAACCTCTATTAGGATTACCATTTAAAAAAAAAAAAAACATACTGACACCACATTTGTTTCTTCCTTTTCAGCACGTTACTTCTAAGCTAGCACTTGCTGCTGGAAGAAAGCAGATGAAAGAGTTCATTTACCACCATGTTAAGCCAGCCTCAAATACAATTTCTGGCAAAGGTTCCCTAACAAGAGTGTTCAAGGAAGCTGATCCAACAACAGAATGAACTTGCAACCAGTTAGCATCATAACGCCTCAAGTCAGAGTCAGAGACCTCTTTGTCTAAAAAAGCTTAAGCTCCTTTTGTTTGAAGAAAAGACTTATGCATACATTTTCAAAAGTACCAAAGCAATTAAAACACAAGCTCCTTTTAAATTCATCAACCCACACCATGCAAGCCACTTCTTATGCATCTCTTCCCTAAAGCTAGCCACAGTGTTGCTTGCTATTAGCTACGTAAAATCCTTTTAGACATAAGTTTACAAGCAATCCACCTCTCCTGGGCTCGTTGATAAGGATCAGACCCTTGGAACAGCGCAGAGGAAACATGCATCTTGGGACACTAAGAGGTGGTTCTGCAGCTGCTAAAAGAAATGAGGGAAGAATAACGCAACCAGCAACTTTCTTGGCAAACCTTGACTTTAACCTCTGCTGGTGTGTTTGCTGCGCCAGAGGCAAGGTGGCAATCATACTATTTCCTCACCTTGCAGGGGTGTTGGGCTAGTTAGCTAATGTCTTCATAGTACAAAGTAAATGCTGACTATTATTATTGGCATACTATGTACTACCAAGTCCCTCTGCTCAGTAGGACAGGCAACGCTAAGTGGGAAATTGCAAAAGTAACAGCTAAAAGCTTATTCACTTTACAAGTTGCCTCAATGTTTTTCTTTCCAGCTGTCAAACTGCTTTATAAGAAGCAGTTCATCTAAGCAACCCTCACCCTTTACAATTTGGTTTTGTTTGCTTCCTAACCTGGAAACGGGTGTCTCTTGTCTTTATTTCATTTCCAAGTCAAGCCTGAAAAGAAAAATGCTTGCAGAAAATCCTATAATTACCGGATCTGATTTTCATTTGAACTTTGATTCTTTCGTATAGTACCAACAGCTTTCCAAATTCAATGAAACTAATGTAATTACAATCTATATGGAAGAACAAGTGGGAAGGTTTTTGAAGGATATATATTATAGCCTCTATGTCCATAAGAGAAAAATGTACTTACAGGATAGGCACAGTGATTGGATCTGTAATAAATGAACCAGCTTTTCTGAGGAACCCAGACTCTATTTGGGAATTAAAGTAAGTGGCTAGCTTTTCTAACTTCCCTAGCTTCTTCCATGCTGAGCAATTTTGATTATCTGGCCATAAAAATGTCTCAGTGAGAACTGCTGGGTGCCAAGCACTTTTGGAAATCTGGGCTCAATTGTGGGCTCTCAGAACTGAAGAAACCACTAGCTTCAAAAGTAAACAGCGGTTGTATGAAGCAGTGGGTGAGGGCTATATAAGAAGCATATAGAGGTCTCAAAGTACATCCGTTTTCTCAGTTTCCCTTAAATACGCTGATCTATATCCTCATTCTGCATGTTACCGTGTAAACAGACATAACCATGTTGCAAATCTTTCTACTGAAATAAAAACAAACATCAAAATAAGCTAAAATGCATCCTAATACTTTCTGCTTCAACGCAGAGTTTCTTAGGAAAAATATGATGATGCTCCTTCATAATGGTCCACCTTCATCTAAACGATGCAGTGCTGGTGCCAGCAGAGGATGAACTTAATTACCATGACAGGAGGAGCCACAAAGTCAGTAAGAGCTAGATTATGATGGACAGAATCCATCACACAAGTGACATATCTTTCCAATCCCACTGGAAAAAAATAAAATAAAAACTACCACCACCACCACCAAATCCTCAGTAAAGGAATTATTTGATTGGAAATAACAAACACTGTGTCTCTAGCACTAAGTGAGTGTTTATGAGACAACACCAACACCTTTTGGCCCCCCCCCCCCCCCCCTTTTTTTTTTTTTTTAAAGCAATCATAGGACTGCTTGGATGTTCTCTGCAGAGGAAGTTACTGGGTTGTTTTAGACATCTATTCACCACAACCCTCATTCTCTGAACAGAACTGGTAATGCCAAACAATTGGTACAACGTTGACATTCAAAGACTGTCCGGTCAGTCCCCACTCCTGCACTCCCTCCTGCTAGTCTCAGGAAATACGCCGTAGCCTGCTGCTTCACGCTGGCTGGGGAGATTTTGTAGAACACTGCTGGCTCGAGGCCTACAGACACGAGGGCTCCAAGGCTTCTCTGAGTATGTCCTAGGACTGCAGTTCCCAGAGTTTCTGAAAAACAGGCTTAACAGTTCATAGGACCACTCCGGGTGGTGGTGCTTCTCCGGGAACACTGGTATATCTCGATCCCCAGACAAGAACAAACCACCAAGTCAGTTCAGCAGTAATTACTGCCCTTTAGGTCAATCCTCTGCAAACACGTGCTAGAACACTTTTGTTTGTAGGTAAAGAAAATGTTATGAAGTGTTGTGCCCCTCCACCTCTGTGTAAGTGTCTATTCTGTCAGTGTACACGGAGCCTTGCTGATAAGGCTCTTGTGGCGTTGTGAGACATGTAATCAACAAACAGAAATGAAACCGCACGATCTAGAAGACCAATGGCATAAAAAATTGTGAGTAGTCAAGGAAAAACCATCTCAGAAAACTGTTTGTAAGCAACCCACAAACTGAAATATGTTTATATGCAACATTTTTTGAATATTTTCCAATGACATGTATACTTGTAAAAACGCTTATGGAATATTTACAGACAAATTTTGCCAGCTTTATCACATCGTTTTGTTTGCAAGCAGTTTTTCCAGCTCAATTCGCAGCTACGTTACGGTAATGTTGGACCTAACTCCACCACCTTTAATCATTTACAAGAAAATGAACAAATTCCAACTGATTCAGAAAGCTGTAAGGTAAACAGTCCCAGTCACTTTATGAAGAGGATACTTTCTACTAATCCTACATGCCAGTTACTTTCATTTTGTAAAAAGAAAACGAGTTTGAACTGTTGCTCAGTGCCCCAAGGGACTTTGCAGCTTTGTACAGATGCTGCTAATCTCAATGGTTGGGCCAGAATCACAAAAAGAAATCAAACACCCCACACAGACACAGCTTCATTAAACATTAAATTAAACTGGCATTAATTAGAAAAGCATTGATTAGTAATTTAATGAGAACGATGGACACACAGAAAACAAGGTGAAACAGGAAGACAAAGAAAAAGGCATGAGTGGCAAAAGAAAGGAAGAGTGGCATAAAACATTTTCTTCAATTGCTTTCCGTGCTCTTCAGAAGGGAATACACAATTCAATGAAGTAACATTTGAACAAAGAGGGTATTTTTGTTCCAATAAACGCTTCATTTCCCTCAAATCTGGATGGCAATGCTTCCTCTTTCAAAAGTGCCTCCTATTGATTCATAATAGTTAATCCCCTCATTTTTAGGTGACTCTTGTCTTTGTAAAGAAAAAAAAAAAAAAAAAAAAAAAACAGGAAAAAGGTTTTTGTTTCTTATTTTGCTTCCCGCACTGTTCTCTGAGAGCTTACTGAAAATGCATTCCTATCCATAACAAGATTTCTAACAACTGCAATTTAAATGTGCTAATGGAAACACGCAACTTTTACACATATGACTTTTTCTAAATTAAAACAATGAAACCTCTGTTGTGAAAGCTTTGGCCAAGGTTTGTTTGCTCCCCTCTTCTCCATCCTTGAGCCCCCTGCCTCTCTTCAGGTGCTTAAGAAATCAAGTGGCTGTTTTGTGCTTCAGTGTAGTAGCTTCTAACACAAATGGATCAGATAGTTCACATTATGCCCTTTAGGTCTTTACAACACAAAACATTTTTTCCTTTTTAACTGTATGAACCAAACATTTCTTCGAAGCACAACTATTATTAAGCTACACCAAACCCTTCTAATCTGTATCAGCTAGAAACCAGTCATATGCCAGAAGAGCACTGGTGCACTCCCACTCACCAGCTTTAATTAGTATGAGGAAACTGTCTGAAGTTCAAGTGTACAAAGCGTTTGGAAATTTTCACTTCCTAACACTGTAAGCTGTTCACAGCACTGTCTGGTGGATAGAAAGGGCTCCTAGACAGCAATATGCACTTACATGCAGTGACTGCAACAAATCTGAATGTGTTTCACAATTGATTACAAGCACACGCACTCAGCTTAGGGTGCTGGGAACGCGTCAGGCTTCTCTGTTTAGATCACGCAGCACGGTACATCCTACCCCGCAGTACAACACAGCAGCTGTGTTTGTGGTGCCCATGGACATTCGGCAACCACAGCAAAAGCAGGATTCCGGCAAGGCTGCTGAATGTCAGGAAATCCTGGGCAAACAGGCAAAGCACAGAGTTCCTTTCTACTTATAAACAAAACTTCTGGGCAAATCACATATATGGTAGTCCACACTTACCTGTTCTAGCTCTCAGCTGCAAGTCTTAAGTGGTCACCACTTTGATGAAAGCAGGACTTTGCAACCCAGGACTTAATGGCCTTTGCATGTAACCTTGTTTTTTTTCAAAAGTTTGCATTCTGCTCCATTCTGCACAGAAAGCCAGATTTTCAGAAAGGCTTAGCTGATATTTAGGCTGCAGGATTACAAAACAGATTTTCTGAATGAGCTAAACCCATCTGATGAATCCTGGATGGAAAAAATACACTGAATCTTTACTTCATTTACCCAGGTGAGAATTGAAGCCTTCAGAAAATCTGCTCTCCTAAGACAGGATGACAGTCAGGAAGGTACTTTGGTTCGGTCTAAGACAAACTATTTTTAATCAGGTCTGGCTAAGAGCAGTTTAGCTTCCAACTCCTACTAGACCAGAATTTTTGAAAGTCACCAGCATGAGCTGATTTTACAAACTGATTATTAGAAGAGATTATCTTTTCCCACTTCATTGCATTAAACAGCATAAAATCATTGCAAGTCCCATAAAATTTAAAGGATTACGAAATAAATCTTTGAACTGCTCTGTATTCTTCCAGTGCAGTGTTAACTCCTAGGCTTTACCCTAGAAGTAGCTGCACTTTAGAAGCGATTGGCACCCTACATGATCCTGGTCTATACAGAGTGGCTGCAGTACCTTCTTCTCAGGGACGAAAGCAACGACTCCCACAGCAGCTGGACCGTCCTGAGCAGAAATCTGCTGAGCTCCATACTCCTTCCATGCTGAAAAGACCTATTGATACAAGAAAATTCCCACTATTGTTTCCAGCATTAAACATCACACAGACTTTCAGTAGATTTCTAGGAAGATGAAGACAGAGAATACCACAGGGAACAGAGTATTTTCTCTATTCCCCGCCTCTCCCTGTGAGCTTTTATCACTAACTTCTCACACAGATAGACTTCCACTCTTCTTAGGCCCACTGCACTCTCTCACTCAGCTGTCTCACAGCCCTTTCTGTCCTGGTCAGTTCCCCTTTGCATTGCCCAGAAGAACAGTCCATGCAACTACAAGGGTTTAAACCTGCACATACTTTCTATCACAAGCGCAGATGAACACATACCAAATCTTCTTCTTTAAACTTGGAACCATTACAAACAATAGTAGATTTCATTAGTAGAGGTTTTTGTTTGGTTTTGCGCTATCAGTGCAAGCATGTCTGTATCACTAAAAAGAATCATATGCACAGGAAAGCGATATGGTTATTAAAATGTCCTAGTGTTGATTTGTTTGATTTCATTTAATTTGGTTTGATAGTTATGCCAAGATAGTAAGAAATGCAGCTATCCTCTCTGTGCACTTTTTCATCCCAGACACGTTAGGTCAGACATAATCTTGAGAATGGTTCTAGATTTTTAAAATTATATTAATACTTATTAATAATAAATGTTATGGAATTATATGCAGTATTAATTAGAGGCTCATTGTGGGCACACAAGAGATTTTATGGGATGTGCTATATTTATGTATGGACATTAGTGACAGGCAAAGATAAAAGGCAAGACTATTTTTAGAGCCCACAGAAGATAAAAATTGTGAATGTACATATACATGAGTGTATGTGCCTGTATAAGACATGCAGAAGCAATTAGTGCCCATCAGCATGATCATCAAGAGACAATTCAGGGCATCTTTGGAATCCTTTACAGCATGAGCCTCACTATTCAAAAATATAAATTATCCCAAGCCACTAGCAGCCTTCCAAAATTCAGCGTTACACATTCTTACGGTTTCAGCATGTAAGACTCCATTTTATTCTGACCCTTAGTCCTGCACGTCAGAGTACACTACTCTGCATATTTTTCATTAAGTACACAATGATAAGAGAGTTCAATCTTGGAAATACTCTGTGTACTGCCTCACAAAAATAAAAATATAAATAAAAACACCAAGACGGTAATTGCAGGAGATAAAAAAGAAATATTTTTCAAACTGTTTTGTTTCATTTACTGTAATTGTTCTTACAAAGTACACTGGTTGATCTGCTGCCGTCTATCATATAATGTTTGTGAAGCTCTTCACAATATTTGAAAAGAAAGAGAATGTGAATTTGTTTCAAATCAGCCAAAAGATATTTAAATAAAAGCTGAAGTATTTTGTTTGTCTGTATTAAATATATATATATATATATATTTTGAAACTGCCCTAAATATCCATGCATTTTTAAGTATCCTCATGCACATAAGATTCTCTGGTTTCAACTCTTTTTCAAAGGGAGCAATATCATCTGCGCTTAGTAATTAGCTGCCAGCAGACAGTAACCATGGATTTTTAGTGTATATTTATTTATATCTATTTTCGAACACTGCAAACATTGATGGTACTTTTCAATTCGATTTCCTCTGTCACTTGCTTTTAACCTGAGAAAGGAATATGAGTCCTCTTGTGCACTTTCACAATTTGAGATATATGGAGGCAGAGGGTCTGTTTAATAGGAGATTATTTCCTAGTATTTTCTGCTCTGCTTGGATTTCCTTTCTTTCTAGTATTTTTAGATCCCAAGATAAAAAAAAAAGAAAAAAAACTTGGTTTATTTGTGTTGTAAGACAATCCACCAAATAAAGCACGGATCACTGGGAGACTTTCTTCAATGAAAGGTCCAGTTTAACTGGTTCACTTTTAATTTAATGAATGGCTCTTTCCCTCAGACAAGAAGAAACAGCCACAGACATTTACAAAGACACAAAAGCCAACACTGGGCTGTTTTATGTTAGTTTCTTTTCTTAAAACATTTGTTTTTAACTTGAAATGTTCAAGGCAGAACTTGCAGATACAAATCCTTCCCCTTACAGAAACAAAAGTGTTTATATAGCCCATGGTAAATAAACCCTAATTAAATGTATCCATCAACTATAGTTCTTTTATTTCACTTATTATTTGTATTCAGAATCTACCATGATGTTTGATGGAGACCAAAAATTAAATCTTTATCATATATTGAATTTAATTTTTCTTTAGAATGTTACACATACTTTTCTTCCTTAGAAAGATATAATTTCTCAACTATGCAGCTTCTTACTACTAACTCCAGTACAATTTTCTGCCCTGTTTGGAAGTATTCTGACATAAAACATAACCATTTTATGCCATCAATTGCTGCCTCCACTTTAGTCCAACTGGTAATTACTGTGTATTTCTACAAAAGATTATTTCCTCTTTTCCCTCCTCCTCCAAAATTAAAATGCAAACAGCTCAGTAAGCATAACAAAAAGAAAAAAGAGGAATAAGAAGAAACAAGAAACAGGCCATCTAATATAGACCAGAATTTTTTTAAATTGTTTTTACAGAGTTTACAGTGAAAAGAAAAAGGAAAAATTCATATTTTGTTTTTTTGCCTTTCTAGTGGTTTGTGCTTGTTGTAGAAATAAAGTATTACAAATAGAAACCAGAGAGAGGCGGGAGGGGGAAAGCTCGTTTAGTTTCCCTTTTTCATTTCCTTTGCTGGAATACTGGTTTGGAACATCTGAAGACAAAAAGGATTTCAAAGTTCGATTTTTTGTTGTTGTTGTTGAAACGAGCCCTTAAACCAGTCCCAGGTTTGGCGGGAGTTCGTGGTGTCACAGTGCCCCCTGGAGGCCGGAGGAGGCAGCGCTGCCTCTTCAGCCTTGCCCTGCTTACCTTGCAGCTTTCTTTTGCAGCTCTCCAGACAGAAGGGAAGGGACATTTTCAGACACTCAGGATCTTTGCTGCTCACAGCTGGACTGGAAAGAGGGTAGAGAATAACCGTTTAGTTATTTCAAACAGTTTAAAGAAACAAACAACTCTTCAGCTTTTCCCCTTTAAATCCATTTTAGTAGGGGTCTGACTTTGGCTCCTTCAGCAAGACTTAGCTCCCATGGGTCTGAATTGCTCAGGTGTGCGAGTGCACAGAGAACTGCATAGACTTGTTTATAGTCTTTGTGAACAAACTGATATTTTTTCCCCCTGATAGTTTAACCGTTATCATCATAGGTTTCCCACAATTTTTTGAACTCTTTCCTTTACTGGTATCGATAAACTCAAGTGGGTTCACCACATTACAGAAAAGTCTGTCATATTTGTGTCTAATTGTTCTTACTCAGTACGATTTTTAGAAAGCTGGTAGTTACACACTGATCAAATTATCTTTATTATTAAATTAATTATTTTAGTTTCAAAGTGGTGAAAAATAGTTACTTTTTGTGTAATAAAACTATCCAAAGCACGGTAGATTATTAATCTAGTTTATTGCTTTATTAAGACACACAATTCACTATGGAAAATATCTCTGTGAATGCAAGACAAAACTAATCATGTTATTTTGAGACACGAAGACATGTTTGATCCTTTTGGTTTTTTGACAAAAATTGCTACAGAGACAGAAAAACTTCATTATAATGTTTCAACAATTTAAGATGTATAACTAATTACAAATTTGGCCCAATATATTCCACACTTATCATTATATAATTTCAATGTTATTGCCTTCAGTGTTTTTCTTAATATTGTGTGAACTCTCCCATCCCAAACCATTTCTTTTTTTCCCCTGCGGAAGTATATAGTACAAGTTCACTTCAGCAAGTCTGACTACGCAATTTTTTTCTTTAAACCACCAGCACACAGACATTTATTGTCAATGGTAAAGAGAATACTAAGTTCAGTCACAATGTAGGCTATTTCCTGTGATTTTGATAATTCTAGCAGTTCTTTTCCTCTAGAACATACTTTAAAAAAAATTCAAAGCACATTAAGTAAGTGATATTCTTAAGTTTGTTTCATATTTCAACAAAATGCAACTGCACAATAATCATGCCTCAGAATGGGAAATACAAATATTGGACATCATGCTGCATAGGACAGGTCAGTGCAAAACATCAATTTACACTTACAGTAACTTTTTCAGTAGTCTGTAGGACTTTAAACAAGGTTTAGTATATAATCAATGGATGTCTGTCTTGCAAGTAAAGTTATAAATGTGTGCATGTCACAGTGCTTCAAAGTCTGTTGACAAAATCATGAAGTAGAAAGGACCGAGTATGTCAGATAAAAGCCACTACAATTTGACAATCATGTAAGTACACATATACACAAACATTAACCATCTCGAGAACACTATCCAAATTATTCTTCCATACTAAGCAAGGAACAAGCACCCTGTCCCTTCAGTTCTTGCACAACTAAAATCTCAATTTCTTGCACACTTCTTCCAATTTATTATAACAGCATCTGGCTCTAACCAAATCATTGCTCTGGTAAGGAGACAACAGGTCTTACTCTTATCAAATTCACTCACTCAGACCGTCCGACTGCTCAGCTTTCGAGCAAGTTTCCCTACTTCCTAAATCTGCTGTGAGACAAGAAACTGACCCCAGGGGCTCTAAACAGAGCAAAAGCAGACTAAAATGCTGAACCCTGGAAATCATTTGTGAAAAAGACCTCTACGTGCATTTGAATGAAAGATACCGGGCTGTCGGGAGAAGAAATTCTTTGATTGCTACCAGTCATTTAAATACTGGTGGGAAAATACAAAGCAGCTTTCCTTAAAGAGAGCTGACAGGAGATTTTTCTAATAAATTATTCTCAAGTTCAGATTCATTTTCCCAATTGCCAATGTTCTGGTTGTACATATAAAAAATGTTTGTGTGTGTTAAAACATTCTGGAAAAATCCCCCTCTTTGAGGAACTGAAGATCTTTTTACTAAGGTCACAATACAAACCAACAACAGCGAGGAAGTACAGCCTTAGGACTAACACTGTGTTCTTACCTCTCATCATTGTGCTTCTTCCTACAACACTGACTTAAAACTGTGTGAAGTAACTAGGGAATATCAACCTTAACTTACATTTCCTGGCTTCCTCCAGCTGCTGTCCAAAACCTTCCTGTTATCTAGGCATAACTGAGTTCTTCGGTACGTCAGGTTTGCATTCTACATGGAAAAACACAAAATGCATCTAATTATGAAGATGATAAAGTCTGAATAAGCAACTTCTTTGCATGGTTAAAAAAAAAAAAAAAACTCGTTATTTCTATGATAAAAATATGGAAATAACAGGAATAGCTATCAAAGAAAAGCACACAGTTTTCTGTCACATATACGACGCAACACCTTGTACTACTTAACATCACCAGCATTTTGGATTACATTAAATACAAAGGGCACCAATGCAATTCACAAAAGAAGGCCCCGAGTCTCTAATGATATTTGCGTAAGAGTACAGTTCAGAAACACTCGGGTACATTCATTTGAAGCATTTAGTCTAAGAGAAAGCAGAAAGTTTTCCAAAAGAAAGAATGGAAAAAAGAAAAAAAAAAAAAGAAAATGAAAGAAAAAGGGAATGGACAGTTTGACTGCTACTACTATTAGTTTAGTGCTTAATAATTCAATAATACTGAGTGATGAAAGACTGAACACACAGGTTTCTCCGTGTTGATTCTCCGCAAGTTCTTTTGCATATTTTCTTCAGCAAAATGTTTAAACTTTAACTATATTTTAGCATTTGAAGCATGATATATGTGCATGTAAAACTTCCTAGTATGTACATAGTTATTCATTAAAACAAGCTTTATGGCACTTGCAGTTAATTTCTGCATTTTTAAGGTGCATGCAAAAAGCTTTTTTTTTTTTTAATGCATTTCAGTTGGATTTCATTGAATGTGTCATACACCTTGACGTTTTAGGTACTTTAATGGGGTTTTCTTAGATACAAAAAAGAAGTTCTTGAAAGAGGTTTACAGGGGAGGGGGAAATCCTTTTAGAAGAAGGCTTGGGGCCGGGGTGGGGGGGGAAATGGGTGAAAAGACTTTATTTTCTACAGCTCAAATTCCAAAGGAGAAAGACGGAGAGAAATAGGAACTGAAACTAATTTACCTGCATTCCTTTGTCACTGCTTGGCCCTTGACTAGTAAATGATTCCTTTCACTAGCCAATAAAACCAAATCAAAAGCAGGCTTAGGGAGCAGAGGGGGAAGGAGGGGGATAAAGTAGAAGAGAGAATCAAACTCTGACAAAAAAAAAAAAAAAAAGTAAGAAAGCAAACTCACTCCTCTTGCTTTCCAGAAGCTCTCAGGGGCTATATGCCTAACTCCTAGGCTATCTTCCCAGCATTAGCACAGCACAAAGACATCCTCTACCTGCTATCTCGCAGCACTACCTAAGGTTATTCCACTGTTACATGACAGGCTGAGTTGCTTTTGTCTCCTTTTAGAGCTGGCCCCAGAAGCCCTGCCAGTTCAGCTCCAGTGGAAGGCCTGTACAACTGCTTCAGAGATCAAGGGCATCAGAGAACAAGTTTGCTCTGCATGGACTTGGTGCCCAAGCTGTACATCCCAGAGATCTGGTAAAAGGTCAGTTCAAAAGACTGCTGTATAGCAACATGACAGGCATTCCAGAACTCTGAAAAAAAATCAAGTCTGGTGTTCCTGGACACCATGAAGATATATCTAGTAGTGGCTCCTACTTCTAGAAGAACTTTACATTCTAGAGAAGCAAGACAGAGGATCAGAGAGGTTGTATTGACAGGATCAAATTTGCAAAAGCATCTACATGTTTAAGGCATACAGAAGTCCACTAATACATACTCAGAATTCTGAACTTAAATTTTACCCTATTAATTTTTACTGTATTAATCACTTTTAATAAGTCACAGAATCATAAAATGGTTTGAGAGGAAAGGGACGATCATCTAGTTCTGAATAATAATTGCTGGTACAACTAATGAATTGACTTCTTCAAAAGCAGACAATTGCAAAGCGTGCCATGGGAATTCTTTGTTCTTGTAACCACCGTATCACCTTTTTAGCATCCAAGGGGCTTCCTCAGAGCTGAGCAGATAGCATTTTTCAGGATTGGGCACCACATTTTTCCTTTTTCCATCCCTCTTTTGAATAGAGAATAACTGGTCAGCTGTCAGACGGACAAGCAGGCCACTAAAGAGCATAATGGACAAAGAAAAAAGCCAAATGTAGACCTCTGAGCTGTAAACATGTTTTTATCATGTGTTACTAGCGATGCCAAATAAAAGTCACCATCACAATGATCAGAAATGGAAATACAGATCTACCAGGATGAGTAGCTTTATGCCTCTCAAGATTAGGCTCATCTAAAAATTAATATTTTAATTTTCAAGTATCATCAGTTTACGGAGAAAAGACCCAGGGGCTACGAGTCACTCTTGTCAGACAGAAACAGAGAACATGCTGTAGCATCCCACACATGCTACCTGATCGATAAGCAGTACTCTACATAGCAGCAACGCTGGAATCGTTAGGCCTGCAAGATAAATTAGATCAGATTTGACTGAGATACCAGACTTAAATGCTCTGCATTTGACTAGAGTATCTCTACAACAGAAGTAAAGACAGGAGAACAGACACTCACCTCCTTTCTTCCTCCCTTGCAGAAGTGCGGAAGAATACACTAATCAGCCTCTTTTGCTGAAACATGTTGTTGGGCTGAGCAAGAATGACACGTTGTCATTCCCATTGTAGAGCAAAACAAGATCAATGTAAACATAGCCATGTTGTGGTGTTATCTGTATCAGTACTGCACAAGACACAGGTTTCCATGTCAGGGAACTGATGAACTTCCCTCCTACATGAACGGAAGGCTTGTCTTTAGACAGTACACCAGTTTTTCTAGCTGTGATATCCTTCCTGCTTAGGGAAATGCTGCCCGTTTCAAATGGCCATGCATATAGGCTCAGCATCCAAGTTACAGATTAAGAAGAGTTCTTAAGAAGAAAGTTCCCTTTCAACCTTCAGTCCAAGGGAACAGCCAAGATTCCCATTAAACAGCTTGTGGAGTTTCACACAGAATAGAGCAAATGTATTGCTATTTAGTAGCTAATATAACACATACAGGAAAGAATTCCAAGTCTTCAAAAATTCCCCCTTTCTACTATGCACGTACTTATTTATGTGTATACATACACACACACGTTTATCAGCACCTACTTTTCTTGCCCTTGTTTCACAAACACTCAAGCAACACTACCACATATGCACAGTCTGCATTGTCTTGCTGCGACACTCAATAGGGAAAGAAGATAACAGTATTAGTATGACAGAAGATTTCAAGAGCTCCACATAAGATAAATCAAGAGCGCTGTACTGGTAAGGACCGGTGGTCTGGAGTACTGGGTTTTCTCTACAGTAACGAAATACAATTTAAATGTCCTGGTGTAAGCAGTCTCTGTGTTCTTACAGTCCCATTCTTCTCCAAGATGGTGTACCACTGCATGGTTATGCTGTGGACAAAGAACTTGAGCAGAAGATGAACAACATTACCTGTTCCTCAAAGCTTTCTATGCACCAGTAGCACTTGACAAGGACAATACAGTCAGATAGTTGTGGAAGTTCCCACGTCTCAAAAAAAAAAAAAAAGAAAAAAAAAAGAATATGGGGAGTTTAAAGTAACAAGAACCTTAACTAACATATATCTGTTGTTTTCTTCTACAAAGTAGGATACCTGGTCATTAAAGTATGTCTATTACCAGGCTTGAGCAATGAAAAGTAAAAACTGAGGCAAAAGAATTTGTCCTATGCTGTACACAAAGCACGTGGCCAGGCAGGATCAGACATCATGGCTCCTGAGCCCCAAACTTTAACTCATCTCTTCAGACAAACTTATCTCAAAATTAGAAATGGTTCCAAAGAACCTTTTTCTCCAAGACTTCAGTTTTGCAATGTCAACCACACTCTTAATAGAGGAATCTGACAGATTAAAATAAGGACTGAACGACTATTTCAGGTAAGTGATCTGCAAAAAAAAACAAACAAACAAACAAACAATTTTTATAATATATACAGGTGAATAATAGAACCTGCTAACATAAAACAGTCAGTGTAATACCATCAAATACGTGTTTCTTTCCTTCTTTTTCTATCACTTTTCTCCTGCTGTAGCTATAATTTAGGGTTAGAGCTAACCTACAGAGGCTAAAGAACCTCATAAAACAACTATAACCTGAGACGGCACTCTTCCACATTCCTTAAATGGAGTTCGTTTCAACTACAGAATGAAAAGGAAAAATGGGAATCCCTTAATGTTGTTTTCTTGAATGTCTACGTGCAGATGCTACAAGTATGCTCAAAGTACTGGCACCAGTCACAAGCAATACCACTCAAATCACACTGTCTCAGCTCCCCTGAGAACTCTGAAAGCTGTGCAGATAGCACTGTCCTGATTCTTCCTTAACCTGCCTCATGACTACAATCTTTCAAAAGCCACTGAGAGTCATCTATCCAGCTCTCGGTGATTTTCAGTGAAAGATAAGCGTTTCATTCCATATGGCTCATTTGTAAAAATCTGGCACACATTCTAGAGAATCTTTCAAGCTTGGAAAAGCAATTTCTCCTGTAATGCTGGGGACAGCAGAGATAAAGAAAAGTAACACATACTAGACAGGATAGGTGTTAGTGATACAGGTCAAAATTACCAAAAGATAAAAGATCTAACAGAGTCACAAAATACCAGAGACAATGAAGTTTATATGCAGATTGATTTTGAAATTGACAGCATCTACCAGCTTGTACCTCTGCATTCACTGGGAATTTCAAAACTAAGTAGTAGAAGCTCTGATGTGGTGATTACCTCAGTTAAATCACCCTGAAGGACAGCTACATCCTAGAAGCTCCATACTGAGAACGGCCTTTGAAGTGCTTAAATGGGGGAATTTCAGTGACTTTACTCCCTAGCATTGCTCTCAACCATGTACCTACACAATTGCAGGTTGTCTGAGAGCACTTTTAAAGAGGAAAAAAAAGCAAAAGAAAGTTAAAACAGAAGAAAACAGAGAAGATAAGTAGCGTCACACCTCTTCCTGCTAGCTCAAAGAAATACATCACAGAAGTTTTCGCTTCTTCAGTGCGGTTGCTAATAAGCACACAAGCAACAACTTTTCCTTTTGTCAGAAAACTTTGATCAGACTTATACCTCAGACATTCAGAAACATCTGAAGGAATAATAATGGGAAGTAAAATTAACTACAAAAAAGTAAACTTAATCGGTAGGAGTCTGTGAAGTCTGACAGCCTACCAGAGGGGAGGTGGTAGGAAGTCAGCTCAAATCAGTCACTAAGCCCAAAGTTGAGCTGTACAACGTGAACAGCCGGAGGAACTATGGAAGTCATGAAAATCCAGCTGAAACTCCAGGAACATCATAGATGCTTAATCCAACAAAAGAAAATGACGAAAGACAGATTACACAGAGAACCCCAAAATATTTGTTAGAAATAACAAGTTACGATATGCTTAGCAAAGTATTGTCCAGGCAGCCAAATTCAGACTGGACTATGATGTCACTGTATAAAGTGTGGTAGGAACACAGAAGTCATAGCCCCGTCTTGAAGTACTTGCATTTACAATGATAAAAGGAATTCATAAAATGTTGAATAGTTAGGATACTCTATGGTCTGTTTGCAGACAAGCCATGAAAATAAACAGGGACTGAAGAGATTAAGTTTATCAGGAGAAAATATTCACTATTCCTTTTCCGAGCAGACCTCTACAAAGCCAATAATAGCTTTTTTCCCCCTTTTTTTCCATGTGTCACTGATCACTTATGAGTATTTTTACTGATATGACCACATAAACACATATTGCTTTCTGTAATCTTGGTCATAACCTGGTAAGGTGGAGCCAATCGTACATCAGTTCTAACAGTAGGAACTTCAGCACTGTTAAGGCATCTAGCTTTTCTCACTTAATTCTGTGAAGTTTTTAAGACTAGCAAATGACGATGATATTTTGTTGCATGGAATAATCTTCCTTGCTCTCCCTAATCTCTTTGTCTCCACAGAGTCTATAATTTAATAGAGCAGGATGCTTCAAGATATTGCCAAGGCCATTATCTCTAGATGTATTAATAAACTTGCCTGCAGGACACGCCCATATTAACGTTACCACATACTGTAAGACCCATTTCACACAAAAGGTACACAAAATGCCTTAGCCCCCACAGGCAATGTTTCAAAGTTCTATGCAACAGAAATAGGTAGGGCATCGCAAACAGCCATACATGCATGCAAAAAAATGCTCTCAAATACACAAGAAAGCAGGCTGCACAACTTATTTGCCAAGCTGTAAGTTTCCTCCAGCAAACAAGTCAGCAGGAAACTCCTCAAACAAGCCAGAGCTGGCCACACAAAAAGTGTCTGCTGTGAAGTAACCCCTCCCTTTGGTTGTTACATCAATAATGGGGCAATCCCTGGCCAGAGGGCTCGAGAAATAGGAAGGCAGGAACAGAAGATTTCAAGATTCAGCCCATGGAATGTCATAGTGAAGACTGCCTACCAGAACACAGAAAAGAAAAACTAAACAAAAATTAGTAACAATAACAACAAAAACAAAACCCAAACCTATCTCCAGCAAAAACTCCTGCAGTGGATACCTTGATCTAAAAGCATAAAATAGATGGTTCGATGAGACAGGCTTCCCAAAACAGTACTAAACTGCTTTGTCGGACAGCTGTGATTTCATAGGTGAGGAATCCATAAGTGCAGGTTAATATTGGCACACATACAATCATCTTGAAAGGGTGATGAAGTGAACGTGGAGTATCTCTGGCTGCTTTGGTAGCTAGTCTGCTTGCTACCAGGGTGCTTTCTAGGCACTGCAGACATAAGAGATGAGGTTGGCCAACTGTAATCAGACATACAATGGGAACACCCGATTGATTTCTGCCACACATTTTTGGTCCACATTGCAGTTGTGAATTCTTACCACAGGAAATATATATATATAGACCAACCTGATAGGTTCCTAGACCTTATATTCCTACTCATTATTTCTCAGACGCATACATTAAGCCAGCCTCAGCTAATATCAGGCTGATTCAGAAGCACTCAAGATCTTCTAGCTTCTCTCCTTGTCCTTGTGCTATTCAGATTTGTTCCCTTGGTGGCTACTACACTTATCTACTAATTCACATCAGGATACTTTTCCTCTTTTTGATGCCTTCTGCAGCTTATGGTCTGCTAAACCAATGCAGAAGTCAATGAGGATTGTTCCCAACTTCATACACCATCTTTTGCCATTTGGGTAGATCCCCCCAAACAGTAGCAGAAGAGGTCATCGGGTAGCTTTCCCACAAGTACAGCACTGAATTCAGTTATGACAATTACGTCTCTGCTATTTTGTATCCAAGTGCTTCTTTTGCTCTGGCTATTTTGTCCCTGCGTTCTTTAGCACCCATATACCCATTCTAACATTGGCTTCTCTGCAGATGCTGTCCAAGTTGGCAGAGACATTACTTCACTTAAAAACACCTGCTTGCTAACAGCTATAGAAGAAAAAAAAAGTTCTTGAATACATATCCCAACAGTCAGACAAACAGAAAGACATCTTGTTAATACCTTATCTTCCTGAGCTGGAAGATTTCCTCATGTATTACTATCACTTGTATCCCATTGCCATCATATGCCCCCCACTTCCCCCATTTTACTCTAGAACAGAAAGAACACAATTACAGATACTTTTTTTTGTCCTCTCAAATCTATCACTCTAGATACCAAAGAGCTGGGGCAAGGCAACCCGTTAAAGCAGCCAAGCTTCGGTCTTAGCTTCTATCTGGCAAGGAAGTACCCTCCATACTTTGCCACTTCACGGTCTTTCTTTGAAAATCCTTTCTTTTCTTTAAATAACAAGGGGTAGCAGTCAAGTGAAAGCATGGGCTACTTGATCCATTGTTTGGCCGCAAGCCAGGTTCTGCTGGTCCCGCTTTTCCTCTCTGCCACCCGTTTTTCTATCGTTCCTGTAATTTGGGGAGATTAAGATGTATAGCCTGTAAATTGGCTAAACTTTTCCAGGCTGCTTTAATGAGACTTCATATAATAGAGTTGGGGTTTTTTTTTATTTTTTTAATATTTTCCTTAACGTGACCCATATGGAAATAAAAAGATATATTTTTTAATGTATGCTAGATTATGGCCGACATTTTCCTCAAATTAAAATCCATGCTTCAGCAGCAGCATACATTTTCAATGATGTCAAATATATTTTTTCAGCCAACTGGCTGGGGTCACCCTTATAACTCAAAGTTTAAGTGTGCTGGATAATCAGTAGAACATGTGAAACTCTGTAGGGCACTGTGGTTGCCTCAGCACAGCAGCACACAGGACCTATTCTACTCTCAGGCACTCGTGGCAGGAGACACAGTGTAGGAGAGTGGTAAAGCTCTGCCTCCGAATGAGCTGACAGCCACATGGTTCACAGCAAGAGCCATGCGGCAGTAGCCTATGTCAACATCAAGTTCTTCCAGCAAAGATCACCAGAACGCAATCATCAGTCTATAAGCTTAGTCTTAGTCTGAGCATAAGCTAAAAATGCCAGGCACTCACTCACTCACCTACCAATTAATGTGATGCCCTTCATTTGTGGATGCCATTCAAGCCTTTTCAACCAGCAGCGTTACCATTTAGCTGGGAACAATTCCCAGCGGAGGCCACCAATGGCTGTTGTCAACATTGTGCACAGTCTCTGTGTTACTAAAGTATTCATCTCCCAGATATTTCCCACCTTAAAAGGAGGAATAAAGCAGGAATTTTAGTTACAGAGTAGCAAACGCTTGGGGCAAATTAACATTATTTTTTTTAAGGCTTTAAATCGACTCACACAGTTCGCAACTGCGCACAAACCAGAATTTAAATGAAATTCTGTTGGCATATCTGGATAGTCTAAATCTGAACAAATTGGAGAAATATTTACCAAAAGTTAAAACAAGAGAGAAAACTAACAATTTCCATATAGATATTATTGCATTTTTCTTTTTTTAAACTACTCCTTTTGTTAAAAAGCCTCTAATAACAAGACTACATTTGTTTGGGAAACCAGAAGAAACACCAGGCTTTCAGCAATTTTCTTTCAATATTCTCACATTACAGTTTCTCAATTGCATTGTTATCCTATTTAGACAAAAACTCCAGTGGCCATAAAAAGAAGGTTAATTCATCTTTTCAAAACAATGTGTTTTGACTAATTTCAGAGCTTGCACAAGAACACAATGATATTTTAGGATGGAAAACTTGCCTACACTTAAGTTTCACATGAATATTTATAGTGGCTAGGTGCAGACAGTCACCCCGGTCACCCTAATGGGGATGCATTTCAAATGAGGAAAAAAAAATTGTTTATATAGTTTATTTTGGGGAGTGGGAAATTGTTATGAACTATGGCAACAAATGCTTCTTTCACAACAGAAGTTGTAACCCACTCAGAAGATTCAGCATTACAGCTCTATTAGTTAATTTATAGTGACAAATCCTTTGTGGTTAACACATAAATAGCTACCAAAACTTCACTCACAGTTCAA
Organism: Nettapus auritus; assembly: GCA_011076525.1. Taxonomy (NCBI): domain Eukaryota; kingdom Metazoa; phylum Chordata; class Aves; order Anseriformes; family Anatidae; genus Nettapus; species Nettapus auritus. The sequence continues at coordinate 6,055,911 of CM021779.1, read as the reverse complement.
ATGGTAGATAACTGAGATATAAACAATGATATTACCTAGACTAGGATTCAAAGACATTACATGACATGCTTCAGGCTCCCAAGAATAATTTTGTCACACCTGTCTTGCCAAAACCCTCAAACTTCTCATCACCTTCTGCTTCTCTCACCTGGCTCCCACTGTTTAATGTTTCACCACGTGAAATATTCATTTCCAGCATACGTCTCACAGACATAGAGCCTGGGTCTCACAGACACTGAGCCCCTTGGAGCCTCACTCTGTCACTGTACAGCCCTACAAATAATGAGAGCTATTACCAACTTTACTCAGAACATATTTACAGTGGTGCATATTCACAGGTTTCCATCTGTGCACAGGACGTGCCAGTCCTGCACCCAGCTAGGCAGATGTGTCACCAGAGGCTCTAACCCTGAAGTAACTTTGTGCCAGGACACAGAACACAGGAAGGGAAACAGGAGCAAAACACATTACCTGAAAGGCATGAACCTGCTGAACGTATTTTGGGAAAAAAAAGCACTTTGATAAAAGCTGTCCACCTTTTTAAGTAAAAATGTATTTAATATTAGAAATATAGGCTTCAGGAAAAAAAAGGAACCTTTAGGTTTTTCATCATTTTGTTGATTCTGAAATAGCACAACAAAAACCATCAGGTCATTTAAAAATTTTTTTCATTCTTCTTCACAAAGAACGAAACACATAACCCCCCCCCCCTTTCTGAACTTTTTAGTCATCCTTCAGCACATACGCACCACATGCAACTCCTCATGGAAAGCTATGACCCTCGAAGGCCTCCACGGTGCCTCATCCTCGCTCAAATCCAGTCGCCTACATTTGTGCACGTCCGTTCTGGCACCCATCTGCACACCAAAACAGAGCCCTAATTGCCTCAGGGCCGTCTCAGGGCCACCTCGTAATTACCTCAGGGCCACCCCGCCGCCATTTCATGCCCTCCAGCACCTCGGCGCCTCAGGGCCGCCTCACCGCTCTCCGTACCCCTCCGCACCTCAGCGCCTTCGCGCCTCTCGGCTCAGCGCGTGCCGCTCGGCCCCTTCACCTCTACGCGGCGCCTCCGCGTTCCTCCGCCCCTCAGCGTGCCACGATGTCCCCTTCACCCTCGCTCAACGCCTCCGTGTCCTCCCGTCCCTCCCCGCCACCTGCTGGCTCCTAAGCAGCGCGTGGGGATAGAGGGCTCCGGCAGAAAAGAGACGGCTCACCCGGCCCGCTCCTAGGGATTGTTTGAGTAGGTGAGGGCAGGCTCGCTGTTCTTCGAGCGGGTACTTATCCCCCCACACTGCCAGGAGCCCCTCAGTGCCTGTCCGGGCACCCGGGGTGACTTGTCCTGTCAGGATGAGGAGCAAATACTCCTTTAAAACACCATCAGGCTGTGTCCACCATGCTGGGAGGGGATGAAGTGCCAAGCTGAAGGGGGGGGGGGGGGGGGGGGGAAGTCATGTAGATGCCCTAGTGTGACACAGAGATGCTCCCAAGTGTGACCTGTGGGTTTCTGCTGTCTTACAGAACCCTGTACAAGGCTTGGTTCAACCCCAGGTAGGAGCTAGGGGTGGCTCTTGCTGTCCTGCCCTCTCCCTGAGCCAGCTGAGCTGACTGCCTTTGGCTCTGGGGAAGCACGGGCAGCCAAAGGCAGATCCTGAGCCAGCAGCAATGCATTAACTACTGGCAGCCCCGCTCCTTCCACTGGGGACCGATAGGGACAATTAATTCCAAAAAGCAAATCCAACCTCAAGGCATCCTGTTAAACTCACTCCTGGCTTGTGGAGTGATCCACCGTGAAGCAGAAAGAAAAATGGCCTGTTTTCTCTGTTCATTGTTGTGTTGGTTTCAGTGGGGTTCCTCCTCATCTATGCCAGCAAGAGCAAGACTGAAGTATTCAGACAGCAATAAGTACAGAAACTGAGAGGAAAAGAAAGAATCAAGATGCTTCCTCATGAGAAAGTTTGCCAGGACTAAAATCATACAGGATATTGCCATGTTTGTTGAAATAAAACAAAAATACAATAGGTAACTGAGCCAATTTTTGTAAAAAAATTGGGACCATCACTGGGTGCTGCAGTGTATTATCATCAAAACATCTGGGTATTCTCTTTTAAGAAATTCCAAGAACCTTTAAAATGTTTAATGTTATGCTAGGATGTATTAGTGGCTGGCATAGTAGGCATCACCTGTAAGCATTCAGGATGAAAATCCTAGGAAGAGATTAGTGTGCTGTGCAGTGACTAGACCAAGGAAGTTATTTAGAGTATCATGGGTAGTTTTTCTGTTTGTTTGTTTGTTTTTGACCTGACATTTGAAACACAGAATTCCTATGTGGTACTAATTAACCGCAAGCTAGTAACAAGTTCAGTGTTCCAGCCACTGGTCTGGATTAGTTGATGTAGAACAGTGAGGATGGCTGGTAAGAGACTTCTGTGTGAAGTTTTCAAGAGAGACAGAAATGCGAGGTAGCTGCCTTTGGAAACAGTTGAGGTGCCCAGTTTCTGAGTTCCGGATGATCGCTTATGCATTACATACCACTGTGCTGTGCAGAGTTATCAAGACTTGCAAATATTTTGGAAATAAGCCAATTATGATATGAAAACACCATTCTCAACATTATAAAACAGAAGTACTTGTAAAGGCCCAGAAAATTGCCTCTGCTCAGCAAAATAATACTACCTATCAGCTGAAATACGGATTTGCCGTCCCAGCTATATAGGATTAACTGTAGGATTTCATCTGTGGAAGCCTCCATTGCAAAGAACAACTCCACAAAATCATTTTCGGTATCGTAACATCAAATCATTGTACTTTGATAAATCAAATTTGTAGCATGCTGCCAAGAAGCAGAGAGGCTGAGTTCTGAAACCTGTTCAGTTGCAAGTGGTCTTTTTTGGGTTGGAGCGAATTCTCTGCCCAAATGATGGTTCGTCAACATATACAATCGTATCAAAATGTCAACATATCTGTTTTGCAGAAGTGACATACTTCTGCAGATATTCAGAGCTAACTACAAATAACAGTACTTTTATGAACTGTTCCTACTCCTAGTACTTCATCTCCCATACCACAGGGTATGTAATTCTACATTGTTGCAGAGCTGTATCCTCCAAAGAAGAACCAGAGTCACTTAAATGACACAACAAAGCAAAGCGAGACTGTGACTGATTAATGACAAGATGTTATTAAATTTTAGCTGAGCACCAGAAACATTTCTGAATGATGAGATCTGTTAGATAGTGAAACAGTCTTCCAGTGGAACAAGCAGAGGCCCTGTCATTACAGTCATTTGTAATTACATTGTACAAAATTCTCCAAAATATTCTGCAGGGAGCAGTTTCAGGAAGAAGCAAACTGATTTTCTCTCTCCAGGATTTCTGTGGCTCACTGCATGAACCATGCGTGTTGGCAGCTGTGAGGAAGCTCGTGATTTTCCAGCCTCCTTGCATATGCTATTGACCTGTGTGTGGTTAAATGTTCACTTCTGTAAGCTCTTCAGAACTTCCTGGAAGGTGATAAATAATCTTGACTCCCACTGAAAACTGAAATTATAGAGTTTTCAGTGTCATAGAATGGCTGTATCTGCAGAATCAGGCCCAAAGTGAAACATGGGAATGTGCAGGAGCAGCCTTTATTTGAAATTTGAACAGAGCATTGATTTTTACATTCCTTCTGGTCCTCAAAATTTTTTCACTGTGTAGTAGTAACAAAGGCATTAACTTTGCAGTTAAATCTCCTCATACCATTAAATAAAAAAGACATCTCTTCTGCTCTTCTGAACTTTAAAAAAGATTTCAGACTATCTTTTTTTTTTTTTTTTTTTTTTTTTTTTTTTTTTTTTCAGTTCATAAGTAGCTGTTAGGTTTCAGCTTCAGCTAATAGAACTAAAAGACAAACTAAAAGACATATTTCTAAATTAGCAAAGACTCAGATATACTAGAAATCTCATGAAAACATTACTTATCTGAGTTCTAGGGAGTGTTCTCAACCAGATGTCCAGAAAAAAACTCCAAAGCCATCCATGTAGAATAGAGAAAAGGGTGAAGAGAGAGAGGGATTAAGGTTTTCACAGAGGTTGAGAGATGCCGAACAGGATAAATCTCTAATGAGTAACAGGAAAAAAAGAAAAGGGGAGATTCAAGTTACTGCTTTTGCCTTCAGCAATAAGTATTGCAGAAATACCCTGCTTTGGCTGATGATAGGTGGAGAAAGGGATACAGAGGATCTTTGAATACTCAGCCAAAATGATCACCTCTGTCTTTTTAGGTTTCCCAAGCAATGGAGTGATTTGAAACCCTGTCTGCTCTCAGATACAGCTGTATTCAGCCACACAGCCAGATACAAGAAACCTTTCGTCTAGTTGCCAGGACATTCAGACTGCAAAAGTAAGTAATATAGGCTGGTGTCACCTGCCAGTCCTGTTTGTGTGTGCAACAAGTGTTGCAAGGTCATTCTAGCACAGTGTAATATTGTTTCCCTGTTTCAGTACTCTGCAGTTTCAAAAAATATATTGTTTCAAGTGGTCATCCAATACTAGCAAGTGTTTTTCGCAAAATTGATCTAATGTTCCTTATGGCACTACAGGAATGAAAATAGCTGTGGTCAGGCTAGAAGAAGGCTAAAGTAAATGAACAAACATCATTCCTACAGGACAACTGTAATAACTTCTAGTTACAGGGCAATGGAGAAACTGACAGCATCATTTCTTTTGGATACAATGATGTCACAGTGCACAGCTCTGGTCTGTTGACTAAAGGAGATTTTGTATTCCCATGTATCTTATCGTCAGCACTTTCAAATCAATTTTGTCCTTTTGAGGAAGGGAAGTGAGAGTTGGAGGTTGGGTTTTTATTAGACACAGCTGGTCTGAGGGACGTCATTTGTTCCTAAAGCTAGGGCTGTCTTTCATATGAAACCGTTAGCAATGGGGGTAGACGGTGGGCAGGGGGAATCACTTGAAGTAGTTTCAACAGCTGGGGGTCAAATTATAGAGAAAAGTGGAGAGAAGTGAAATTTATAATCTATAATTTGAAACCAAAATAAGAATGAGACAAGCTTATTTGAAGGACTGGAAGGAAAAGGATGTGATATATGGCCTGATACTGCCAAGCAAAATGAACACTGCCATTGCACTATTACTTTGCGGACAATCCAGAAAACCAAAAGGGCCAATTAAGGCTGCCTCTGTGGAAATCTAATTAGGTCATACAAACAATCCCTGTTGTTAATGGGACCCTTGAACTGCACACGGACGCCTTAAGAAGTCTGTAGCAGATATAGGAAAGATTGTGATCCATGAAGGAAATAAGAAGTGAAAGAGAGAAGGAATAACAGATTAGGAACTGGCATCGGAGAAAATCTATAAAGACAAGAATGAAAGATGTAGGAGAGGAGCCAAATTGTTCCCCAGGTATGACATTGTCCTGTTGCAGGGGTACTTTGAATCTGTTTTTTTGGCTTTATGTTAAGGGAATGCAGAAGAGCAATTGGTAGGCAACAATGCATTTTGAGGAAAAAGATAAAAAATTAAAGAAGTGCTTCCAGAGACAATAACATGGGAAAGACGATGTTAAATTGATGTGCTTATCTAGACAGTGTTCTGATATCAGTGATTGGCCATAACATCCTAGTGAAAGAGATATAAAGGAAAGATCAGTATAAATTAAAACAGAAATATAAAAATACCAGTGGGACTACTTCTGGTTTCAGGAACTCATGCAAGAAAGGGGTCAAAAGAGTGTGGATCTGCACCCAATGCCAACTGAACTTACTAAGGCAACAGCAGCACAATGGGACCTACCCATCCTCGTACTGAAATCATGGTCCCTCTTTACACTCGTTATCTTCTTTTCTTCCCAGGCTCTCAGGTAGCAAAGAGTTATTTCACACCCATTGCTCCCATTATGGCCCAATAATATTCTGACCACCTCTGTGACAGAGAACCCCACTCCTGTACTTAATATAACTAAGTGTAGAGAAATATTTATTTGAATATACCCTAGAATTTTGAACGAATTGTGGATTTCAACCTAGCAGGATGCTCTACAGACTGTTGAATTTTCAAGTTGTATAGCACTGTATCTACAGACTTAGAATTTAATATCTGAATGTTTTCAGAAAGCACACACTGAATGGTACAGTTCATAACATACTTGGAATGTGCTGCTTGGTAACCAGTGAGGGTACGGTATTCACATCACCTGAGTCATTTCACTAACCCACTTTGGGTGAATTTGCAGATGGGATATTCACAGCAGGCAAGTTATGAGTTATTTGCAATGAGGAATATTGCACACCAACATTTACAAGTAATAATGCATAATGTGGTATTTCAGAATGTTACAATCCACTTCCAAATAGCTCCTTACTATAAAGGACCTAATTCAGTACTCAGTCACACACAATCTTCCTATAGACTTAAGTCCCCTAGAATCAAATCCCCATAGAGTCAAAACACAAGAAATAAATACTTCAGGCAGCTTCAGTAATCATATGCATTCTAATCCAGCAAGGCAGAGGTACTACAGCCTCTACTGACAGCATTTAAGCTACTTAATACCCATATGAGAGAGAGGAAATATGGTGCTTTGTTTATGCTGCGTTGAAATAATTTCCTGAAGTTTGTATAAGGAACCTGTAGTTCAGCCTATAAAAAAAAAAAAAAAAAAAAAAAAAAAAAAAAAAAAAAATACCACCCTAACCCATTCCTTGATTCGCCATCAAGGAACACTACAAGTATAAAAGTCCTGTGGAAGGAGATGGGTTAGATGACCTTTTAGGGTTCTTTCCTGCCCTTTCTTCTGTGATTCTATGCTGTTCTACCAAATGAGCCTGGGATTCTCCACTGCTTGGTATTTGGCAAGTCATAACTAGACCAGCTGTAGTGAAGTGATTGTCTCTGCTTGTTACCTTAGATAGCTTTTTACCGATGTGTGTTGCCTTAGAACCAAGAACAAACTCCGACTCCTGACAGTCTCAGGAGGAAGCCATGAGTTTTAGAAGTAGTTCTGAAAAAGGCCTCAGTAATGGGTCAGAATTTCTTCAAACTCAACTGCTTCGGACTAGGGCTTTACAGAAAAACGTCCTAAATATGGAGTACTTTCTTGATTCACAAATCTGTCATTTGTATATACAAGGGAAGCAAAGAGTTGCATGGGAGTTCAGCCTGCCGTGACTGAGCTGTTTCACTTCGGATTGAGATGGGACTTGTTTACAATAGGCCTTTTTCTGTTGCGTATAAAACTGCAAAATTTACTTGCAGGGTTTTAAAATAGCCCAACAATAAAATAACAAAAGTTATTTTTAAGCATTTATAAAATTTAAGCAATATATATGCCACTTATATTCAGGCACCCTGTATATCAGCAGGTGCCATCAGATATAGGAAACTGCAGGCAATGATTTGGTAGCGAACTAACCGAGTTGATATGGTATTTTGCTGGTTCCTATGACATCATCATTGCTGGATGGCTCTCTAGAATAAATAACCTCTTCCACATGTCCCTAAGCACACAGCTCCTGAAATAAATTTCTTGCTATAAGGCTCAAGGACGTCCTAAATCACCTTGGGTTAATAAGCAGCAGGAATAGAGGAGGAGGGGATCCAGGTTTTGTTTTCATTATTCCATCAGAAATATTTCAGATGAAGTCATTGTTAAATGCATTAGGTAAAATGCAGGGCAATCAGGAAATAAAAATGTGAAGGCAGGCGTGATGTTTACATCGGATTTATCTACTGAAAACCTGGCAGGGTGTGGTGAGGTAATTCATGTATTCCAAAGCTCTACGTGAAATCCTGGCAGCATTCAAGGCAGGTTGTATTTCCATAACTGTTTAAAGAGCAGTGTGTTTCTCAGGCATCTCTGCAGAGATCTGTTAAGAGACATTTTTCAGAATAGAGAGGAAGTTGAATTCTGCGTAATCCATAATTCTGGATTATAAATGGTGCCTTTCTGTCATGTTGTCCCTCTAAACAGGGAAAACTTAAGAAGTCCTGAACAGATGTGCTATGGCTAAATAGGAAAGAAATGCCAGTTTAATTAGAAGTGTCAAGATTAGTTACTTGCTCTTCCAGGAACTAATGTGAAAACAAGTCCTTAGCCAGTTTATGCTGGATCTCTTCTAAATTGAGTATGGGTGAATTATTCCTCTGTTGTCTTTGCTTATCAGTGTAAGACAGATGAAATTGTCTTTAGAGATAACTTGTGGCATGCTTGCATATAGCATGACCTACCATTTCAACAAAAGGTAAGCCCTATCCAGGATACTCAGTTTGTTTTTCACTGAATTTTGGGGAGTTTTGGATGCAGCTTCTAGCCTGGCGTTTGTGATGCATCATAGAGAATACTAGGGTTGGATTCCTTATTGTTTTGGGAAGACTGAATATGAATATTGATGGAGTTCCAGTCTCTAAAGACGTCCAAAGTCTCTTACTACTCTTCAGAGCAGCACAAAATAGATTCCTTTCCAGTTAAACCCAGAACCTTTGGACACTGCAGCCTTTCAATACTTAAAGAGGGCTTATTAAAAAAAAATACTAACATTTACTCAGGCAGATAATGACAAGACAAGGGGGAATGGCTTTACACTAAAAGAGGGGAGATTTTGGTTAGCTGTTAGGATGAAATTCTTCATTCAGAAGGTGTTGAGGCACTGGTACAGGTTGCCCAGAGAGGTTGCGGATGCCCCATCCCTGGAGGTGCTCAAGGCCAGGCCGGATGAGGCCCTGGGCAACCTGATCTACTGGATGGCATCCCAGCAGGGGGCTGAAACTGAATGGTCTGTAAGGTCCCTTCCCACACAAGCCATTCTATGAATAAATTACATTAGTGGAAAACCTTTTGGTTTCCAGAAGCCTGCTGCTCACCAGGAACTCTAGCAATTTATTGCCCACAGTTTCACATGCACCTAAGGTATTGATTTTGAATTGCAGAGCTCTATATACAGTTTAGATACTGTAAAACTAAAAATCTTCTTTTCCTTTACCACAACACTCTTAATTCCAGAAGAACTTTTCTAAAATGCATAGGTAGTGGTGCCTTCAGGCTAAAGGCACCAGTCTTTGCTTCTGGAATTAGCTTCATGTTTGGCCATAAAATCCAAATGCATTTAGACAGAAGAGAGGATAATCCTTTTTTCGGAATAGAAAAAGAAAGGGTTGTTTTGATGATGGGCTTCATCTTGCTAATAAGACTGATTTTGTGAAGTTGATGGGTGATGATCGTGTTGTCAAAAGTCATTGTTCATAACTGTATAACTTACCGCCACAATCAATCACATTGACCATGAGCCTTATGGCATTTGTGTCAAAACAGAAGATGTACAGTTTTTACAAAGTAAGTTACAACCTTCTTGATATACAAGGAGGGAAGATAATGTATTTATTTATATCCACGCTTACTGTATTTTGAATGTGATCGCATGCTACTGCAGTGAAAGGTGCGCAGTAAAAACTGTTGGATGGGTACATTGCAAGATAGACATGTCATTTATACTTGATTCATTTGCTCCTGTGCCATCTTTTCTTTGTCTTGGATATACAGTAGTTTTTGAAGTCAGGCAGTGTTCACCAGAAGAGCTGGGAGTCTTCAGTAATATTCTTTCACAGAATCATATAGGTTGGAAAAACCCTCTAAGATCACCTGGTCCAACCTTTAACCTAGCACTGCCAAGTCCACCATTAAACCACGTCACTAAGCTCTACATCTACATGTTTTCTGAAGACCTCTAGGGATGGTGACTGAACCACTTCCCTGGGCAGCCTGTTCTAATACCTCACAACCCTTCCAGTGAAGAAATCTTTCCTAATATCAAACCTAAACCTCCCCTGGTGCAACTTCAGGCCATTTGTTTCGTGTATCTCTCTGCTGCCTTTCGAATAGATGATGATTTCTCTCACTGAGTGGACCTCACACAGACATTCCACTTGATTCGGTATCATAAGCTTCCTGAATGTCACCTTGTCATCTGCAAAAGAGGAGGTATCTTTGCATAAGGGCAATCCTGGCCTTTCAACCCTTTCCCCACTAGCTCTGAACCTCTGTCCTTAACAGCTTTGGCCTGTCCAGGCAGGTGACAGCTGGACAGAAGCAAAGATAGACAAATTGCTTGACCAGTAAGCAAGAAGAAGAGGGACTAGAGAAAGTATACAGGTGCTGGTAAATTTTAAGTACGAAATATACAAAGATCTTGTCCCTAGAGCTAAGTGCAGGTAAGGGATTTCCCAGGGGCAAGGAGAAGGGGCTGGGAAAGAGTGATAACATTTTCCAAACACCAGATTTTCCTTCTCCCTCCCCTCATGTTTTTTTCTCCTTAGACTGGATAATAAAGTATGAAAACATAAGAGCTTGACCTGAGAAGCAATCTCCTTTCAAGACCTAAAGAGAGTCCATTTACAAGGAACTGCTACCTCTTTTAAACAAACAAACAAAGAAAATAAGAGGAGAAAAGCTGAAGTTTGAGCAATTCATCTGCTTTCTATGAGAAAAAATAGGCTGAGCTTACATATGCAATGGGAGAAGTACCCAGTGTCCAGAAACAGATTTTTCCCTTCCCTTCTTCTACGCAGCAATCCTCATACTGAGCTGAAACCAAGTTTCCGCTGAAAGTAATACACACCATATTGCAAAACCTAAAATTGTTCTGAGAGCGAAGTTCCAGGTCCTTTGTCTGGCTTCTGCTAATACGCTATTGAGCACAATGCCATTTTGGTTCAGGACAGAAAAAGGAAAAACAAACAAACAAACAAAACTTGCTAACCTTTGATTGGTATCATCTGGCAGGTCAAGTGGTGTGCAGCTGACGTGGACTTAGAAGCTGTGTCACGTCTTTCAGTCAGAGAAACAAGACAAAGGTCCCATCAGACCACTTTATGTACATCTCTACCATTGCTGAATTGCTCCCCACAGGACAATATTTCCCCTTGTCCTTTGTTCAACACTGTCTTAAACAATCCAAACAGCATGGTTTCACAAATTCCTTGCCAAGTCCATTCATCAGCTCACATTTCAGCCCATCGCTACTCGTTAAACTGCTCCAGAGAAGCTGAGGCAATACCTTCCACTGCTTGGTGGTTACATGCTGGCGTGTTTGGCTTACCCACTGCAGCCCTGTCAAAGGTGGAGGTGGTCAGAAAGCAGAGAGTGGGAGACCAGCAGGGAGCACCTGGCACTGTGAGATCATACTAGTGAGAGCTGGGTTAAAATTTCTGCCGGTGATGGGCAGTTGAGACATACTCGACAGTTTTATCACAGGATAGTGGAGCACTTGGGAATTTCACTGTTTACATGGTGGCATGTGCTTGCATTTTACTGGTGTTTGTCTATCTGTCTCCTCGCTTATCTGCCACACTTCTCCAAATGCAATGACTCAATTCACAAAATTGCTTTACACTCGTTCTCTCTCAGCCTCAAGCCACATTACAGTGGAAATGCAGTAGGGAGGAGTTTATATATCCCATCTCTCAGAAAATACTGTCAGAGGCTGCATGTTTTGAAATATGTGAACAGCACAGGAGGTTGAGGAACTGTCCACTGATAAAAGTCATTGTTTTAGACTTCTGCCTTAGGTGAGCATTTCATGAACAATTTGCTATGTGGAAATGGTTCTCCCATCCTTGGATCTAAATCGCACCCCCCTCCCTCATTCCCTGTATTTATAGAGCGTGTCAAAGTCACACTGCACCGTCATTCCACCTGTCACAAAGTAGATATGCCTAATCACAGTATTTCAGAATTGTAGCTACTTGCAGGAACAGCACTGTGAGAAAACCATGGCTGCCCTTGTTTGCAGCTGCATGTATTCCCATCATACACCTTCTGGACCGTGTAATGGGACAACTAACAGGGACACAGCCGTGCTTTGGTTGTCCTCATCAGCACTAGCCAAATGTTTCATCTTCAGATTGTAAAAGCTTCCAGCTCAGTTAGATCTGTATTATGAAGATCCCAAGCCACGTTGTACTATCATAACATGCTTGAAATCACACAGGCAACAAGCCTAACCTTGACATTAAATCTTATGAGGCAGAGGGACCTTGACAATCATTTCACAGAAGCAGAAGTAAAGATGCCTGCAACAAGCCAGATTTTTGTAAGTCTTAACTTGTTCCACAGTCCTTCCACAGCGAGAGTCTCGTGTGGTAAATTTTAAGTACGCCCTTCAAGGTTGCTCACAAGATTATTAGCACGTGAAAAAGCCCGCATGCTTTTCCATAAAAGCGTGGCACGCTGCCTGTTGTATTGAAGCAACCAAGCTAGCAGATGACCGGTGCGTGCTCTCTGACCTCCCAAGAAGAGAGCCCAAGCGAGCCTCTGACAAGCCTCGTCCTTCACACCCCTGAGACCTTGCTATAAGCGCGGTGCCTGCAGACCAGTCAGGGCAGCAAGAGGAAGGCTGGGACAGAGGACAGCAAGTCCAGGGAAGTTTAGTTTAGCAGGCTATAAATCCCCCTTCCCCTCCTCCCCTCTTTATTGCCTGTCTTTGGAAAACACAATCCGATATAAACCAGAGAGAGTGGAAGCAGGGCAATAAAACTGTACGGCAGGAGCAGCGAGTGTCGCAGGGGTGTTATATTACTGGCATTCCAAGTGGCTGATGTCAGGCAGTGAGCACGAGGGCCCACAACCCACCGAGGCAAAGAAATTCCCCAACTGTCCCTTGCAGCCCTATGACATCCCTTCTTCTCAGATCTGTTCTCGGCTGTTATGCCATTCATCTCTTCTGCCCTTTGCTACTCCCAAGTCCTTGAATTATGGTTTGAAGGGCTCTGGTTTCAAAGCCATTCAAGCTGAGCACTCAGGCCTTTTGGCAGTGATGTTTTGAGTCAAGATGTTCTTGAAATGCACAGTGTGTTGTCTGATCCATTTGTCACACGATCAGCAGCGTCACTCAGATAAAGATTATTTCTTAATATTCACATGGCTGGCTTAAAGTATACATATTTCTGTATTATAAAAAGATAATAATTTGCATGAATGTAACTCCCTTTGTACAGGGCCAAGAGTTTCAAACATGATCAGCAGTTTTGAGCACCCTACATAACCTCCTTTAATGAGTGGTTTTCAGAGGGTGGGCTCCAAGGACTTTCCAAAACTCAGGTACCTTTAAGGTAGCATAGATTGGGCACTGAAAAGAAGACAGACAGTTTCCACTTGTCTTTGCCAAAGCTTGCTGTGAAAAATTGAAGAAAGATGTTTAACCACAGGGCGTGAGATATAAATATTGCTCTAAAACTCAGACCTATTTGCATTCATAGGGGCTTGCACAGGTATTTCTTGGGGTTAGGTTTTTCTCTTCAATTGCCTGAAAGTTAGGTGTTGGCTATAAACTACCTGGCAAAGCTCCTTGTTTAATTGGTAGAGTGAAAGAAATATCTCTGAAAAACAATGCATCCTGCTTTTTTAGGATATGGTTGCACAGTCGAAATTAAGCCTTCCTAAGTCATCATGCAGTGACTCTTCTGTAACTAATCTTTTTCTCTCTCTTGTTGTTATTGTTGTTCAGATTTGGTTTTACTTGGGTCACTTTCCCGACACAATTAGTTACGCAGCTGTATGAATGTCTGCTGGCACAAAGGAGATGGCAAAACATGCAGCCAGGGACAAGGGAATATGAGGTGAACTTCTTGTGGACAGCTTGCTCTGACATTGACTTAAAGCAATTGTACAATGGCAGTCTCAAAGAGGCATTACCAGGATGGTTTTATCATATTTTAGGGCTTCTTATCTCTTTCTATTGACTTAATTTGGACAACAAAACTAGAAACCTAACTGTAGACAACTGAAGTGACGTGAAGTGAATCCCATTACTTAAGTATACACCGGGAGTACGTAGCAGCACCAGGATGCTCATAGAAGCAGAAAACTCAAGGTACTTTCAGAGCCCTTTCCCTTGCTCGAGATTCTGAGCCATCTTATAAAATATGACATATGCACTCTATGGTACTTGTGAGCATGTCAGGAAAAAATATCCAAATTAACTTTTGAAGTGGACTAATTAAAGCGTAGTAAATCCCTGTGTAGACACTCTTCCTGAGTATTGAAGAGGCCTTAATTCAGGTCAGCCTAATTTATTTTGAATTGAAGTAAAACAAATCAAATAAAGGTTGCTTTAATCCTAAATGAGAGTGCCTGTGCAGGCGGGTGGAGGGGGCTTAACGCTATTCAGAATTTAATAGTATTTGATAGCAATTACTTATAAAAGAATAATCTCCTTTATGAGGTTTTTGGATCCTCCTCTAGAATTAAGTAGTACTGTAAAACTGTTTGTTAAATTATATGGAATAAAGATAGCACTGACGAGTTAACATTGGAAATTGAATTCCAGAGGGCTTTGCATACGTGAAATGCGGAGGTTTATGACCGAGGTAGCAGGAAAAGGACATTTGACTATCTCATCATTGTTGATTCTGCTCTGCTCTCCATATCATTTATTTCTACATGTTTCTGCAAGTCCATGTATCACGTATTTTTAGATCTGAGCTTTTTGGTTCAAATGAACATACCACTTTCAATAGAAAGCTTTTAGATTAATGATCAAGTTTCCTCTTATGTTTATGTTAGGGGAGGTCCACTTCTGTTCTCTTCTCTACACATGTATATTTAATGAATTGAATATCATACTATTTTGCATTAATACATAACACTTCCTCCTGTCATCCCCAAATGCCCTTTGAATGTCAATGAACAAAGCTTCCTCACTGCCCTTGGGAAAATTCGCTAAGTGCCACTACCCCAGTTTTACAGATAGGAAAGACAGGATGCTAAGAAGTGAATTGTCTTGCCTGAGGTCATACATAAAGAGAGAATGACTACATGGAATAAAACAAATTCTTCTAAATCCTTGCCTTGTGACTCAGTCACAAGACTGTCCTTTTCTATTGTTTTATAACAAGCCTTTATTCCTCTAGCTCCCTTTCCAGAAAATCTGCTGTCAATACAGGCCTTCTGTGGTAGCCACGCTGTCTAGCGCTATCTGTTACGAAGGACGGAGACGTTAGTGGTCATCTGGTTTAGGGCTGTCCTGACACTTCAATATGGTGGGCTCTTTCTGCTCCTAATCCATTGTATTAGCTTCTGGCAATTCAAGCACCGTCTACTGAATTGCTAGGGGTGAAAGGTCAATGCATTAAGCATAGCAGATTAATACACTGCAGTAAATCCCAGAACCAGCACTTTAAGGAGCCAGTAATATTTCACACGTGATTGTTCTACCAATTGATTGCACCATCTTGTGAGTGCGTGTGTGTATGTGTATTTCTTTTACTCCGTTTACGAGCTTTCCCAAGCTCCCCTGTTTAGTGGAGATTGCTGTGTCCCACACTGGTTGTACTTTGATCAGGGAAATTCAATACCTGAGGTCTGGGCTTTATAGGAAAGCAAGGTCCAGATTAAGGGAATTAGCCACAGTATATCACAACTAATAAAAGAGTGATTGAGCCCCACCACAGTGCTGCCCCAGGGGAAAGGAGGAAAAAGGTGTGGGGGGGCAGCTAGCAGAGGAGGGGGAGAAAGACTCGCAGATAAAGCCGTGTCCATAATTAGAAATGAACAAACCTGCTATCAGATCATGCCTCTTATATTCCTAGTAACCAAAACAATTTTTTTCAACAAAATCTTTCAGCTACAGCCTTTACTTTACTATTTCCCTGATATATGTAAAATTCTTTCATTTTTCTGTTAACATTCTCCATCCCCAGGTTTTCAGTGCAACTAAATTACTAGTCATTTTTAGGAACTGTATAGGGAAATAAATTACATATTCCACAGCTTTTCATGTCCATCTGACACAGTGATTAAATAATTTCCAACAGCAGGATCTGCAGTTTCAGACACTTGACAAAAGCAGGACTGGGAGCTACTGACACTGCCATTGTATGAATGTCAGGGCTTCTCTCTAGGTGAGCCTGAATGTACCTTTTGTGAAGACCTATTTATCTTTATGATGAACCAGATGAGAATCATCAATCATTCCTTCTCCGTGATGCTTGATAAATCAAACCAGGTCTGAGGATATGGTTTGCTCTATAGCTGTTTTTTGCTGGACTAACTTTGAAAGTTTTCCCACTGATGTGCCAAGACACAGTCTAACATCTTCATATCTGAAATAGGAGTTAACGTTTATTGTTGTATAGACAACATTGAGGAAATATAGACAGTATTGAGGAAAGAGTGATGAGCATGCAACCAAAGAGAATCAGATAGCTGCACTATCAACCATTATTCAGTAACAAATATTTTGTGCAAAGTATTTTTTCTTAAGATATATGCTCATTTTCTTCATATAGGAACACATTTCCATTTCCCTGTTGTTTTTTTTTGTTGTTTGTTTGTTTTTCCTGAGTCCTTAATTCAGACACAACTTCCATTGATTTTATTTCCTTTTTTTTTCTTTTTTTTTTCAGAGTTTTTTTAATTTCTTGTTCAAGCAAATCAGTAGGAAAAACAGCACATAATCACTGTGTCTGGCATGTCCTTTGCCATAAATGTCTGTGGCTGAGTGTGCTGTTGTAGGTGTGGTAACACATGGTCAATCTTGATTCTTTCCCAAAGTCTGAGTACTTGGCTTTTTAGTTTTGATGTACTTTGTCCATGATACTTGTTTGGAAAACAAATACAGAAAAATAACTGACTTTATGGTATCAGTTTGCATTTAGACATCTGTTGTCATAATAGATTTTGTCATTTATTAATTTAAATTTGCCTCTGTAGAGCAAAAGCATTTAAACATATGCCTAATTTGATTGTTGTATGCTTTAGGATCTTACTTGGAGTCAAATACAGGGTTAAGTGCTTTGGTGATTCAGTCACATTAATTTAAACTGTAGGCATTATGAAAGAAGGAATGTATTAATTATACTTAACGCTTTACAGAGTTTTATGTTTTCTGAGTGCTGAATAAATATCATCATCCTCTTCAGTGACAAATACCTCTCTTTTATTAAATCTCTTACTTCTACCATTATCATTACCATTACTAAATCTCTTTTTACCATTACAATATGAACAGTGGTGAACACCGAATCCAATGGAAAGAATGTGTTGAAATAACTGCATATTTGATCAGGTTCTGAGGCACCATAATAACAAACGGTATGTGAAAATCTTATAAGGTAGATGGGTATTCTGTATAATTAGCCTTGTCTGCATGAAATCCCTATTCATTTGCCAGGTAATGCTTTCTTCACTCATATGGAACAATAATTTTGATTAATTGTAAACCTTTGTTGTTGTTTTTTTTAAGAGCTTCTGACAATGCATGGTACTTCAAAAGCATACACAAATATTTTTTCTCCCCTCATGCCCTACTGCTAATTTGCCCCAGGTTTTCAGAAGTACATAAAGTCAAACTTTTCCAGGACTGGGGCTTCCTGCTTTCTAACACTTCTGCTTTCTGTAATAGGAATCTTCATGCCACAGCTGCTATTTGTGCTTGTCATGTTTTTCCCACCCTTCTCAGCTTTGATATAATTCCAAGAGGTGATACAAAAAAAAAAAAAAAAAAAAAAAGGAAATAATGTTAAATTCAAATGAGAATTTGTACTGAAAATCCATCAGTAACTCATGGACAAATGGTTGGTTGACGAGAGCAGACAATTTTAGTTAAATATCAGTTCCTGACACAACTGAGCCATCTGCTTGATCTGTATCTGTCCAAGGTGGTCTAAACTGAAGAACAGTGTTGTATGTACTAGTTGAAATAGAGACAGTGACTGTGACGAAACAACAGTGACAGTGGCTTGCCTGGCTACAAAAAAGACCCACGTCGATACATAACATTGTAGCACTCATGCAAATATAATTACTTTTTTTAATGACTTTGGAAATAAGGTAGATAAATTCACAGTTCTGAGATCACCTGCTTTTGAGAACTTTAACCTAAATTTCATGTCAGGAAAGAGTTTATTAGGTGATTTTCTTATGCAGCCTGTTACCTCCCCGTAACTAGAGACCATTCCATGGACAGATTGTCTGTGGTAGCACAGCTACTGAGCCCCAGCTTATTGCAGATGGCCATTTTAGCAGAAATGCTGAGCAGTTTTCCCTGTGCTAACCCCCTGTATCACCTATAATTCTGTCATTGGTTATAGTACATACTGGTTTAGATTATCCACATCCATTGTTTTAATATTTGGAAAAGGAAAAGAAAAAAGAAGAAACTTTCTTAAAAAAAAAAAAAAAAAAAAAAAAAAAAAGGAATGCTGTAGCTGTCGTATCAGATGATGCCTTTAAACCCATATGGGAACGGATCACAAATTGGGGTATCAGTGAGACAAATTGCCAAGGGAAATCACGTCAATAAACAAATATGGAAACTTGCTTAAGAAACCCATTTTAAATCATAAAAATTAGAGCAATACATGTACCTAATGCACTTAGGTTTTTCTTAACATCCCTAGACAAGGCCCTGATAACTCTCCAAGCTACCACAAGATTTAAGTCTACTTCACAGAGAGACTAACATTTGAATTAGGCAAAAATTTTGTCCCACAGAAGCTAATCTCCAGGATATCAGAAATGTCTAGGTAAGAGAAAAAAATACTGAATTTTTTTATGTACCCATTAATCTTTCTTTCACACAATACTACCATAGAACTATAAAACTGATTTCTTTCATATTAAAAGATGAAAGTATTACACACGAGTTTCTAGTTACATGAAATGACTCAAATGCATTTTTTTAACATTCATTCAGAAAAAGATTATGAAAAGAGAAGTTTTCCAGTTTTCCTGATATTTTTTCCAATCCACTAGCAACATACGCGATGAGGTCTGAATTCCCACTTCATTAGTTTTTCCTTCCTGCTACTATTCACATCAATGGTAAAATTTGGATAGACAAGAAGGTTGTATGATCAGGGCTGGAAGAGCTGATATAAAGTCTGCTGAGGATTCTCAACAATACCTTAGTTTTTGAAGCCGCCCAGATGAGAGTAAACATGAAGCAGCACAATGGAATTAACTAGAATAACTGAAGAGAAGTTTGTGACTGTAACTTAACCCTGTTTTATAAAGTGGCAGGAAATGAAGATGCTGTTGATGGGCAGACCTCAGGAAACTGATTAAGACCCTCAATCTCTGCTTTTGTGATCCATCCCCACAAGCAGTGGATGAATGCTACAAGGGATGATAAAATACCAGTGAGCAGGGCCAGCCCACATCAACTGCTTAATAGTTGCTTGCCAGATGAACAGATTGGTTGTCAGAGCAGCAGGATAGAAACAATTTGCCAATAACCATAAGGTGAAATTCTGGCAAGGTCAGTTCCTTCCTCACATCCTAAGACTGGGACGTTGACTTGTGATCCCCGCTGAGAATGTGATATAATGCATATAAGTTAAACTAATTTCAAGTAGTTACACTGGTTAGTAGCCAGGCATTCAAATAGCTGTGTAAAGATATCCTGAACGGTACTGAGCACTTGCTGTATGTTGCTGTACTAAAGCTGTCCTGACGGGACTTTAAAATTATGATGCTGTCATCTCTGCATTGTCATGAAAGATACTTTTATGAGACTTCCACATCCAGCTCCGTTAGCAGATATTCCCCCTTCCACCTGGACTGTACGTTCCAGCACACTAAGTCCATTCTCAGTTATCCAATAAAACTCATCTTTCTCTTTCATTTTAACACTTTTTATCCATTTATGTCAATATGTCTTACAAAGGAAGCCCATTTGTCCTTATCATTTCGTAGAAAGGGACAGTGATTTACTCACGATCTCGAAACAGTTTAATGGCAGAGACAGCAATAAATGCAATCAGTTTCCTGACTCAGTGCCCTTTCACTGAACTACTCTCCATCTAATGCTCCGTACCATCTGCAATATATGCCGTAGTCTATTATCAAAACCATAATTATCTGCTATTATGCATACCAGTAATGTACTGCTTATAAAGTACGTTCAATTCTTCTAAGAAAAGAGACATCAACAAATATTAGCTATAATGCCTACTTCTCTGGTTTTGCTTACTGTTCACCCAACTGCATAGTGTTGCAGTTACCATCACGCCATCCCTCTCTGCCTACTAATCACTCATTACTAAACCATTTGACTGAAGTACAAACTTAGTTTTACTAACGCAGTAGGGGAGATTTTGACATCTCCAGTGCTTATGTTATTCTTCCCTTTTTTCTTCAGAAAGGTCCCTTATTAAAGTGAGAACATCTTCTGTTCCAGTCCTTTTCTTTATAGCAAATTAGCCGCCTGAGCTACAAGTCCCTCTTACACACACACCATGTATATTTCTTTGCTGTATTTATAGAATGCTATAAACAGTTGTCACCCTGACAGCTCGGTGGAGACTGTTTATCTGTACAACAAATAATTTCGTTCATTCTGTACTTGAGCTGGTATCACTTCATCCTCCTGCAGTTAACATCTACCACATCACAGGGGATACTAATCACAAGCTTGTTCTATATTAACAGCCTAATGACTAAGCCATTAGGCCTCCTGTTTTTCCAAAGCAAAGGAGAATAGAACATTCAGGACCACGGGTAATAGAGGCAAACAAAATGCTTCCCTGGTCAGCCTGAAATCAAATGAATCAAGGACTATTTTGTATAAATATGTTCTCACAAGATATTCAAAATGTTTTCAATACTTCCTCATATAATGATGACAGTATGCAAGGAAGGTAATCCTTGGTTTGGGAAGCTGACAGATCTTATACCATAGAGATGACTATCACTGTATCCTGGCAGCTTCCTATTCTAGGCTGCCACATTTGGCATGGCTTCCGCTTACCATTATGCACTAATAGACACTACACATAACGTTTTCTAGTCAGGCTGCTGTGATGAAAAGCCTTCTACACACTGATTCTGGCTGATCTCCTTTTGCCCAGAGGTAATCCTAACAAACGAAATGCTGCAGTCAGGAGCAGATGTTGGTATACACACATTCAGGATAGGTTTGTTACTAAAGATAACATGGAAATAATACAGTGAAGTCAGTATCTGAGTACCCTGATGCCTTCAGTACTGACTCCTTCTGTACCTGTAAACTGTTCTAACCTCATATTAATTAGCTGCTTTGTTTACATCCAGTTTTGTAGCCACTGTATCAATGAGAAGGCATGGGAATATCCATAGATAGCTTTCAGATCTATTGATTTTCTTATGAGTTTGAGGACAGGCAGGATAATAGATTTTAGGAGATCACAGAAGGGACAAAAGTTGCTTGTCCTGAGTGTTTTTGATCTGACGGAAGGGAGCCTCATTTGGACTGGAGGCTAAGGTACCAGTGACTACAATAGAGCATTAGGAGTGTGGGGACGAAGCTCTGCTGCATGGGATCCATGTACCTGGAGAAACTCAGACTTCTATCACACTGTATAAATGAGGAAAACTTTTTCTAGGGAAAATTGGACTGTCATGGAATGCCTTGAGGCAGCAGCAGGAAGACAATACAAAAGTCCGGTGACCTTAAAAAACAAAACAAAATGGATGAGATGCCTAGCCCCATGTGAATTGTGATGGCACACAGGCCATTGGAAGGATATAGGCAAGCCTCAAAACCTGGAAAATCTAGGACAACTAGTATTTTACCATTCTCTCCTCACAAGTGGCTCTGTATCCACCTCTGCCATGGAGCTCGGCAGTTTCACATGGTGTCCCCACACCAAGTTGGCTGCCTAAGAGGAAGGCTCTCTTCAATGAGCCCGCAAGGCCTAGGTGAGATAAAGTGAATGCTTGTCCCTTTACTATGATTCCCGTCCCTGATTTTCCAGTAAGCACTCTAAAAAGTATATTCACACCACCCTAGAGGCAAGTTCTTAATTTGCTTCCTGCCCTGCACCATGTCTTACTCTTTCTTGTATTTTTCTCTTATTTTGAGGGTAGGGGACTGGGTTTTTATAGTGGCCATGTTAATCGTATCCCTGGTGGTCACAAAGGAGTTTAATAAAAGGGGTGGGTGGCTGGTTTAATTATTTTTTCCATCTGTATCAGGAGAAGAGTGTTTTAAATAAATACAGCTCTGTTGGAGCAGGAGGGTTGCAAGGGTAACGTTGTTTTCCCTTCTTTTTTCACCCCATCACCCTCCTTTCCCGCCCCCTAGTTTATTTCCTGCTGTGAAGACAAGTGACTTAATAAACTATTATTTATTTGTTAAAGATGTCCCTTTCCAGCACTTACTTTCCTGCTGGGGAGATGAGTGTCTATAAAATATTTCCAAAGGTACCTCCTTTAAAGGTTTAGTGGGTTTCCCCATTGCACACTCCAAGTCCCCCTGCTGTAAAGTTGGTGGCAGTTTATTTTTCACATGTGTAAGACTGGGTGGTTAAGCTAGAGAAAAGTTTAATTCTTCTCCCAATTATTTTATTATTATTTTTTTCACTATTTTATTTTTTATTTTTATCTGCATCAGCTTTCCGTCCATGTTCTGTACAGCATGAGCAAACTTCCAAGCCAGCACTAAGCCTTATTTTGTTTAACAAGGCTCTGGTTTAGCTCAGGTTTCTACTGCACAGATTTGCTAAGCAGGACTCCGACCTTAATTTTAAACAACTCGGTGGAGCAGTTGCTGAGCAGGGAGTCTTAAGTTGACTTGAAGGCCTTGGGCCACAGTTCTTAATATCAGATGGGCAACTCATGTTTTTAGTGTTTCAAGATAAGAGTTTATTATTATTATTACTGCGGCTACTACTACTTTGGGTTTTGCTTGTTTTGCTACACTGGTATATTTTGGAGGAGACTGTACACAAATCAGGTTCTTGCTGCTTTGCATAGACTTTTTGCACCACGGACACACTGATTCATTTTATAAGAGCTCTTGGTTGCTCAAAATTCCATTTGCCACACTAAGTGCTGTATCCAGCACCATCTGTTTTCCTCATAGAGGTCAATACAGTTTACTCCATAAATAACTGCATTCTAATAGTTTATGTCACTACAAATGGTATTTTTTTCCCCTCCCAAACTGTAGAATTAGGAGTTATCACTGTACATAGCAAAGTTTATGGAGGGAGTGCACACAGACTCCTACGTTTATCAGTCGTCCTAAAGGTGAGGCCAGTCCAGTTCTGCAGGGCTAGTTTTCAAGAAAATGCAAACCAACACAGTGTCGCTGTTGGATGGGAACTCCTGCCTGTAGCAGGTTTGAGGCCAAGTTCTGGTTGTACAACACTGGTGTTGGACCTGTCACAACTGTTAAGCCTGAAGTCTGATTACGCATGCTTAGCAGCTAGCTTCCTGCTATTCCTGTCTGAAGCACAAGAGCACTCAGGAACCCTTCCAAAAGGAAGGAGCTCTTTGTGGTTCTCTGCTTCCCCCAGGTGGAGGTAACTGTGCTAGCAATTGGCTGCTGTCACTGGCATGCCATTCGCAGAGGGCACATAGGGCTACAGTAAGGGTAGGGGAAAGGGCACTTCTACAGAAACTGGGCAGGTGAGAACGCTCCTGAGAATTTTCTTGGGACAAAAATGGAAACAAGTCACTACAGAGAATCACTGAGACAAATTGGGTGAAATTAATTGGCCCCTGAACAGAAGGCAGGGGTACTGGCAGAGGCAAGGAAGAAGGAATTCCTAGGCTGAGCGGTGGGCAGAATAAGATTTGGATGACCACCTTGTGACTGATCACTATTCTGTACAAGCTGTACTGGAGACTTCCTGAAGTCTCCATGGACCAAACCGCTACCTTCTCATCACAGTGAGAGCTCAGCATTGCTTCAGTGTAGGTACACATTACTTCTGAAAGAGTTTTCAGAATACTTGTGTTCACACTTAGATGAACTCAGAGGGAACAAACTATTCAAGGAGGAGATGGAGTGGGAAGAACTAATAGCTTGCCTGGAGATTACTTCTTTGAATCTATGAAAAGATGGAGAGGTGTTACTTCTCCACTGGATAGAAGAGGAAGGAAAGACCCTGAAGCAAGGAGTAAAAGATACTTCAGAAGTGTAACTACTGAGTGGTTGCAGTGGTATCTGCTGAGGATGCACAGAGCTCAGTGCCACGTGAAGAGAGGTTGGCCTTGTGATGAGCAGAAAGAATACAGAGAAGGCTTGGGTTAGCGGTGTTTTTTTGCCTGCTCAGTTGTCTAATCACAGAAGTCACTGAACACAGATGAATCAATGTGTGATAAGAAATCCAGAGAGTGAATGGTGGAACCTGATGGTTAGCCAACAGCAACTGGCAACTGTGTAAAACAGACAATTGTAATTGAGATTCAGCCCCACAGCAACAGTTACGCAAACCCAAATTAGAGAACAGATTTTGGAATGGAAAAAGAAATGAAATACTTAATTTCTGTGTAAAATTGAAAAAGCTAGTAAAATATATGAAAAGACATCCTATGGACTGTGAATTAAATAATTTATTATATTATTCAAAACCTTCACATTAGAGCTGCTGACATTACTCAACGTTATAGCTATGTATTATAGTAAGACCAAAGGATGACCCCGGTTTTCTCAGTCAATTAAAAAAAAAAAAAAAAAAAAAAAAAAAAAATCTTTAAACCAACAAAAGTTGGATCACATGAGCTTAACTGACTTCAAACTAGAGAACTTACAACAGCAGTCTAAGGAACCTTCAGTTCTTGCTCATCCACCACATTTCTCAAAAAGTCTAGCTGATGCACTTTGTTCACTTTGACAGCATTGTTGAAGCCATGCCAGGACTGAATTTAAGATACTGAAGCAACTGTCTCAAGACTGATGATCAAACTAAGTGGGAACTGGCATATTCAAAGCAGCTGAAAGAATTCCAGTTCTGACTTCCCTGTAGCTAAGGTGTGATGCTGTTGGTTTAGGACACCGGCTTAGTGATAAATAGTAAATAGTGCTGCATGCTGTGACTTGGAAATCCTTGATAAACATCTTGAGCATACAGGTTGCCAGTAGACCTTGGAAGCGGTTACCAGTCATATTAGGTGGAAAGTTATTCAGTCCACTTCAGACTGTTACTTGGCATAGAATCAGAGGTTGTGAAAATAATTGATACAGCACCCACTGCCCTGAGTTCAGACAATTTAAAAATGCCTTGGCTGTAAAATGAGCAGCAAGGTTTTGACTTCCAGCATCATCTCAGAATAGCCTTTTGTACAAAGGCACCTTACAGTTTCTGGTTTTATCATTGTCCTAGGTTGGTGTGTTTTTTTCCCCCCACTTACACAGAACTGTGAAAATCAGATCCTGGGTCACAGATATGCCAGTGGGAAATTAAAGTATTCTGAAACATCTGAGGATTTGCAGCACTGGAATGTGAAATCTGCATCTTCCCATAGATTTAATGACACGTTTCTTTCTCAGTGAGGCCCTCACTGATTTCAAGGACAATCTTGCAAATGAAGTACACACTTCAAGCTCTGGCCCATAGAAGTAGTCATAAATTATTTTTTGTTTGTTTGTTTTTGAAGAGCCTGATGCTTCATTCACTAATGTTCATAGAGAAATTCTTATTTGACGTCATTTGGGAGGAAAAGATCCCAAGGCGGTTGTTCTCAGGCATATCAAAGCAACTATTTTGTATTGAAAGCGAATTAAAATGCAATATTCTTACATTTGCCAGGAGTGTAAATCTCAACATCACTAATCAAATCTTAATTGTGTATCTATGTTAAATATTCCAAGTGAAACCTGTGACACAGTCAGGCAAGTTGTTGGCTAAACAATCTTTTAAAACCTTTGTCAGAAGTGAGATCGTTCATTCAAATGATTGCCTAAAATTACTTTTTAGTGGCTGAAGCACAAGGTGATCAAGATACAAAGCTTAGGTATAAAAGTTTAAATTTGGAGTTTGTCTGTAGTTTCTCAAAGATGCTTGAGAGCAGAATGTCGCCTGAACGAGCTACTCCCTACACTAACCAGAAGGTGACTGGACAATTTACACAAGCATCCTTATTGACGGCAAGACTGAAGAATCTCTTTAGTTGGTGAGTCTTGCATCAATGTTATTATGGGGGAAAACAAACTCTAAGAAGAATGAAGGAGGGAGAAGAGCAGGAATTTCAGAGTGATTTCAGTTTTCCGTGGTAGAAATGCAGAAAAGAACAAACTGAAATTGTTTCTGATCATATGGTATTTTAGATTAATGCTAGGATATTAAGAGTAATTCTTACTGCACCCTTTAAAAATAATTTTCTTTCCAGTTTAGCAGTCATGTTTCACCTCAGTTTTTTTCAATTAAAGTACAAAACATTCCTGACTGTGTAAATTCAATACTTAGTGCTTTGCATCCTTATTTTAAGAAGGAATAATTTTTTTGCTTGTCACACCAGTAGGCAATTTGGCTACCTTGAGTGACTTGCATGATTTACTTGCCATGGAAATCTTAGGGCATATATATGTGTGCATATAAGTATATGTGTACACAAACACATGCACATTTGTAAGAGAAACTGAAATGAGTTGGTTTCTTTTCTGTTTTTCTCCAAAGTTTCTTTCCAGGCAAGGCAACTATTTCTAGGTTTTTATAAGCTGATGGAACAGGCTTGTCAAATAGTCTTTATGAGAGAAGAAACAGGAAGATGGTTTGGTTTGCAGACAGAGGGTTATTGGGCAATTATGTTTTTTATAGAGCTGTTGTAGGACAAATCACG
The DNA here is from genome assembly GCA_011076525.1 of Nettapus auritus. Classification (NCBI taxonomy): domain Eukaryota; kingdom Metazoa; phylum Chordata; class Aves; order Anseriformes; family Anatidae; genus Nettapus; species Nettapus auritus. The sequence continues at coordinate 6,029,371 of CM021779.1, read as the reverse complement.
GGCCTGCTTTTGCCTTTGATGCTACAAGGCAGACGGCCCAATAAAGATCAGAACAAGGGAGGGCAAAGGGGGTCAGGGACAGAGCCTTCCCTTGGGGTCCCGCTTCTGCCTCTTGGCTCAGAAACCAGACACCCCTTCCAGATGCACTGTAGCCACTCATCACGAGGCTTCATTGTGACCCTCCTGATGGGCTGTGCTATGAAAAACGGGGACTGCTTCAGAAAGTTTTCACCCTGTACGTTTATTTAGATGCTTACGTGGATGTTTGAGAGTCCACATCCCTCTACTGTGTTCTCAGAACCAAACATGTTGTTTGGTACCACATGTAAAACGCCATCATACAAACTCGAAAGAAACTCATTCTAACTGTAAGGAAAAAAAACCTTACTCACAGTTGTACAACTGGCATAATCTCTCCCTGCACATGTTCCTTTTTCTGATATTGATTTCCTTTTGTGCTGTATGAACTCATCTCTCAGTCATCCTCTAACTTCTCACAATTAGGAAGAACTTTCCTTGGGGCAAGTTGACCTATCAGTTTTTGATTTTGAGTTTATTTCACCTTTATCTTAGCATCTGGTACTGGTCCCTCTCAGAGACAGAATCTTGGCTTAGATAAACTACAAGTCTGTCTCTCTGTGCCAATTCTTTTATGTAAAAGCAGCACTTAATAGAATGGTGTGTTTATTTTCACGATGGGGATTCATCATATTCCCAGATGGGACACAATGAGGAAGTCACAGCTCTGAAGATGGCATTTCACACAGGTCGTACAAACATTTCTGCTGGCATTTAAATATATCCCAGTTGGCCAGTTCATTCCAGGTATAGAACTGAGAAATAAACTTGAATAACAGTGGTACAGTTAATATCATCCTTTCGTCACTATCCGTAGCAGTATGTGATATGAAACTGAGATGCTTCTGTAGTAATTTATTTTTCTTTGAGACGCCTTGATGACAGCAGTAAGGTAGAGATCATGTCCACGTAAAGTTATGACTACAGTGCTAGAGATATCTGAGAACGAGAGCCTTGCTTTCAGACAGGTGATTGGGATAAGTGTCAGAGCCCAGAATTGCCAGGGGGGAGAGGTTAAATCGTTGGTGCTTGGCTAACCAAAATAGTAAAATTAATATATACATGACAATACAGGTAGCACCCAGGAAATGCTTTGAGCAGTAGAGCTGTTAGAATAAAATTGTTTCAGAGTTAAGACTGTGGCTTACTTACTTAAGAGACAGCTCCTGTACTGACATTTGGTATAGGTTTCTAAATTAGTCTACTTTGAAAAAAGAAAATATTTTTAAGCACTGATGTTGAAAAGACCCAGAAGAGGAGTTTAAGGGTAAGACAATCATTTGAGTTTATGCAGTGTATATTATATCTGGGAAAATGGAAATACTCCGAGTAGGATGTTTTGACCCTTGACTTTCTCTTCTGTGAGTACTGACCTCCTCATCACTCATGCTATCACAAAATTATCTGTTTAGTATGAACTGGACTTAGCTTTTGCACTGTCGGTCAGTTTTGTATTTAATAAATCCTTTTAACCCTTCTGCCCCCCTCCAGAACATAGCGTGCCACAGTGACTGTTGAATACAAATGGAAAGGGGAATAAATGTATTACTTGATGAAGCTCGTGGGTATCTACTGTATAGTTTATTTGATAAATGCTTGATTACTTGCAGAGAAACTAAAACTGTCAAATTATGACTGGAATATCAGGGAGATTACATAATACATAAATGGCGTATAGATTGATCAGTTCTGCTTACTACACTTCTTGCTTTTAATATAACTAATTTTCCCTGCTTGATAGACCTGTTACCTATCTCCTTTCTCTGCCATCAGTCATGGCTAAGCTTTCTCTGAGATATCTGATGCTTCTTTCTGAGACATCCTTCAAATGATAGTTTTCTTATGTGATTCAAAGCTTAAACCGTAAAAGTAACATGACTGGCTGGCGTTCATTGCTGTTATTCAAAACTCAGCTCTAAAAATGAAGTCTCATTCTGACAGTTTAACAAAGCTCTGAACTGCAGCACTGGAGCTACCTTCAGATTCAGACAGAAGCCTGCATCAGGGCTCTGTACAGGATGGACAGGATTCACGTTTCCATGCTTATAAGATGCCTAACTACTTCAAAATGTAAGAAAATGGAAAAGTCAGTAAAGTTTCACGTATGAAAGAGCAAAGGTTTTGAACCCAGAGAAGACTCCTCTTAATACGGGTATTGGAAGCCTGGAAGCCTTGAAGATGACTCACTACAGTGCTTAAATCTTTACCTCCTAGAGCTGAGGAATCCACATGTAACCCATTGCCTGAGCAGCGGGTCCCTGACAATCTGAAAAATGCCAAGAGCTGTCCCTTAGGCCTCTTCCAGCACTGTCATGGGCAAGAGCCAGACAGAAGCACCAAGCACCATGCCTAAGACATCTTGAACACTTAAAGAAATTATAACTGCGTACTCCCTGCCCTCCTATCTGCCTCTGCCCCCAAGTCACGTTTGACTCTGTAATTCACCTACCTTTGGAAATCTGCAAAATCTCACCTGTGACAGCTCTGCTGACAAACAGAGGAGATCAGAGTCTTTCATCTGGGTGATGAACTGCCAGACTGTCAGAACGGTGGAGTATCTGTACTGTGCTGAGACAGGTCAGAGCTGCCGCAGGGGGGTCTCTGCATTCTGACCTTGGAAGGGTTTAGGGAGGACTATCAGCTGTACCTGTTCTAAACTGTCAGGGTCTACAGGACAGTAACTATGTGTGTTCTTGTAAGAGACAGACACACACTGATATGCAAAAAAGATACATCCCTGAGTGCAAACAAGGCTTGGAGAATTTTAGAGAGGTTGCCCCCGCTGCCTACAACTGTACGCCACTTCTCAAATGAGGGCCTCCCACACTGGATGATTAATTGGCAAGTAGGTTCTAGAAACTGATAATGAGGTAATTACATGTAAAATTAGGTCTTTTAAGTACCTGAGTATGAAGCCTAGAGCATGGTATTATTTACCCACAGCACGATTTGATCCATTTGTAATTTTTTGTCTTAAAAGGGATCAACAGCAGCAGCTTTGGTTCTGCAGCCTGGTAATTGTACATAAATTCCACTTTTCTGTGTGCAACAGAGTACTATTAGAAGAAAAATCTCTTTTAAGTACTGACCCAGGATGAAGGGAAGTAACAGAAAGTTCTCAGCTTTTTATTTCAAATAATGTCTATTTGCTTTCTCCTGCACTAATTGCCCTCAGTGCAGTGACCTGGATAGCCACGCACTCAGCTCTGGATTGCAACTTGTTGATCTTAATCATTTATTAGAGCAAATACGAGATTGAATAGTAGGAAGATGACAGCAATGTAACAGGACAGTAAGAGCACTACTTTTTATTCTGTCACTGGGTCACTGCAGCATTTAATTTTTGATTGCTTCATGTTTTCAGTCTTGTAGTTAACACTTAATTTGGTCCTTTAGCTCTATCTAAATTTGGAGCATGGGGAAGAGTTCATAGTCTTTGCTTAGCTACATTCACCACTTCCATTAAGCAGGGACTTGTTTTAGCACAGAGTAAATTGTTAATGTTCAGAAGTTGAAGACAGAATGAGAAAATCCTAGACCAGATTTAGAAATATATGAGGTGCCCAGTACTGAGATTTTTAAACAATGGCTTAAGAAGACTTTCAGAAGTGCCTCCCATCTGCAGTTTTAAGCATCTATCTACATTTAAAAATAATCTGTCTGAAACTGTCTTTTTCTGATTACTCTCAATCAAGAGGACATCACTTCTATTTTTAAACCGCCATTCCTATGTAGGTCATACAGTTTGCAGAACAGGACATAACTATAGTCTGCTGGAAATAAAGCAAAATATCTACATGAATTAAATATTTTACCCTTGATTATCAAAGGCCAAGAACTAATATTATAAGTCTGTTTTTGTTATTGTGCCTGGCTCCAACTATCTATTCAGCACCTTCTAAAGAAGGAAAAACAACTCACTTGCACAAAATGTTTTCTGTCAAAGCAGAAGGAAGTAATTAGCTCTAGCAGATGCAGTGACTGAGGAAGGTCACATGCCTTTACGTGAGCCACCTCTAAGAGTGAGAGTCTCTGGAATATGAACTCTGAAATACTGTCCTGTATGATGCTGGATGTATAAGAGCTGCACGTGAATACTTAAGGAATTTCTCAACACATGCTTTTCCATCTTCACTGGATCTGATCTTTGAGAAGGGAAGAGTTTTATCTGCATCTTTTGCTAACTACCTATGAGGATGCATTCTGGGTTGGGTTCTCCGCCTGATCAATACTGCTGGGATCAGATCACTGAATAGTTCGTTGCTGAGTATTAGGATAGAGAAACAAGAAACATGTTGAACGTTCAGCACTTTTTGGCTGGAAATAGCTAAACTACCAATTGAGAGGAGATTTCCATGGCCTCCAGCTCCTTTTAGAAAATATGGTAACTCCTACAATTAAGCCTCTGAATGATTAATTTAATATTTTTTGGTCTGACAGCCAAATCCAAACAAAAAAGCAGGTTCAGATTACATTCACTAAATTACACATTTTACTACTAAAATGAGGCAAAAAGTTTTACACGGTATTTAAAGAAAAACATTCCAACACAAAACAAACCTAGCTAGTTCTTGGTAGAGGAAGAGTGGACATTTGTAAGAAAACTAAAGAAAGCAAAGGTTAGATTCATAAAAGTACTTGCCATTGTTCCTTTACTTGTTAATCTCTTACTGAAAAGCTTCCACCAAGGAGTTAGAAGGCCCACTTTCATTACCCCTTTCTATCTGGAGTAATCTGAACCCACATCTGATCTCTCTCAATAGAATGGCTTGAACAGTGTACTACAGTTAGTCTTTCTTGTGCCTAGGCTTAACATACATAATATATATATAAAGGATAGAACCAAAATAGGGTGATCAAGAGCATCTCTCTATCCCCAAATATCCCACATCTTTGTGTCAGTGCTTTCATAAGGAAGATGCAAGACAGAGGCTTAAGTGAATGAATGCCTTTAAGCCACATTATTAGTTATAAGAATGAAGGCTTCGTCAGGCTGTCAACTTTATTTCAACCCCTGCTTTCAGTTGAAGTTATTTTGTCATCTCAGAATTAATTATTGTCAACACTTTGGAACTTTGTAGAGAAAGTTACCGTATCTTAACCCATTTCAGATGCATTTTTCTACATACATCCTGAATGTAAAATTCCAGTTTAGAACTAGAGAGAGACGAAGCGGGGAAGGTGGCTTTCATTCAGGTGAAAACCTCCTATGGGTGCATTGGTCATCTAGTTGTAACATCTGTAATTCCTGTGGGGAGTGACATGAGATGAGATTACTTTATACTTGTCCTGTTTCTTATAACCTTTCCATGTGCATCCACAGATAACCATTGCAACAGACTGCGTGCTGCAATAGATGCAGCTGCGATCTAATCTAGTTTGACTCCACTTGTGCAATTTGATAGGGCTCCAAAACCCTGCCTCTCCAGTGAGAGGATTTAAAAGGTTCACCCAGTTTCAATAGTGTTGATCAGTGAAGGTATGGGGCTGGGTTGCATGTAAACTCTTCACAGGACGGTGGCTTTGTTCATCTAAAGTGGAATCAGGAGGCCTCTCTCAATGACGAGCAAGTGCTATCATTCTTTTTCTCTCTCACTCCCTAAATTTAAGACACTGAATTGTTAAGATCAGTTGCCTCAGGTTAGAATGTTTCTCAGTGATATAACAGGATACTCTTCTCCTGGGGAAAGTACCGTGTCTAACTAGTTAGTACCTCCTTGCTCCTGGTGATTTATTTATAATGGCAGAAGCCGGAATTCCCCTTTCAAGCTTTCCACAGTAGAAGAGGAGAAACTTTTTTCCCCCAATACTGTTTAACACTTTCTACATGTATTTTTGCTCATTCGCAGACATTGAAGTCTAGTGCTTCAACAGCTAAATACATTTTCTCCCTTCCCATTTCCTTGAACACGCCAAGAAAATCCACTATTAAGCTGGAACTTAATATGTGGATGCCAATTTAGCTGGATTAGCAGTAAAATTCAAAAAATAAGACAGCAAGAAGTTCTGGGCAAGTGTTGAACACAGAGAGTCTGCTACAACAGTGGAAGGCAAACCTCAAAAAGAGAAATAATCTCTGAATTGCTCTTTTGGACCTCTAGATATCTCAGAATAACTCTAAGTTATAGCTGCTTAAAACATCAGAAATACACACTTTGATGCATTTTGAGCCCTCTCTGCTGCTCTCCTAGTACAAAACACCCTTTCAGAATTGGCAGAAACAGACCAGAGAGAAACTACTACTTGGAAGGACTTCTCATCACTTAGTCCTTAAATCTAGCTCACTGAAAAGCATGGAGGATGCAACATAAGCACAACATTAGGAAGTAAAAAGGATGTGAATATGCTGGGGTGGTTCTGCACTAGTGCTATGAAGGGCTCCCTAGGAAACAGGTATAGTTAAAATGGAATAAGGTGAAGGTTGGTATCAAGACCAGTATGTAGCATCAAGGACAATGTACAGTATTCCATATCCATCCCCTCCATTAGCAAAGGAAAAAAGAGTTGGCCTAAGCTCTTCTTAAAACTTCCCTTATTATAGTCCTTTCTAATTGCCTCTAATTCAGGTCTTAGAGATGTTCCACAAATTCTGCAGAAAAGGGAAATTTTATACCTGCAATGTTGCAGAATCAAGAGGAAAAAACAAAGGGAACATACAGTCCTAAAACTCTTCAATTATCTGCTTTTCCTCCTATCTCCCTCTTTCTTACCTCTGGGAGATATAAATTACACCACATTAAACTCTCTCCGTCCATGGGAGTAAAACTAAAGTGCATAAAGGAGAAAGTGGGAAGGAAGAAGGAAGGGAAAGAATATGATATTCATGTCATTAAAAAGGAAGCAGGTTCAAAGAAGTGCAAGTTTTACAAGAAATACATGATGTTATGGGTCACTCATATCCTGCTAGCTGCATGCCAGATGCACGAAGGGCGACCTCTGTGAATGCTCTCTGTGGTCACTGTGTTGTGCCTGAGCTCACTTATCTTGCTTAAGTCAAGCCAGCTCAGCTCCTATGTACTTTATTTTCGTTCTCCAAGGCTTTTGTTAAAGCACCCAGCTGTGGGATTTGCAGATACCTTCCCTAGCCATATTCATCTGCCAAAGGAATGGTGTGTGCTCAAGTTTGTTTCACAAAACTGGTAGATCTGCCTTGCTGCCCTGTCATTTAGGGTTCTGTCACTAAACTCAGGAGCAGCTGGGAAGACAACCATCTGGGTTTCAGACTGCAACTTGTTTGACAGAAATTAAAAGATACAGATGGAAGAATCTTAATCTCAAGGCAGCCAGCCCTCTTTTCCCCAAATAAAAGCATCGGAGAGGGGCTTTCCTATACTCTTTGTAGAAATAAAGAAGTGAAATCCCATTTCACCCTCCCGTTCAGGATTGCCTGCCTGTACCTGCTCCTCCTGCCTCTGCTGGTCTGGTGTGTGTGTTTGGAATGAAAGATTTTCCCTGCAAGCCACCCTGAACCTCTTCCCTGGCCTGTCTGTCAGATTCTCTTTTATCAGCACAGGTTTCTCTGTGGGCCACAGTGATTTACTGTCCAAATAGTTCTGTTCTTTGTCAGAGATTGTGATCGAAAAGCCTTAGTTTGCAACTAATAAGAATCTCTTCCCTTTCCCTCATGTTCTTTTTTTTTTTAACCTTTCTTCAAATATTGTTTTACGAGCCTGTTGCTTGCTATCTGCTTGACACAGAAGCTGCACCTCAGGGCATCATTTTCTCACCTCCAAGCCAGAGGGTTGCTTCTTTGATGCTTGGTTTGAAAAGCTTGGAACAACTCCACATAGGGTATCTATCCTATCTCCCCAGGGCAATCTACTCATCTGAGGAAAGTGTCCTGCATGGTTCATACTGGCATTCTTGGCTGTTTTTTTCCAGCTGAGACAAAAGAAGGAACAATTCTTATCCATTTGAATCAGGACATGAGCCTCTCATTCTGGGATCAATCTGTATGAACATTCTGGACCTACTCAAAGCAGGGAAGGCATTTCTGGAAAGAACAGACAATCCTGATTTTCCAAGTCCAAAATGAAAGAATTTGAGAATCCATAAAATTTTTTAAATTAAAAGATGTCTCTAAACAGACAGTACTCTAAGTCCCCTTATCAGTGGCCCAGATTCTGTATTTAAATTAAAAATGGTAGTTCAAGTCATGCAACCAGAATTCCATCAACTTATTTTAAAATATCTTTCAGGATTTTTGCTTCTAAGCTACAAATGCAGAATCCAGGTCCAGATTTGGATTGCAGTCTCTGCGCATGTCTGGAAGTATGTTAATCTACATCTGGTTTCACCCTATTAGTCTCGATAGATGCTGTTTAGAACAGTGGGACCTGCTTGTAAACATCTATTGTTTTCCAAGTTTAGAAAGCTGGAGAACTAGAGTAACCCTAAAAATTGAGAAGGCTCTAGCTGCTAGATCATCAGTTCAAGCTTTTATGTGAATGTCTAGCATGCACCTGAAGTATGTTTCTGAAGGCTTATTTCATTTTGGCTCTAGTTCAAGTTGAGTACTATCAGTACATGCAAATCCTTAACTGGGTGTGACATGGTCTTTGATAGATACAGTAGCTCACTGCAGCACGCACGTCCTTGGAACCTATATCCTTCCCTCTGAAACTCAGTTAATTGGAGGATCCTATGAGAAACTACTTAGATTGCCTTGTTAACTAAGAAATCTTGAAAAGTAAAGAAACAAGACAGGAGGTTTCCCCAGATTCTTCAACACATCTTCAAGCCTTGTAATTCGTTCATTTATCCAGCTTTTAAAGGGGGTTTATGTCCCATGCCTCTCAGTGTTCAAGAAGCATTTGGGTGATACTCTTTATATGCTTTAATTTAGTTTAGTCCTGAAGTTGTCAGGAAGTTGGACTTGATCTTTGTAGATCCCAGCTGAACTATTCTGTTCTATATTTGGTCTCCCATGCAGTTCTATGAAATGCTTTGAATACCTTTGTTGTGTTTGAGTACACAGGCACACAACAAAGATTAAAGAATGAAAAAAGAACTGAATGGAATATCAAAACATTTAGAGAGGGAGAGGACTTAACATTTATCAAATGCTAGGAAACTGCAACATCAATAGGAATGGAGAAATGCCTATAGTTCACTACCTGTACCTAAGGTTAAACTTCAAATGGTTGGGCACTTTGTTCTTAAGAGGTCAGCATAGCAATCAGGGAAGAGTACTCTGGACTGTGGTATACTTACAAAAAAAAAAAAAAAAAAAAAAAAAAAAAAAAAAAAGAAAAAGACAGCTATCCTCTCACTAGCCTACACCTCAGATTACTACCTGTCAAGCTCCTACATGAATAAGAAAGGTGATGTTTTGACATTGATCTCAATGAAACCAGAAGTCATGCTGCTGTGTTTTCATTAACAGTTTCTCACTCACTGCACTGTTCTAAAAATGATACCATCCCATTTCTGCCTAGAAATATGCATACTGAAACTAGAGCCATAACCTTTATACAAAGTCTTAAAATTCCTTCAGCTTTGTGGAAAGTCTTTTGTAACTGCTGATAAATAAATGAAAATTGTAAATGCTGTACATCTTTATATCTTTAATTCAGGCACAAATACTGCAGATCAGACACATTCAGTTGATGATATTTTAAGCACAAGGCAATGGAGATGTCTAGACTACTTGTAATTCCACTCTAAATGGATTTTTCTTTTTTTTTTTTTTTTTTTTTTTTTTTTTTCTCCTTATTTTACAATGGGGAATGCAAGTGTGCATTTCACTATTTATCTTCATACTGTAAAAATGTGTATTTTACCTTACCATTTTTCTCAAATGCATGTTATTATCTTGGTGTACACCTGAACAGTTATTTGACAGCCTATCATTTTCACATGTTAGAACACATTTTAAAATGTCTATTAAAAGAATCTGTTCTTAACACCAACTACATTCACCCTTCAACAAGGCTGCTTATTAATCATCATTCACATAAAAAGCTGTTTCCTTTGACTGTGCAACAACACAAGAAAAAGAAAAGGGCAAAAAGGTAAAGATGCACAGATTCTTTGAAATTTAGTTAAGTACAATTGTAGATTGCATGCCATCTCTGGATGTGATCTTATTGAATTCCATACATTTGAGCAGAATTACAGGGCAGTCAACAACAATACGAGTTCCCAAGTAAATGCAGCACTGCAGTTAATGAAGTAGATCATGCAATACATTGGGTGGCATGGTTACTAAACATCCTGCGGCACTCTCTGCAAGTATAGAGTGCTAATCCTGACATCACGTCCAAATTTCAACTGTAATTGTATTCTCTCCCTTAATGTGTTATTGAATTTTCAATAGTGCATGCTTCTTTGCTTTCTACCCTGTGCTATTGTGTAACGTCTGTCCATCACATCGAAGGTCAATTTCTGCCCTGAAGGTGGCTTCATTTGAGCGATGGATTAGTGATGCTCCTTGTTTGAGCAAAACCAAGCTTAAGTCTTTGCTGAAACAGAAACTTGTTCTAACTATTCCTCTGCACTGCTTGGTTCTCAGAAAGAAAACAAACCTGGACTTCCCAACTGGCTGCAGAGAGTGCCGGTACCAAGAAAGTCAAGAGCACTGGTCTAAAGTGTGTGCTCTCTGACCAAAGGTCCAGAGACTTCATCTAATTTGAAATGGACAATAGTATGTTACTGATATGCTGTGAAACTTAACAAAAGATCAGATAGCTCTCCATTTATTTTCTTCCTAAAGTCAGGAAACCTGATCTCAAAGTAATAATAATAAAAACCCTTAAACTGAATGAAAAATCTTTCAAAGTCATATTGAAGTCTGTAAAATGCTTTCCAGTTGACTTCAGTGAACTTTGGCTTCTGCCCCTCAGCATCCGGCACAAATTTGGTTTGTCTCGTTTAGTTATGATGTCTTTAAGCTTTGAGATTAGCTTATGGTTGAGGTAAGAATGAGCATGATAAACATACTGTTGCTGCATATAAGCAGAGCAATGAGATGCCTACCAGTACAAAGGAAGAAAAAGCTATCTGAAATTCTTGCATCTAAAATGCGTTCAGCTGCGACTTGAATGAGTGACTCAGTTTCCCGAGATGTGAGGCCAGGAATGAAGACACACTTTGTGATGTGCGGGTGAACAAGCTTAGATAAATGTTATTACCAGCCAAGCCCAGGAAGGTCAGTGTAATGAGCTTGTATTCAAACTGAAATATTTAAACTTCTACTGTAAGAGCCAGTGATATTCAAAAGACTGGTCCAAAAGACAAGATTGACAGGGATTTTTCTGTATGACATTTGGGTAGGGTGCCTGTATTCATTATGAAGAGTTAGAGTGATTTATACTATAAGTCAACCAAATTAAAACACAGTTCTTGGTTTGGTACAGGCAGCAAGAGTTGTGATAAGATCTAATACATCACAAAGCAGGACTAACCTCGTCTGATGTAGCAATAGTGTTGTGGGTTTGCAAGGGCTATGAACAGCAGACTGCTGTGACTAAAGACAGAAGTGGTGCCCTGTGTTCATCACATTGATGGATTCCTCCAGACAGCAGCTTCCACCTTTCGAAGGAATGAACATGGGAAAAAAGATGGCTACTCAAGGAACAAAAAAGTTCGGAGCAAATGAAACTGCATTAGGTGATTCTGAACAGGAATTTGCCGTCCCACATCTAGCAGCCTGGCTACTCTCTACTTGTGCTTATTATGTAACTTATAAAAGCAGACTTGAAAGCAAAGTACTTTGACTTTGTGCTCTGTGGTTAATTCCTGCACAAAACTGCTCAGAATAAGGAGAATGACATTTTTGGATGACATTTTCCCCATTAGGGTTTAATGTTTTTATGAAGCCCATCAGTAATACAAAGACAAATATTAAAAAGACAAGAATGGGACTTCATGTTCAACCACCTACGTCAGCCATATGGAGAGCAAGTATATATATTATCACATAATTAATATTCCAGAGTAAGAAAAAAAAAATAAAAAACAGCCCCTAAAAAAACAAGAAGGCAACTGTTAGCTAATTACTCAAATCTAATTGCTGAAGACTGTGGAGTTGAAAGTACTTGGTCACAGTAGATGTCTGGATGTCAAATCAGGAGGACTGAACTTCTGAAGTTGTCCCTCTGCACTGAAAATTGTATATAGAGATAGAGACAATGCTTTTTCTGGGTAAAGATAACAGGGCTAAATAAGGAAAACTACTTCACCATAGAAACTGCTGCCTTTTAAGTGGTGATGGCTGTTACTGCTTAGTCCTGTTTTAAGGGATTTTGTTTTGGTTACCTTAAAAATATTAACTAACAAAGACTCAGAGTGGCCATATGCATCTGCTAGAATGAACCCAGCAAAGGGCTTCTCTGATACGGTGTTTCAGTACTGGGTTAGCAACACACTGAGAAAAAGCTATCACACTGCTTGCTGTCCTTTCCTCATCTAATGCAAAGCCACTTTGCCACAGGGTCTTGGAGACAGTTGGCTCTGATTTATCGAAGTCTTTTCAACCTTGATTCACTTGATGCATCTCCATGTGAGGTGTGACTACTCCAGAACTCACATTGGCACTCTCACTCGTAGGCACCTGGCCTACCTAAAAACAGTGAGAGGGTGCATGACTTGTGATTTTTCTCCCAGTCAAAGTTCTTTTGAGAGGGATCAGTGCATTCTAGTTCTGTAGAAAATAGTTTGCCACTTTCCTTCCCCAAACCTGCACACCCATTTGAGAGCAGAGACCCTTCAAAAGTGCATTGAAAGAGCACTTACTACATGAAGAAGTGGTTCTTACTGGTAGCCTTATTCTTCATGTTGCTTCTCAACTGAGTAAGCAAGAACTTTTATTGTCAGTGCAGTTTTGCTTTTCCAAGTCAGATTTGAATTTGTTTTGTAGATGCCAAGTATTTGTGGTATGCATGGAAGCATTCAGCATTAGTGATTACGACTGTGAGTACTGTTCTCATGGGCCTCAGATGTGGAATTTCTCACTCTTTCCTAAATCTGAGCAACATTTGAGAATGAAACCTTTAATTAACCCTGCATCTCAGCCAAGCTGGCTGGTGACTGCCATCTTGGTTCAAAGCAGCATCTCTCGTCCCATTTGACAGCGGGGGGGGGGGGGGGGGGGAGAGAGGGAAGACCCATGTGTACAAAATTGCAAACCTATGTTCCTTTTAAAAACCTGTTTTAGCAGTTAGAAGAACTAAACTGTTTAAGCTTTAGGGCTGCTAATTTTTTTAGGCTCTTAATTGTTGAACCAACACTTCATCATTTTAGTCTCCTCTGCAGCTTTCACGTTGCCTGTGTCAGAAACGATGTCACTCATCAGCCAAGTGCCCACTGGCACAGGCACTGAAAATGTCCAAAATGCCAGCTGCAATTAGGTCCTTCTGTTATGAGGCCCCACAGTTTGCACATGGTGAGAACAACTTCACTGCAATAGCCCTCCCTTCTCAGCAGTAAGAAAAACAATTTTTTCTCTCTCTTCCCAAAGAGTTTTTCTTTCAGGTACTCACACTATCTACAAACATAAGCATGCAATCTACATTTCGGCATGTAGATTTAAACAACGTATGACCCTTTTGTGCATCCATCCACTGCTTACAGAGGGCAGAAATACAACTAACCTCATTTCTGTCCTCAGGATTCTCTCTAAAATAGCAAGCTACTATGTGAGAGAAGTCTGCTTGACTGCTTGACTTCTCTTTGGGACAAAATTTGTTTGTCTTTTTTTTTTTTTTTTTTTTTTTCCTTAAAAACACCATGGTCGCCGATCAGAGCTGGTACATAGTACAGTCAACAAAGTGAACTGGGTCTTAATATCACTTGCTGACGTCACAGAGCTGACATCTTACTTTTGTTCATCACTACTGCACGTAAGGAAAATGCAACTGATGTAGTTTACCACAAGATTTGACCTATAAATTGCCCAAACTGATAAGGAGTTGAGGCAACAGGCCCTCCCATTTCAGTATAAACCACTGCTTAAACACCGCTCCCAGGTTTGCAGAGCCAGCAGTTAAAATTGTGATCATTTTACTTGCAGATTAAACACACTTGATCTGAAGTCTTTGCAACACAAAACAAGACAGTGCTTCCTTCACAGTTACTTCTAACATAGAATGGCCCAAGAGGCCCTTGCTCTAGTCCTCACGGTTTATATGGGACTCAGAGTTACCACCTCAGGTGGCTTAATTTACCTGGTTATGACATTCGACTAATGCAGTACTTCATCCTACACAAACAGATTTTTCTCCTTATTGCAGAGCAAATAGGTGTAGATAGTGCAGATTTGCTTTCTTCAGGGACTGGGGAGAGAGAAGGCTGGGGCAATAAAATCCATTATATCTATCTTTTTGTATCTCCTTGTCATGAACTTCTAAGAAAAGGAACTAAGAGGATCACTACTGAGAAGAGCACTATAATTGTAGCTCCTGAGCACCGCATGTAGAAGATTGCCAAGGCAACCAATCATTCCACGGCAAGGGCAGAGGTAGTTGAGTTAAGATGAGGTTGTTACAAACCCCTGTTGTGAATAATCATATAGTAAGCAACATTTTTAAAAGGCTCTTGAATAAAATAGGACAGAGGGAAAAGGAATGAGAGAAATTAATTTCCTCTATTTTTCTGCTTGCTCACTGATTGAGGTACAAGAGCAAATTATATGCATGTCCTGCACCTGAGGACACTGGGGGCTGGCAGGGAAAAGCTAGCTGCTTTCTTCACAAATGTAATGCAAGAGGCTGTGACAGGTAGGACAATGGGCTAGTTTTATCTGGAAAAAAAGCCATAATTTAGTTCATAACATTTTTAAATATGAAGCCTGGAAAGAAAAGTGCTCTGATGCAGAAACTTAAGTCTTTGCCATTTTTGTTACAAATTGCATTCTTGGGGGAATATTTGAAGTCAACAAGATCTTTTTGCAAGTAGGATTTCCAGTATGAGATTTGAAGATCAAATTCCTAAAATCTGAAGAGGACAGGTCTTTCCCTAGCTTCCTCTATCCCATTGCTCCTGGTTACTTATAGCAGTACAATGATTCGTGGGACTGGATGGTCAGCTGAAGCAAATAAATTTTTCTGGCTGAAAGTAACCTTTATGGGGGGTTATTTCAGTGATTCAGCTTATACTGCTGCCCCACGAACACTTCATCAGCATAACTCAAAGGGGTGTCTTGCCATGGCATAGGATGTTGCTAAATCAGATTCATTACCAAAGAAAGTCCACCATAATGCTTCACTGAACAGAGCTGGGAATTTACCGCTAAATTTTTATTACTAAAATAAGTAATCACAATCAGTAAACTCTGAAAATTTAATATAAAATCATATGCAAGATGTGAGCTGAAGAACAATTATTTGTAGAAAAACTGAGGCCATTCAGCAGTCTGTGACTTGTCTGAAATTTTGCATTAGAAAAGTGTTGAAGTGTCACATCTAATAAATATGGTACAGTTCTTTGCTTTATGGTGATTAATGGAGCTGGTAAGTATTTAAATAGGTATCTAGCAACAGACCAGCTGCAGAGCTTTCCTGCACCAGGATCTGTCTTGGTGAAGTTGCAGCTAAATGCTGTGTAGCCCTTAGATGGATGTTTCTTTTACTGAAATTAGGCTGCAACTCACTCTTAAACTAGTAAGTTTCCAATTTTCTGTAAGATCGCCCATCTGGGTCTTTGGTTTGCTTTTCTGTAAAAAATATAATACTTTCAAAGAACTGAAAAACAAGTTCTTTGGTTAGCACAGGCCACTTGAGGAAATTACTTCTTCCATAAATGTGAGATGACCAAAGAAATAGATATTTCTCTTATGTAATTCTGAGTCTCTGGGAGCTTAGTTGTTTGACCTGCAGTTCAAGTTCTACCCTCACATTCATGTTCTAATCCTCTTCTTCATATTTTATGATCCTCAAAGTAAACTGCGTGTTTTTCATTGACATTCTATTCAGCTCTTTTCCCTCCCTTTGTTTTAGTGCATAAATGGGTCACAATTTTTCTGTTACCCCACTCTTTTTTAAAAAAGTATCTTTCCCATTTTATATACCCCCTTCAGCCTGCAGTACCGCATCTTTTCCATAAAGAATTCAGGTGTGGGTTTTGTTTGGTTTTGGTGAGGAAGGATGCTTTTATGTTGAGGCAGACAACTGCAGTTCAGGGTATTTAGGTTCTGCCCACAGGGCTTTTTACAAAGTTTTAACAGTTTATTTAGCAAGTCATTACTTGACTTCTGTGGCATTGCTAAAAAAGATGGGAATAATACTTCGCTATTTCAAGCCAATGCAAAACTAAAATAGTGCTTTTGAAAGTATGCTGAAACAGCCTCTTTCCCCTCAAATAGAAGGTGCATTGGAGGCACTTTGTTAGTGTTATCTACTTACCCAGTCTCATCTGGATTTTACATGTTTTTGCCCTGTGGTTGTTTATGTTGAGTAGGTACAAATACTGGAAATATGATTAAATGCTGTGAAGTAAATTGCTCTTATTTGCTGTTTTGTCCATAAAAGCTTCCCGTAGGAGCTCAAAGGAGCTCTCAAAGGAGCTTAAATTTAATTTAAGCCATGTAAGGGTAGGTTTTATGCACCAACGAAAATTTTATCCTCTTCAATGTCTTCATCACTACCTCAATATGACTTGTGTGTCCTCTTCTCAAGAAGTTTAATGCCCATGTGCAGTGACAAGACTAACTCATCAACAAAAAATTGTGCCTAAGTATGCAGGAGAAGTGAGAACTGCCTTGAACAAAGCTATAAAATTCTTGCCTAGTTTTACAGGCTTTACAGCCTCAATTGCACACATGCTTCAGTAAACCTGTATTGCATACTAGTGGCTTGGACTAACAGGACAAAACTCTTCTGGTATTATGGCTTTGGTTGTGCTCTGAAGACCTGAACACTCTTCCTTTGAGGGAGGAACACAGCACTCCCAATCCAGAGAACATGGAGTGGGAAACAAACCAAGGTGTTCTGCGCAGCAGCACAGTGTATTTTATCCAGCATACTCCACAGAGAGAGCCTTATGTTTATGCCAGTGAAATTTCCCCATGAAATGAGAACTTATTTCCCTTCCCCCTAAATTTGAGACAGTGCAGATAGGGCTTCAGTTCACCAGGCCCAAGATGTTACAAGCCTATCTCTCACTTCTCACCTGGAAGCTGTGCATTTTGATGTCTCTCAAGTCAACATTTATCTCCCCAAATAAGTTGTAGGAGGAAAAAAGTTATTAAACTCCTGGGAGAAACTGGTTCCTTTTCTGAGAGATTTTGTTCCCTTTCCCATTGCCTATGAATGTCATTGTATCTGCTGTTTGCTGAGCAGGAAATGCATTATTAAAGCAGTTTCTCCTCCATAAACTGCTTTGCATCTGACTGTTTCATTGTAAATCCGTAGCCACAAAGTCAGGCCACCTTGGGATAACCCAACGTGAAATCTGACCTGATGAAAATGGTTCATGCCTCCCGGCCTGCATTGCAACCTGCGAGAAGGGCTTTTATTATTTATTCAAAACCTGTTTAAATCCCCCTTTTTCTGAAACAACCATTTTAAAAATATTAAAACGCCACAGCTAAGCTGGGAGATTAAACAAGTTTAAACCTTATCATCGCAGGTGGGATATTAGTTCCAATAAAACGAGGAGAGATGGCAGGCTGCATGGTAACTGGAGCCCCATCTACTCAGTAACTAATCACTGAGAAAGCATTTGGTGAAGGAGGGGGAGAGCGGATGAGGGAGTGAGACAAACAATGCATCCAAGCTCCTGGCAACCCTAACTGCTTACCATGGTGATGCACAAAAGGAAGAATGCCATGCAGAGCAGCAGACCTGGATCTGTCCCCATAACACTTGCCCTAGATTCAAGTGCTCTGAGAAGCTGAAAATGTTACCTTCAGATATATTTTTTGTGTGTGTTGGATGCTGCAGCTGGTCAACTCTCTTCTAAAGCTGTCAAAAGGGTACACAGTATTTACCTATATGTCTTCTGTTATACATTTTGCTTCTAAATGTTCAGGTTTAAGTGCACCTCTACCAGATCTCTACTCTTGTACCTATACTTTTTAAATGGAGCCTTTTTTTTTTTTTTTTTTTTTCTGCCAGTAGTATTAACAGACTTATTACTTCATTAAAAATAACTGAACTAACAAAAAAGGATCAAGTTCCAAATTTTGCAAGGGAAGGGATGACTTTTTAAGTTCCCCTTCTCTCCTGCCCCCCATGGGAATAACACTTGCTAATGGGCTGGTCCTGTTCAGGGCATCATAGCTCCAGCTTTCAAGTCAGGAGTAGCCTACTGGAACAACTTCATTGTCTCACAACTAGGTCAACACTTATCTTTCTCTCCCCAGGGTCCTCTCACCGGTGCAAGCTTGTATCTAGTCCTGTATTGTAGAAGGACCACAAGTCGAAGAACAGAAGAAAGCTGGAGTCCCAGCACACAGGTTGGACACCTAACTCCTGAGGTACATACAGAGGAATCCTGAAAAACCTATTGAAAGTGCAAAATGAGGCTCTAATCAGTGCAGATACTTCAGCATCTGAATGGTGAGAGAATCATTTACTGCCAAGAGAAATTACATTGGTTGCTTGCAAATATTCACCTCATTTGGTCATGAGCATTGCAACCTATGTACCTGGGCCATTTCTAGGGCATCTTCCCCTAGGACACAATGTAAAAAAAGTGCAAGCCAGGTTTTGAAACCTGAGTGATGGGCAATAACCATTCAGTCCTATTTCAAGAATTCAAGTACGCTGGCCATGAGAATCTTAGGAAAACTCTAATATGTAAGAACTCACTAGGATCCAAGTAGCTGGAGACAGAATAGTTTGGAACTACATTACTCCTTACCCTTGCTATTGAATCTGACAAAGTTTTGAAGCAGAAACTAACACTGCCACTCCTCCATATAAAAACACACTGTAAGGACAGTTGTTCAAAGGAGAAGGAAAGCTCTGACATCCTGGAGCTGGCTTATTTGGGCTGGACAGTTTTTATATGGCCATTTTGGAGGAAAACGCTGGGCATACATTAGTCTGTCTTTTTTTTAAACACAAACCTGTTTCTAACAGAAGAATTTGTGCTTTCACCACGTATCACAGGCACTTAACTCCTTAGGCAGGCAAGCAGTGTGATTTGTATAAACCCAAATCATTAAATAGCCCTTGGCCTTAAAGTGAGGCAAGTACCTGCCTGAGCTATGTACTTAAATTCTTAAGTGAGAAAACAAGGGGGGCAAGGTTAACAGAAGCCTCAGAGAGCTAAAAAACAAGCAAAACACCCAGGAGAACCCCTGAGTAATACATCCAGAAAGAAATAGGAGAAAATCTGAAAAGAGCAAACAAGGAGCTTTAAGGGGCTTTGATGTCTCAGTGGGGCCACCAGTTGGTGTCAAGGACTGAAATGCAGTTGAAATATTGGTGGAAAATCTTACATAACTTTGCTATATTGCTTGAGACAACATCAAGAAATAATAGGACAACCAGACTGCACATCAGGAATAGTTGTGGTGCAGAACCAGCTATCAGGGTCTCTACAAGCACACCTGCTTGTGTACTTGCTGCCTATGCAGACCTCAGTGATGCTCTCGGCCTTCTCTTCTCATGAAAGAGGACTGAAAAGTCTTCTTTCTGACTGAAAGGACACTCCACCGAGGAGTGGCACAAGGTTGATCATACCAAGTTAGAGACTTCCACAAGATTTGAGTGAGTAGCACATAAGTAAACCCACAGAAAGGGCCTGTGTGGGGTGCAAAGCATCCCCATCTGTTTTCTCTTGAAGGATAGACTTCCTACTTGTGAAGTGGTTCAGGTAAGTTTCCTACTGGCAACTTCAAAGGATTAGAGTG